>VWZV01017174.1:532927-554439 GCA_013397155.1 Irena cyanogastra | reverse complement strand
CTGCACTGCCTGGCTCTGCCTGCCTGGCCTGCACTGCCTGGCTCTGCCTGCCTGGCCACTGACAAAGCCAGGCCATTCTGACTCCCACAAAAAGGTGCTGCCAATCCTGAGGGTCTGCACAAGCTGTTGAGGATTCTGTCTTCTTTTCTCCCCCTCTGCTTTGCCCTCATGAGACCCCACCTGCAGTGCTGCGCCTAGCTTTGGAGGCCTCAGCACTTAAAAGATGTGGAGCTGCTGGAGCCAGTCCAGAGGAGGCCATGGAGGTGCTCCAAGGGCTGCAGCCCCTCTGCTCTGGAGCCAGGCTGGGAGAGCCGGAGCTGTTCTCCTGGAGAAAAGGCTCCTTGGAGACCTTAGAGCTCCTGCCAGGGCCTAAAGAGGGCTTGTAAAAAGGAGGGAAATGGATTTTTTTATACAGGCAGGTAGTGACAGGACAAGGGAGAATGGTTTCACACTGCCAGAGGGTGGGATTAAATTAGAGATTAGGAAGAAATTCTTCCCTGTGAGTTTGGGAGGCCCTGGCACAGGGTGCCCAGAGCAGCTGTGGCTGCCTCTGGATCCCTGGCAGTGCCCAAGGCCAGGTTGGATGGGGCTGGGAGCAGCCTGGGAGAGTGGAAGGTGTCCCTGCAGGGAGTGGGACTGGATGGGCTTTAAGGTCCCTTCCAACCTAAATCAGCCTGAAATTCTGTGATTCAAGATGGACCAAGGGATTTGTCTGATAGAGCAGGATCACTCCTTCCCCAGAGCTCCAATATCCCTGCCAGGTTATCCCTGCATCTGCATCTGCCTCTGGCAGCAATGACACAACCTTCTTTTCCCCTTCACTATTTAAGACTTAAGGGTGGACCTTTTTTTACTCTCTTCTATACTTCTGAGGAGTAAATAGGCTCATGCCACCTTTTTTAAATGCCAGACCAATTCCTTCTGTTTTAAGACACGTTATTAGCAGCTTCTTTTAAAATCACACCACTGCAAATGATTCTATTGACACTTGAGGCAGGAGCTGCTGTGCTGACATCTGCAAGAGAATTAAAGGGGACTGTGATGACTGCCAGGAGTCCAGCATTAGCTGGAAGAAACCAGACTGGCACCAGAAACATCAATACTGGAACTGTTCTGCCTTTGGCCACATTCAGGTCCCAAGCTGCCAGTTCAGGAGGTGCTGAGGTGCTTCAGCACTAATTCCTGATGCTGCAGGACTCATGGGGACAGGGCCAAGCAAAGGTTATTGTCATGTGATGTAGTGAGCTGCTTCACTCAGCAGCTCTCACATGCACTTCTGAACCCTCGTGCAGGTATCAAGGTGCATTTATACTAAAAATAAATGTTTTCTCACAAAACCAAATATAGGAATAATATCAAACTTGTGAGTTTCCTGAGAGTAATTCCTCTCCATTTAGAAAACAGGAGGGGCCCGAGAAAGAACTCCTTCTCGACAGGAGAGGAAGACAGGAAGGAAGGAAATGTGAATTACATACACCTCTAGGTAAGTTCCCCTTTAAAAAAAAGGAAGGAAATTAGAGTTAACTAAAAAGAGCATGTTTAGCATCACTGCACAAGCTGGGGAAAAAAACCTCGGAAATCCTGGCCAAAGAGAATGCTGCCTCCTCCTGTCCCTGCCAGGCTGGCCACAGTCACTGCCCCAGGCAGAAGGGAAAGGGCCATTTTTCACCCTTTTAGCACTTTGAAGTTACAAATCAGAGTCACTGGATCACCTCTCCCTATGTCATCCTAGGTTTCTTTGTAATAAGGCTGTTAAAAAGCATGTGTTCTCACTTCTTAAAAACTATTATTATTAAGAAAAGATAACTCATAACTGAGCAAAGGCTCTGTTGATACAACAACATGTGGATTAAATCTGAAAGGAGAAAGCAAGCTGTTCTAATAAACTAACAATCCTGCTCAGAGGCCTTATATCCAGATTAGTATAATAAATCATGAGGAAAGATTTCTCTTTGGCTGAAACAACCATTTATTTAGGCATGGAACAAGAGTATTTTAAAATTGCTGTGGACATTGTACAGCAGAAAGACTTTCTCAATTTTTGTTCTTTTTTGTTTGTTCGTTTTCTGTTGAGTTTTAAGCATATACTGAAAGTTTTGCATTTTCTTTACTTAAAAATGGTTACTTTTTGGTGCTTAAACCTCTGATAAGTCAGCCAGACAGCACCATTGGGTTCCTATAGAAACAAGAGAAAAAAAAAAAAAAGGAAATAGTGGTTCTTGCTCCATTACATCACTATATTAGGCAGAAAATGGCCCAAAATTTAAGCTTTCCCCTTAATGCTCCTCTTGTGTGCTTTTACAGTTGTATTTGTTCCCTTAACCTCTATCAGCAGGGGCTTTTTCACTCTTTTTTAAGCAGGAGACACTCTGCAATATTGCTGCCTTCTCCTATCACACACAAATTGTCCCACAGTGGCTTCTAAGCCCAGCACAAGAACCGGCCCAGTCAGAGCATCACTCTGGGGCAGGTGAGCAGCAGGGAGGGCTCCAGAAACCCCAGTCACACCACCAGCCCCAAAACACTGCCCAGAATCAGCCTCCAGAGCCCCCTGTGCTGCTGGGCAAAAATCAGGGTTTGGCAGAACTTGAGTACAACACTGAACTGCAACCATGTTTGTTAATAAAAATCTAATTTGTACCTGGAGCTGATTTCAGAGCTAAAGCATCTAACAATTCCCCTTAACACACTGTGCTGTGGGGATGGCATTGGCCAACTCAGGCAAACATGTCACCACAAAACACAGCTGGTCTTCAAACAATGAGAAAAACCAAAACACCATCACCGTAAAACAAAACTTTCAGTTCCACACAAATGTTCTGCGAGGCGATATTACTCAAAACTGGCAGAAAGTGTTTCCTACAAGCAAGGTAGAACTCCTCTAAAGTATGGTCTGTAATGTCCCTGGCTCCTGGATTACCATGATTTTTTAGAACATCCAAACTGTGGTAAAACACGAGAGGGATCTGGTTATGGGATGGAGGATAACACTAAAGGGGCGAAGACTTTGGCTGAGGCCTCTGCCATTCACAGTGTCAGTCCTGAAGTCACTTACAGAAATCACAAGAGTGCAAGAAATGCTCTTCAAACCCACTAAAAACCACAATCCCCAGTCTCACAGATGAGATGCTTTAAGCTCAGCAACTGTTTTTATCTCTGCCAGAGGAATCCCCAAGTATTCCATTTCACCTTAAATCCATCTGCCAGCCAGACAAATAAAAGGTTCCTCAGGAATTCCAGCTGATGCAGTCACTGAGAAGCCATCCCAGCCTGCCTCATCTGCTGCTGTATTCCCAACTCCCTGAAAGAATCCAGGGGGCACATATCAGCCCTGATCAGGTCTGGGCTGCTCTGTCCCCCAGCCCTTTGCCCAGAGCAGCTGTGCCACGCTCCAGGACAGCAGTGGGAGCTGGGAAGTGCAGAGTGCCTGTCTCTGTGCCAGGG
The DNA here is from genome assembly GCA_013397155.1 of Irena cyanogastra. Taxonomy (NCBI): domain Eukaryota; kingdom Metazoa; phylum Chordata; class Aves; order Passeriformes; family Irenidae; genus Irena; species Irena cyanogastra. The sequence continues at coordinate 550,995 of VWZV01017174.1, read as the reverse complement.
CTGCTCTGCCAGGATGCCCAGCCCAACCCAGACCTGCCTGCAGGGGCTTTCACCCTGTGCCATCAGCTGCCTCACAGGCTGCAGGATCTCCCCGAGTGCTGCTTCTCACACACCTGCAGCCACCCCCGTGGCTCAGCTCAGCTCCTGCTGCCTCCTCCTGTGGTCTCCCACAGAGGGATGCTGGAGAACCCCTGAGCAGGAAGGGCTCTGCTTTTCTTCTATCCAGGCAATCCCTCTTTGCCAAAAAGCTGCCAAGGGGATGGAAAGTTGTGGGGGGACAGAAAGGGAAAGTGCAAGAGGACATTAAAAACTAGGAGGGGAAAAAGAAAGCCTGATCAGGACTTTTTCTTTTTATTCTGCTTTGATTGTGGAGAATGAAGTGTCGTGGCCAACAGAGTCCATAGAAGCCCTGCACAGTGATTCAGAACTCCAAAGAAAGTGCTGTCTCCTGGCTGAAGCACAGAACCTGCTTTGATAAACACTCCTGTGGTCAGTGTTTACTGTCCTTACCCTAGAGACAATAAAGCTGCCCCTTGGAGTACAGCTCCCTGGCAGGACATGCATGGCAGTCTGGAAGGAGCAGCTGAGTCAGCCAGACAGCTGGCTCTGCTCACAGCTGTCCCTGCCCTGTGACCTGTCACATCACCCCCATCCTGGAGAGGCACAGGAGCACCCCATGGAGAAGTGACAGAACCCAGCCACCACCTGCACCGCTCGCCCAGCACTGGGAATTCAGAGGCTGAGTGGAGCCATACCTTAAAGCTGAGCTCTGTGCCCTGCAGGGATGGCTCCAGCCAGGAACACGCCTGGTTCTGCCAGGCTTCTCCAGGGTGAGGATGAGTCAGTGCTAATTGCTCAGAAAGTTTCTGGATCCCGCCGGTTTGGTTTGGTTTTGTAAAAGCAAAAAAGGTATGTTTGGACAAAGGTGAGATTATGTTTGTGTTTACAGACAATCTGACTTCTGCATATAAAGAATGCTGTTCTTGGACAAAAAAACTAAAAACATCAGGAAATCAAAAGTAATGCAAATGATCTGGCTCTATAACCTTGCCAGAACAGAAGTGCCATGAAAGCAGTTGAACAATAATCATGGTCTTAAATTTGACTTCTCTGACTCCTTGCTTTGTTCAATATTTTAATTATATTTTCAAAAAAAATCTAAACCACTTTGGATTTCAAAGCACATTTATATACATTGATTCATTCTCCCAAGGTAAAAATCATTATCCTCTTTTTGACACAAGGAAAGCGAAACGAGACACAACAAACTGTTTGTCAAAGGAACAGACAGAACTGGTGGAAAGCCTGGTACTAAGACCCAAGAGTTTCTGAAGCACCTAATATTTTTATCAAGGATTTACTTTTTTAAAGACAATAGCACCAAAACCAAAATCCAAAATGGATATAGATTTAGGATCAGGGCAGTTTATGGGGTAAAGGTCACAAGAAAAGCAAGTTCATTAATTCACATTTGGAAAACTGCAGTGAAATCTGTAATAAATTGTTGCTATGTTCCATATAGAGCACAAGCATGAAATCAGCCCACAGCACAGGCAGTCTTGCCTTGGATCACTGGTACCCAGGGTAATCCAGCTCTAGATTCCCACTTTCTGCTCTGGGGGCAAAGGACGTTTGCAGCAGGATTTCTCTGCAGAGCTGGTGGGGAATGTGGCCGCTCAGCTCCCTGGGTGATTCCAGAGTGCCCTCTAACGAGGCTGCAGCTGCATTTCACAGACACGACACCAGGAAAACCCAAAAGGAGCCTTGTCTCCACTTGAAAACGGGAAAGCAGATGACAGACACTAACTGGTGACTGCTCCTGCACAGATATTTTATACTGTCCTGCACTGTGCAAGCCCTCGTTGGTAAATACCTCAGTAGGCAGCAGGACTATAGAGAAAGATGGGAAAATTCGTAGTTCTCGCATTCCAAGGGAATAAAAGATACTGAGTAAGATGAAAGTCAACCCAGTACAACTTTTTAAGATAAACTGAATTTTACACAATCTGTAAGGAATTGCTGGGTAACTTTTCAACATATGATGTAGTTAAATCAAACTTTACAAAAATAAGTGAATATAATCAATGAAGTTCACAAATCAAACTGAAATCTCCTTGAATATATTCCTTAATACACTGGTGTACCATAAAACACTGACCATTTGGTCTGCACCCGAGAGTGGTCACACAAGCTGCAGTGGTGGAACAGGACTGGCTACAAGTTCATACAGCAGACACATGGTTTATTGCCCAGTTCCCTTTCACCCACCTACGTAAACTAATAAACCATCCTGCAAACCAAAAAAGTTCTTATTGAGACACAAATCCCACATTGATCATCGGAACAGAAATCCACTTTATAATCTCAGCATCACATTGTCAGAATGGGGCTGTTTCTTGCCCTTGAAGCTGTACCTACAGCTATGCCAGGAGAGCACAGCTGCTCAGTGTAGGCTCAGAAGAGTCACAGCAGCTCCTGTGCAGCTCCTGTCCCCTCCCTCCTCCCTGTCCTGCATCAAGGCATCCCACTCAGGTGTCCCTCAACACTTCAGCTGGGAGCAGAAGGTGCAAATTATCCTTTTCCAAGCTCCTACAAGACAGAATGGAAAGTGGCAGAAGATCATGAATCTGCACTGGCCCCATCCTGCCAGATGTGTGTCAGAAGCCTCTGAACATACCTGGCAAACTCAGCCCAAGTGGCAAACTCACCCTGAGGGAGGACAGTGAAGGTGTCAGCCGCTGGGCGATGTCTGAGGGACCCTCCTGCCAACAGAAGCTGCAAGGAAGCAAACAGGCCTGTGAGCACTTGTAAACCTGGCAACTCAGCACCTCAGCCCCACAGCCCCCAGCAGGCACCTGGCTAATGCAGGCTGGGAGACAGACATTGGTTGGTATCACATTGTTCCTTGAATCTGTCTCACATACTTGCCAACTTCTTTACTTCTTGCTAAGCATCTTCACTGTAACGTTAAGATCATGAGGTGCAATGAGGGGAGACCACAGAGAAATCTGCAGCTCCTCCCAGGGGGCAGTNGAAAGTTAGTTAGTTATTGGCAGAGAAGTAGAAATAAAGTACGTTTTTAGAGATAATTGGATAAGATGGCTTTAAAAGACCTTGAAACTGTACATCTCATGATCTTTTTCGTTGTATTCTTCACCACGCTAAGCCTAGTGCAGGCGGTGTGGAAAAGTTTTGATAAGATAAGAAATAAACAGCAACCTGAAGACTGAAAAAGATCCCATTCGTCTCTCAGTTCTAGCATAGACCCTTTGCAGGGGGTTTCCCCATGCAGGGGGGCCCCAGAAAGAGAGAGGCCTTTCACAGGCTGGGTGATCCCTGTGGGTCCCTTCCAGCTCAGGGGATTCTGTGATTTCATTTGGGTCACCATAGACTAAGAACACCTGAGCAATGTGATGAACCATGCAGGGAACCAGCACCCTGACCCACACAGGTTATCCACTTCAACAAGCACAGCACCTCCAGGAAAGCTCCACTCCATGCCCGCAATGGCCCAGTGGCCACCACTGCTCACAAACAGCCCTGGACGACACCCTCAGCTGCACAGGTAACAAAAATCTGCCTTGCTCCAGCTGAAACTGTAGCTTGAGCCTGTACAGCCCACTTCTCAAACAGCCAAACTCATTTCCTTTCAGCTTCTAACACTGGGAGATTCAAGTCCTCAAGGAATATTTTCCAAAACTGTACAGGCAATTGTATAACCCATGAAACCCACGTGGAGCAGTCTGATAGAGCCAGCGCTTCCCAAGCAGTGCTGAGTCCCTCCTGTGTGCTCACTCACATGTTCAAACATTCCTCACAGCACTGCTACATTCCAGCCAACTCTCTTCCTGACAAAACAGCTTATTCCTTGAGGAGATTCAGGCAGAGTTTGACATTACAAAGATCAGCAGTGGGCAGACAGTGTCCTGGCTCTTTCAAAAAAGAGACTTTTCTTTCATGAACATGTAACCCAAACAAGGATCAGTGAATTGGTGTAAAACTAAAAATGATCAGAAAGACTCTTTTGAACCAGACCTGCATCCTATTCAGCACAGAATAAAAAGTGTAAAAAAAATGCAAGAGCAAGTTAATCACTGAAATGAGTAAGTGAACCACAGTTGCGTACAGAGCTGTAAGGGTAACCCCTTGTTAGATATTCTGCTTTTGAAGGCAAGATGAGCAACAGCCAAGAATAAATCACATTGTGTGGGTATCACAAACCATGGAATGAGAAAAAAAAGTCTTACACTAATCAAGAGTCTAAAATGACAGCAGCCACACATTTAGACTTAACATGAAATGTGACCATACTGTTAGGAGAGCTGGAGATGTAATAAAGAAATTATTTAAATGCATTAAATCCATGTAGAGCTGGAGTCCCTCCTGCCCTGGCTCAGCAGTGTGGGACAAGGATCACAGCAATGCCCAGCCCAGCAACTGCACAGGAGCCAGAGCTCACCTGTGCAGACACACCTGCAACTTTACTCTCCCAAGCAGACTTAGAGATGGACTGAAGCACTGGGCAGAGAATTTGGCTGCTATATGATGACAAGAAAAAAAGGCTTTGATGCATTTTTTATGTCAGTTGCTACCACGACGAGCAGGGGCAAGTATGGCCTGCAGGAACAACAGCCCCAAAGCAGGACACCAACAGGAACCATTCCTGATATGTCAGTCTCAAATTAGTTTCTGGGCTGTTACTGTTCAAATGTTTACACAAGAGAAATTGGACTTTTTTTTCTTTACTTAATTCTTCCATTCTTCTTATTTATATCTACGTTTTCTTCATTAGCAAATTCCTTCTTCATGTTCACAGTGTGGCAAGTACAAGGAATACACAACCTCATCCATGGGATAAGGTCAGAGAAGGCACAGAACCTTCATGTGTTACAGGTGATCAGACAGAAGTTGAAGACTTTTTTACCTGCTCCTGGTCTGATCAGATTCCAAAACACTTCATCTTTCTTTACCTGTATTTCCACCTATTCCTTGAATAAGAAACTGCAAGGAGGATTATTCTGTAAGAATTAGCAACAATTGAATTTTTTTCTGCTGTAGAAATGTCTTTGACAAAAGCAATTGCCTCAACCCTCAAGCAGGTCTGTTCAGAGCCAGCACGAGGGGCTGTGCCCAGAGCAACAGCCCAGTCGAGTGGCAAAGCTAAGACTGAATAAGTTGTTAATGACACAAGCAGGATTTATTGCCTGATTTTCACCTGCAGCCCACGAAGCAGGATTTGCCCCAGGTGTCCCAGCAGGGAGTTCACAGTCAGCACAGGTGGGAGAAGAACACGTTGCTCCTGACCTCAAATACCTGGCCAAGGCTCTCACCTGCCAGGCCCAAGTTAATGCCATTTGGTCACATGGCAACACCAAGCCTTCCAAAAGGGTCCAAGACTTCTATCCTCTGGGAAAACAGCTTTCCAGACTTCAAACAACTCACGTATACACACCCACTTCTTTCATTTCTCTGCAAGATTTTTTCAGACATTTATCACTGACATCTGCCATAGTTCTCCAACACTGTATCAATTTATTACACATTCATTCAGATGAGAGATGAACATGTGAATCTGCAGGATGTTCAGCCCTTGGCACATGTCCTGTTTCTGTCCATGTATTTCTGTTCCTCAGTTCCTCTGTGACCAGCCCTCCCTCCAGTGCCCTGGTTACCAAGGGAGCTGCTTGAGGAGGCTGCCAGAGCACCAAGAATCCTCAGAGAGCTATAAAAAATATATTTTTATTTAGACATATAACACAGACTCAGTAATTAGCTTTTGAATTAAATTACTAAAACTTGGTTCAGAAGAACACTCTTAATTCCAATAAAATGTCTCTGTCATTAGCCAGAGGTGCCCTGTGTCATTCCCTCTCCTCCCAGGTTACATCACTGCACACATCAGCAAGTTATTTAATGCACATTTGGATAAATTATTTATTCACAGGAGCAGCTGCTTTGGTTGTCTGAGTAGTACTGAGCCTCTGTGTAAGGATCCCTCTGCACCAGCTCAGCACTGAGAACGCCCAGCACACGGAGGGCACCCTGCTGCCTCTGGAGAATCCCACATGTTGCACTTGTTCCAGCTGTGCCAGTTGCTGTTTGCAGTGGAAAGGAGCAATTTGAGGTGTTCAGTTTAGTCCTTCTGTGTCTGCACAAGCTCTGTGCACCCCACACTGACCTGAGGGGCTCTGTGTGAGCAGCACAGCCTCTGCCCCAACAGAGAGAGGAGTGTTTGCTCTGCTGAACTGCGACCACCTGCACAACTCTGTGCAGGCGAGCGGCAGCATTTCTGCAGGCAGCACTGCTGCCTTAGGAACTCCAGACAGAGCTTTTCTGATGGAGCATTTATATTCCAGAAGACACATTTTGCTGGTTTTGCTCCAGATGTTAAAATTTGATTGTTTCTGTCCTGTTGCTTGCCCCCAAGACTGCCCAGGAGTCTGCTCTGAACACACCTTCAGTGTTGAGACCCTTCAGCTGAGGAGCTCCCAACACTGACAGGCCTTCCCCTCTGCCCAAACTCCTCCTGTAATTACCCTTCACCACTGCTGGGAAACTGGGTCACATTTAACAGAATTTGTGGAGCTCTGCCTCAGTTACTGGATCCTGCTGTGTGTTTTGGGAAGGCTGACAGGATCCGGCTGTGGGATAACTTCCCACAGGCATGGATTTCCAGAGTGCCTGAGTCACTCCTTTACTCTCTTCTCTTGAATGTGCCTGAATAAGCTGAACTTATTCAGGGCTTGTTTTCCAGAACCAGAGCATTTTTGTGGCCTGCCCTGAACTCCCCAGTACTTTTCTATCTCACTGGAGAGCTCCTGGGACCAGAGATGCTCTGGTAGCCCGTTCCAACCACATGCACAAACAGTCACTACAGCTTGATTTTCTTTAGAAAAACTGAAAACCACACGAGCAATCAACTCCTCCCTCAGCAGTGCAGTTCAGATTGTGCCACTGATGCACCTGTGTCCTGCCAGTCCCCTCCAGCCCCACCAGTGGCTGTGGCGGGAAGCTGTTGTGGATCCAGATCCTCTTGCCACATGGAACCACCCAGCCAGGCAGGCCAGGCCAGGCCACGCCACAGCAGCAGCACCTTGTCCCTGCCATGTCCCCTCTGTGTCAGCAGGGACCCCGAACAGCAAAGGTGACACTGCTGCTTTGGGCTCAGCCAGGGACTGAACCAAGGTGTGGGAACAGCCGGCTCCCGCTCATCCACGGCTTCCATTTAACAGCTGAGGCACAGTTTGTCCTAAGGCCGTTCTTAAACTTGGTATGGCAACACCAGCTGCTTAATTAACTTGTCAAGTTGCACTAGAGTTCAACTCCTCAGAAAATCCAAGTATGTGGTTCTAAGCATTCATCAGTTGACTCAGACAGATGCTTAAATCCCTTCCCAAGAAGGAACACCAGTGGGGGGATCTCCTTTCCAACCACACGTGGTTAAGCCTTTAATCTCTACATTCACTGCATCTGCAGGATCTAATTAGATACAAAATTTTAGCCACTCATTTTATTCCACTCCTGCTGCTGACATCACATTAATAAACTGTCTTTCTTTTCGTAAACCACATTTTATCTTTCCACGTGTGGTCAATACTCGCGGTACTTCCACTGACTCTTCTTTCCCAATCTCTGCAACATTTCAAATCAGTGGCAGGAAGCCCAACCAGTTTGTTTCAAACTGAAGCCCACCAGTCGCACCGCTGCCCGGCGCAGAGCTGCCGCGGATGTCTTTGCTTTGTTAGCTCGTACTTAACTCGCTCAAGCCCATGTGACCGCTGGAACTCCGTCCCGCCGCCCCGCGGAGCTGAAGGTGCAATCCCCGCTAATTCTGACCCGGCTCTNGGCTCGGCCCCGCTCGCCGCTCCTCTCGGCGTCCGGGCCGCACGAGGCCGCTCCGGTGCGGGTGCCCAGGCCCGGCTCGGCCCCGCTCGCCGCTCCTCTCGGCGTCCGGGCCGCACGAGGCCGCTCCGGTGCGGGTGCCCAGGCCTGGCTCGGCCCCGCTCGCTCCGGGCCCGCCCGGGACTCACCTGGCACGGCCGGTCCACCGCTCAAAGCCTTCCCCGCCGCTCCGCGCCGTAAATGCCAGTGGCCCCGGAACGTCTCGCGCACGGCGCCGCGCCCCCATCGGTCTTCTGTTCCGGGACACCGACGCGTTGCGCCGCTAGGGGGCGATGTCGCCCGCGGCAGCGCGCGAGCCGGGGTGGGGGGGGTCTACCGTATTTACCAGAGTACGGTGCCGTCTATCCCTACCGTACTTACTGTAGTTAACTCGCACTCGCATGGCCGTGAGAATATCTACTATATTAAACTTACATTAAATATTTTATTCAAAGAAGCTCCCAAAGCGGTATTTTGGCCGCGGGCTCGCTTCTGGCGGCTGGTCAGGTGCTCTCTGGTGCCCTCAGCGAGCAGCATCCCCCCAGTGCCCGCTCAGGTGTGGCCGCCGCCCTCACCGGTGTGCCCCGCCAGGTCCGGCCACCTGCCGCGGTCCGTGTCCCATTTCGGGGTCGGTCTCTCCTCCCGGGCTCCATGTCCCCCCTCTCCGCGGTCCGTGTCCCCTTCCCCGCCGCTCCCAGGTCCATGTCCCGTTCTGGGCTCCATGTCCTCCCTTCCCGGTCCATATCCCGTTATAGAGTCCGTGTCCCATTACGGGCTCAGTGTCTCCTCTCACCGCCCAGGGGAGGAGCGGAGCGGGCAGAGATGGCCGCGCTTTCCCGCCCCGCCCCGGCAGGCGCAGGTGAGGCGCGGGCGATCCCCAGATGCGGCCCCACTCGGCTCCGTTCCCGGTGCCCGCAGCCCGGCCATGGCCTACCGGGAGCTGGTGCGGCGCTGGCACGAGGCTGTGCGGGCGGCGGACCGCGGGCACTGGGACGCCGCGCTGGACACCTTCGGCGGCATCGCGGAGCCTCCGGCCAGGATCTGCTTCAACGTGGGCTGCGTGCAGCTGCTGGCCGGGCGGCCCGAGGCGGCCCTGAGGGTGAGCGGGTCGGGGAGCACCGCGGGAACGGGGGGATCCCGGGGGTGGGCGCCTCGGCTCCGAGGGAAAGATGCTGAAACTAGATTTGAAATCCAGATTTCATGTTCTGCATCTCCAGCGGGAATGTGAGCGGGGATGTTGAAGGGCGAATGGTTTGAGGAAAAGGTTTAGCAGAGCGACTCATAGAAAAGTGAAAAAGGTTGAAGTTAAAAAGGCGGATGTGGCCGTTGAGGACAGGGGTCAGTGATGCCCGATTAACAGTTGGACTCGATCTTTGAAGCCTTTTCCAACCTTAATCATCCTGTGATTCCGTGGTTCTCTAACTACTATGAAAATCCAGATCAGTGGGCAGAATCATTTTGAAACAAGATAATAGAGACCGAGAGTACTTAAATTAGATACTAGAAACTGCAGCCGGCAATATACCTTAAGTTTTGTTGAAGCTTAATCAGTTAAAATCGTGTCCTTTAGGTGAACTTAGCTCATTATCATGTGAAACCACACCTCTAAAGCTTAGCCTGCCTGATTCCAAATGAAGACCTCAACTCACTGGACATGTACAATAAATTTAAAATGTATTGTAGCTTTAAATCAAAGCAGGAAAAAGATTGTCCAATAGCTGTTCTGTAGGAATGGGTTTAGACATGAGATGGGTGTATTTTGAAAGTACAAATATGTTGTGTGGCAGTGGAGACTGCCAGAACAAAGCTGCTGTGCTGGAAAACCACTGCCCTTGGGAAGGGAGAGTACGTGCCCTGAGGAAAAGCCTTTTTGTGACAGCACCTGGTGTGTCTGCACATCCATCCATCCATCCATCTCCAGTGAGGAGATGCAGATAAACCTTGCCTCAAAAGCGTAAGGAAGAGCTGAGGCTGTGCTGGAGGGGCTGGGGTAGCGCTGTGGAGCCCTGGGCAGGGCAGTGGCAGTTTGGGACACAGTGAGCACATGGCAGTGGTGCCATGGAGATGAGGGAGAGAGCTCAGGAGAGACTACTGAGCCCCAGTCCAGGGGCAGTGACGGGGAAGAAGCTCAGCTCTACTTCCGTGTGGATCAACGGGTGGCTGTTGTTATTTCATTTATGGCCCAGTGAGGCAGCCATCCCTGCACGGTGTGTGTGGGTCACGGAGACTTACCTTCACCTGCAATGCTGTGCCTGTGCAGGCAGGGGCACGGAGAGCTGGGCTCTCAGCAGTTGTTATCCCCACGAGGTGTCTGCAGTGGGAAGGGAAGGAGCACACCCCTGATGCTGCCTCAGGAGGACTCTTGGCTCTCCCAGCATACTGAAGCATGAGCTGCTACCACAAGCACTGCCTGTTCTTAGCTGAGGCACAGAAGCAGAAGTACTGACTTAGAGGCCATTGTGGGAAGCCCTGCAGCTTCCTCCCTCTCACCCTTTCATCACCTCAGCCTTCCCCAGCCTGGCCAGTCCCACTGCTCTCACTGTCCTGGCCAACTCTGCTCCAGGCTACAGTTTTCCCATTTTAAGAAGCCAGATGGCCAATGCAGCTCGTTTATGTCCAGTCCATTGTAGCAAGGAGGGGTAAAAGCCTGAAGCTCAGCTCGCAGAAAACTAAGACCTGAAAGATGACTGGAGCTGTGTCCAGCTCTTGGAGCTGGGCAGCAGACCAGGGATTGCATGTGTGAGGGCAGCTGGGATGTGGCTGGCTGGGTGTGTGTGCCCGGGCACTGACAGGACAGATCTTGGCTCATCCCTGCGATGTGCCTGTGTTTTTCTCCTCAGGCATTCGATAAAACCATTGAGAAGGACAATTCCTTGGCTGTGGGCTACTTCCAGAGAGGGTTTGTCCACCTGCAGCTGGAAATGTGAGTGAGGTGCACAGCCAGTGCAGTCTTTGGTTCTCTCCTTTCAGTCCTGTTTTATTCCTAAACCTAATTGATTGTTTGATTCCAAAATTCACTTCTTCCAACAACCTTACAGGGTTCACAGGGTCTGCTTTAGCCTTGGAAACCCTGTCACAGGTCAGGAAGTCTTATCTCTGATAAGAGCTGCATAGCTCTGGGGCCCCAGGGGTGGCTGACACACAACATTGCTGTCCCCTACACACAGAGACTCCTGGATGTAAGGCTGCCGCAGTGTTGTTACCATTCAGATTTTCTCTGGAAATTTAAAAAAATAAAATTGTGCTGCTTGGTGTGTCTTCACATGACACACATGAGTCTGGCCTTCCTAAAAATGCAGCCTGCACACTCTCCTGCCAGCAGACTTCGGGGGCCTGATCTCAGTCTCACTGATAAAATATTGAGATGGCTCCAGAAGTGTCACAGGATTGATTACTCACTGTTTCCACAGTTAAATCACAGTGAAATTCTCCTCAGGGAGCTGGGTGAAGTATTTTACAGATCTTGTCTTACCTTTGAGCTCAGTTATTTTCCCCCGTATTTTCCAGACCTTAATCTCCAAAAAATGTCATTTCTGGAAAGAAGTTAAAGTGAGCAGTTCTGGCTTCTCCAGTAGAGAGGCTGGGCCTGGGGCTGGCGGAGCCCCAGGCAGGGCTCTCTGGAGCTGCTCCACCACCAGCAGAATCAAATGTGCCCCAAGCACACCCACTGCAGGGGCAGCACAGTTGGCAGCTGCCTCCTGCCCAAAGAGCTGATGGCCTCCTTCCTTCATCAGAAGCTGCTCCCACCCACCAACACCCACCTGGGCACCTTCTCTTGGTCAGGTGCCCGCTGCACAGCCCTTCCTGGGCCCTTCCTTTCACCACCTGCAGCCTCAGTGGGCACCTGCTTGGATTTTAGTTCCATAGCTGGTGTAAATTCAGACTAATTCCCTCCTTATCTTCAGAGGTTCTCTGAATTTCTAAATGTTGAGGTTCTAAATTTTGAGTTCCCAATGTCGATGCTCTGGCCACGTATGTGCCCTCCCTGGTCCCCATCAGCCGGGTTCCCAGCCCTCCATCCTCCTGAGACATGTGCTGGGACAGGCAGGGAGCTCCCAGCAGTGGGTAAGCTTTGTTGTTTACAAAGATGACACACCTCCGGTGCAGCTCTCCTTGCACAGGCTGCAGAGCAGAACACATTATTTGCTAGTGTGATTTTTAAGCTTTTCAAACAGTCTCCAGCTTTTTTAGGCTCAGTTTCTTGTGTCACCTCTGCATTGCAGGTATGAAGAAGCTCTCTCTGACTATCACATGGCCTTCAGTCACCTAAGAGAAAATCCCTTCATTGATTACAAGCAGCTGGGGCTGAGGCACATCCTCTATGCCTGGGAGGTAAGAGTCAGCCTGGCTCAGCAATCCTTCCCCACTGTTGGGGGTGTCAGTAGCAGGCGTTAGTGACCCCAGACTTTTTCAAGAAAGTACATTAGAACTGTAAAAATATTCTGCTTGCACTTTTTTTAGAGTAACTTAATAATAAAAGTTGTAAACCAACATCATCTCTGGAAAATTTAGCAAATGATGCAGTTTGAAAAGTAAAATTGTTCAGAGGAGGTGCATAGGAATTTCTGTATTGAGGGGGTTTTATTTTCTCTATATGTAGACAAAGTCCCTGCCCCATCCCTGGAAGTGTCCAAGGCCGGGTTGGAGGGGCTTGGAGCAACCTGATCTGTAGAAGGTGTCCCTGCCCATGGCAGGGGTGGAACTGGGAGCTTTAAGGTCCTTCCCAACCCTAACCAGTCTGGGATTCTGTGTAATATTTACACTTGGATGTAAATACACATGTAAGTTTAGTGAACTCCTCAGCTCTCAGAGCTGAAAGAGGTTGAAACATTGACAGATGAGAACAGAGCTGATGCATAATGTAGGCTCTAGGAAAGTCAGGTGCATGACAGCCTCTTTCCAACTGCAGCAACTGATCTTAATATTCTCTCTGTGCCTGAACTTACACCCCGTGCTCAGGCTGTATTTGTAATGCTTCATCCTGCACCTCTTACTGTCACACAAAGCCAACCTGCCACATTCTGTTCGAAGAAGCTCAAAGACTGAACTGATTGTAAATTTTTGTAATATTTGGACATATGTAAAGGATTCCTAGAAACTGTCTTGTACTGGAAGAGTTAATTTTGTTTTCTCTGAGTCAACACACACAGATTGAAAAGCAGATACAGGAAAGAGGATTTAACTCCTTACTTCCGTGAGAGTGAGGAGTCATTGTGTAACTCCAGTCAAGCATCTCAGGCAATTTTCACGCACCTTATACCTGGCAGGAGGAAACTATCCTTGGCATCCGTGGTATTACCCAAACTTCCCTGACTTTAACAGCTTCAGTGCCACGGCGCTGCCTTCTCTTGGAAATAAGCAGTTCCCTAGGAAAGGGGCAGGGCTCAGGAGTGTCCTGAGGAGGCTGGGGCCCTTCCTGGTGTGAACACACAACTCCTTACTCCAGGCATCACCAGGACATATGCTGGCCCTCCAAACTTGGGATCAGCATCCTGATTTAACTGTATCTCATTCTTGCCTGGAGCTCATTTTTGAAAATACACAAACATCATCCTCCAGCAGAATTGTGCTGTCAGCTTTCCCCATACATGGCTTCTCACGTGCTGCAGCTGATCTCCTCGTGGGAGATACAGGCGTGGTTTGAAAACCCAGAAATACTTGCCTCTTGCAAGGCTGTGACACTTCTGACTGAGTGAGAACAGTTGCCCTGCCTCCCAAGAGGGCCCATCCCTGCAGTTCCCATACATGCTCAGGGTTGCCATTCCCCACACTCTCAAACAGAGTCTTCTACTGCCATGATAAAGGAGTAAAGGAAAAGCATCCTTTGAGCTCCAGCCTTGTCCTTAGCAGGACGTGCAGCCAGGTACATACCTCAATTCCCAGCTGATAATCCTATCACAGGAGATAAGGAGCTGTCTGACAGTGCTCTGGCTGTGGCCCAGCTGGCCAGTGACAGGGAGAGATCTCCCACTCTCAATATAGACCACAGCTCCCCAACACGCTGTTGCAACACTCCCACAGCCTGCACTTCCCCAGGAACAGACTGACATGCTGCTGAAGGGTGACAAGCTACAGCTGACAATTTGCACATTCACAGCTCACTGCAACATGAAGTAGTTTCAGTTAAGTTATTTTGCAGTGACAGGGAGTCAGGATTACAAAAATCATTACCTAGTTCATGCAGAAGAACACCCAAGGAAAGCGTCCTGGCCTTTTGGATGCAGGAAGGATCAATTTTAAACAGTGTGGTACCAGAGTCTTCACCTGCTGTCCTCATGTCTCTCATCACCTTGTCCAGCAGCTCCAGCACACTCAAGCTTTTATTTTTCCTTTCTGATTGTGACATTTTCCCCACTCTGCTGCTCAGAGTGCCTCTCCTGTTGCTGAATTATTGGTATTTTAGTGCCTGTCCCTGTTTCTTGGCTGAGCTCAGGAGGATGTGTTGGGTGTCCCTTGGTCCTGGCCTCTGAGTCCCTTCCCTGTGCCCACTCCAGGTGCTGTACAACACTGCAGCAGCGCAGTGCCACCTGCAGCAGTGGCAGGAGGCCAGAGTCACCCTAGAGAAGGCTGTTGTGTGGAGACCTGAAAGAAGAACAGCAGTCCTGGAGCTGGCCCTTGAGCGGGTGCAGGTAAGCCACCTCTGTGAGTTCCTGGGTGTCTGCACTGGGCTTCAGCTCAGGGATGTGTGCTAAAAGTTGTCAGTTTGAGTGTTCCTGACACCTGCGTGTTCCTGCCACCCACCCACCTGCTTAGCCACCTGCTGGCACAGTCTAAGCCATTTGCACGATGCTCTGCCAAACCAGTGCTTCAAGTAATCGAGGAACTCCATCACCCCCCAGTGCTTCACTGCCCAGAAACACCATAGTGGAGAATTTTGGGATGACCTCTGAGGCTGAGGATGTGGCTTCCTGGTCCTTCATGTTTAGGAGCTCAGTTCCATTTGTATTTGTCCTGCAGGACAGTTGCCTTGTGCAATGTTTCAAGTGCAGAACTCCTACAAGTGCAGGTCTAGAGAGTCTCCCTTTTCGTGGCACTGGCTGGCTTTTTTTTGAGTCCCTTTGGCCTCAGGAACAATTGGTATCAGCACAGCAATGTCAACCACTTTTAGAGCTTAAGTAGGGTGTGAAAGTGTTTCTAGGGCTGCTTCTAAATAAAAGTTTCCTGTTAAACTTCTTTATCTGGAAACATTTGCAGATCTCTGATTTACTCTTCCTGATGGATTCATTAGTTTGCTACCTTCATACTTTATAAGAGATTCATACTTTCTTTTTAATCTGATATCTCTTCTGGCATCACATTTGTGCTTTTCCAATGTATTATTTATATTTTCTATTAGCACACTACTCAGTAGCTGAACAGAAAACATCTGAAGTCAAACAGAAAAGCTGTTTGGAAGATTTGTTTGATGAACCTTCCTGCACTGCCCCCTTCCCACCTACCCCACACCAGCAGTGTCAGTCCTTGCCTCCACACTGGGGAGGGGCTGCTGAGCTCTCAGTTTGCTCATGCTTTTGTGTAGCCTGAATGGCCTTTATCGAGTTCACAGCTGATATTTTTGCCCCAATGTGCTCTTGCACACCTAAGCTGTATTTGCTTTTCAGTGCTCTGATGTTTCATTCAATGCAAATTGATGGCTTTTCCTTTACCTGCTTTCCCCACCCCAGGACCACCTGTTTTTAGAGCCCATGCTGGTTCCTCTCGGGGAACTTTTCAGACCACGGAAGAAGGAAGTTGAGCAGCTGGATTCAAAAGATTTCCTGGGTAAACCCAAGGTAACAGGCATGTAATTGTCACGATTAACAGCAACAGAAAAAAATCTTGCCTCTGCCATTTCCAGAAAGCAGTGGTGTGCGGGGACCCAGAGCAGGATGGGCAGCCAGTCCAGGCAGTCGGGACACAGAAGCCAAAATTTGTTAGAATTGCTACCCTTTCTACCAAAAAATGCACTTTGGCACCTTCCCAGTCTTGGTCACTTTAAAGTCTGAAAGGGCTGAGCAGGTACTCTGGGAATCCCGTGGTTGCCCTTTTGCTGACAATGTTTTTAAGAGGGGCATGTTGTCCCAGCATGCTGCTGCTCAGTCCTGCATTCCCAGGGGAACAGGTTGGCACTCTGGGGACAAATGCTTTGTCACATCCCTTAATACAAGGCAGCAGAGAATTTCTCTGATCCCTTCTGTGACCAGTGCAGTCAGAACAGAGAGCTCCAAAACAAATAAAGGAAAGGGAAAGTAATAAATTCACATACTTTTGAAGAAACCTTGGAAAGACTCAAAAACTGGGACACAAATGGTTGAAGCTGTCTTGGGAATCTAGCTCTGCCTCTACCACTGTATGCACAGCTCCACATTTTGCATGACCTTAGGATATCAGAAGGAAAGGGGTCCGAGCAGATAATCTTGGATGAAGTTTGGGGGTCTCTTTGTCCAGCCTAGATTCAGTCATTGCTTTGTTCTCTGACAGGTGATCTCATCCATCATTCCCAACGATGAGTACATTGGCTTCGAGCCTCTCAGGCCTCAGGTGAGCAGGACAGGGCTGTGAAGGGAGGAATGGAGCTGTTGTGGAGTTCCAGAAAGGGACTCAGATCCAAAGTGTCAGGGGAAGAGTGGACTCTTGGTAAAACCAGCATAATACCAGCCTGGATCCATGGGGATGTTCAGAACCAGGCTCAGCACTGGCTGTAAGGGACTCAGCGATGGGAATCTCTAGCCCATCTCCATCTCCATTTTTGGCTCTTCACCATGTCAAAACAGCAGTGCTTTGCTGTGCTCAGCCTGTCTCTGCTCATCACTTCAGTAAATGTGTCAGTGTGAGCACAGCTGCCTCACACTGTGCTGGGAGTTCCTCAGAACCAGGGGTGGGGGAAGAGATTGTTTTACTTCCTGATGAGATAAAGAGGGAGGGGAAGGAAGAGAAGGCACACTGTGGTAAGGTGTGGAGCAGCAGACTTTTTCTGGGTGGTGTGGAATGACAAATGGGGACAAGAGTGAAGACAAAATTGCAGTCAGGAGGTAAGGTGCCACTGCTGCTGTAGGAGGCACTGTTACAAACAGATCCTGTTGTTTCTCCCACAGAAACAGGGCTTTTATGAACCCAGTGTCGATGCTCTGCGGTGAGTGTTCAGTCCCACCTTGACCTTACCCTTCTCTCACTACTGTTCAGAAAGTCTTCTGTTCTCTGGTGTCTTTGTGTGAAGACTCCGAGGGATCCACACCCACTTCTGACCAGGGGTGGAGTGAATGACAAACACACAAAGGCTTCTGTGGCTGCAAAGGACACTGCAGGTCCCTAGCATCTCTGCAAGAGCCTCTGGGCAGTTTGCAGGACTTGATTCAATGGTCTTGGAGACTGGCCTGGATCGTGGCATGCCTGGGGAATGGAAGCAGACCGAGGTTGTGGGACCTGCCCAGGTCTGTGGCAGATGATGCTCAGCTTTCCCATCTTAATTCCCAGGACAATTCCAAATACTCACTACCAGCCCTAATGTCCTGAGCCAAAATCATGTTCAAAGTCCTAGAAAGTAATTTGTTTTGGTGATATTGCACCAGCAGTACTTTAGGGCTGTGTTGAATAATTGTTTTGATCTTGACAGTGTTTATCAGTACAATGAAAATGCAGCTGCATTTGGCAAATCAATGTTTTCCAAGCCCCTTTTGTTCCCAACTGGACCGAAGAGCAGCAATGGAAATCACGATTTCCCAATACCCACACCTTACAGCCCGTGCCAGCTGGGGCTGGTGCAATGTGGTGGCGCAGAGCCATCAGCAGCCAGCCCCAGGCCGGTGCAGCGCTCTCCTCTCCCCGCAGGGATGCCGAGTCCGGCTACCACCGAGTGGTGTCCCGGTACCGCCCCGAGGAGCCGGCGGGGCCGGAGCTGGCGGCCGGGAGCCTGGTATTCGTGCTGAGCAGAGCGGCAGACGGCTGGGCCACGGCCATGCACGACGGGCAGGTGAGGGACACAGCCGTGCGGGCAGGGACACGGCCCCGAGGGTGGTGAGGGACACAGCCGTGTGTGCAGGGCCACGGCCCCGAGGGTGGTGAGGGACACAGCCGTGTGGGCAGGGACACGGCCCCGAGGGTGGTGAGGGACACAGCCGTGTGGGCAGGGCCACGGCCCCGAGGGTGGTGAGGGACACAGCCGTGTGGGCAGGGACACGGCCCCGAGGGTGGTGAGGGACACAGCCGTG
>VWZV01017174.1:467683-532785 GCA_013397155.1 Irena cyanogastra | reverse complement strand
CCCCCCCCGAGCACAGCCCTCAGGGGCTCCTTTCCACATCCCCCCGATTTCCTGACACCGGCTCTCAGCGGCCTCTTCCATTCACCTCTGTAGATCCACAAGGATGGCTTTTGTGGCTTTTGGGCTCTCCACCCTAGGGCATCTTATTGTGGCGTTGTAGGATAGCAGACCTCACCAAGAACCACCATTTAGAGCAGGATTTATCCCCTGAGAGCTCTGATGGAGCTGAGGAGATGGACTGGTCCTTACCTGGTCTGTAGTGCCCTGGTTTGGAGGGGGTTTCAGCTGTACAAGCAGGTTTTATGAAGGGCTCTAGAGAAGTCCTAAGGACTTAGAGCCCAGCAAATCTGACATCTTCCTGCAGGCCAGGGAGCTGTAGTGTAAACAGACTGAATAGAAACAGATAAACACAACATGGAAAATCTTTTGTTGGGAGTAGCCATTTCTCACCTGTCTAGTTCACTTTTTTGAAAGAGCCCTTGTATGCATGGATTAGGTTCAGTGAATGTATTGCCTGCCTATCTTTTGAAAAAGTCACAAGATTCTTCATAAGACCACTATAAACCAGTGAGGTGTTTGAGCAATTGAGGCAGTGCTCTGAGGACTGGTAAAAATACAGAATTAAAAGTTGGGTATAAATGAACAGGTTTTGCTTTCTTTCATTTTTAAAAAGAAAGGATGTCCCCACAGCAAATCCTCTGTGACATAAGCATTTAGCATATTCCTAAGTGATATAGGAATAGGAGGAGAGCCTGAAGCATCTGGAGCTAACAGGAAGAGTTACACAAGTATTTGGATGTGCTGGTTGACTGCTCAGTGAAATGCCAGGTGAAAGTCAATGTAGAAAAAATAGACTCTCAACAGAAAAAATTTAAAAAGCATTGTAAGCAAAAAATTGCAATGCTCAGTTGAAATGAGCAGCAGTGATTGTCAGAAGACACAGAAATGCTGTTGGACTGGTATCCTTCAACATCCTTGCTGCTATCTGCCTGAGCATCTGTCTTGGGAGCAGGGGATTTGGTGGGTGTTTGGTCTGTTCCACTGCAGCCACTCCAGCAGCACCTCTGCTCCCAGCAGGAAAAGCTGCAGAAGGACCATTGGATTTTGCCCAGCAATTTGTGAGCGCTAGGCCCTTGGGTGGCTGGGGGTGACCCCGGCCCCCAGGCACATTCGTGTGGCCATAAGGTGAAAGGCAGTCCTGGGGCTGGGCTGGGCTCGCTGGGCTCCTCTCTCACCCTGCACTGCTCCGTGTCCCTCTGCAGAAGCTGCACATCCCGAGCTCTCTCCTGAAGCCTGCCTCAAGGATGGATAAATGGGTGAGCTGGCAACCTTGCAACCAGGGGGAGGGAGGGACCAAGACCTACATTTGGGACATTTATCTGTAAGATAATCACAGGATAGGACAAGTCTGTAAGAGAAACACTGAAACTATTGACTGAAGACCAAGTGCTCTTGAATGGAACAGAAGAGTTAGGAGTAGGAAAAATCCCTTTGACTTGGGAGAACTTCATCTCTCATCTCCACCACAGGCATAGCCACACATTATCCAAATCATTTTCCACCTGAACCCAGTGTTGAAGGGTGCAGCTCAGCCCCATTTCCTGTGAGGGAGTTTTCAAGCACATGGTCATTCTGATGTTGCTACGATTTTTTAAATTGTTATTTTTCCTCCTCCAAATGAATCCCTGGTACACACTTGGGCGTTTGCTCCATGGATGTATTACTGTGAACCAGCCCAAGTGGGGAGAGCCCTCAGCACAGTGTGAGCAGCCTCTTTCTGTTCCAGCACCAACCCAGCAGGGAGCAGGGCGCCAGGGAAGTGTCCCCAAACCTCTGCCCTCCAGAGCCTGATTGCTCCACCTCATCTAAGCATTCAATGAGCAGCTCTCCCTGGGGCTCTCCCTGGGGTTACACACACAAGTCTGTAGCTGGCTGAAGCCTGTCACACAGCAGCCTTTTCCAGGCTCCCATTTTCTGCCCTCTGCTTTCTGATGCTGTTCTGTTGCAGAAGATCAGCACTGGGATTCCCCTTCCTCCTGCCCAGGTGCCTCCCAGCCGCCTCCCTGTGAAGCAGAATCCAGGTAATCCCTGGGCTCTCAGTGCATGAAGCTGTGCCCAAACCCCACTCTTCAGGGGGCCTGAGGAGGTGGTGGCCCCCGTGCAGCCTCTGCTGACTGCAGGGCTGTTCCCCTGCCTTTGTGCTGTTCTGCAGATCCTCCTGGGGAAGAAAATGCCTCTGTCAATGATGCCAGTGCCTGCACGGACTCCAAGGTGAGGTGTTCTACAGGCTGAAGCTGGCACAGCCTCAAGAGACCAGGGCTGGGAAAAGTGCAAGATTCTTGCCCAGAATTCCTGAGCTGCTCCCAAATTACTAGGAAAAACTCTCCTTCCTCTGACTACTTTTCCATTCTAAAGAGAGGCTCCCATGCGGTCTTTCTTCCCAGTTAGTGACCATTCCACTTTGTGAAACAGCCCAAGGTTGACCTCTTGCCACCCTCTGAGGCACCAGGAGCACCAAATGCATCAGAGTTCTTGTGCACATGCTTTACAGCCCACTTTGCAAGAGGCAGTTGTCTTTGAACACCTTGGTGTCCCTTCCTCCCTCTTCCTGTGTCCCATTTCCTGTCCCTATCAGTCTGGATAGCACAGTTCATTCAAATTTGCCCTTGGGTAATGTCCTCTGAGGTACTTCCATGCCATTGCCAGCCCCTGCATGTGATGGCTCTGGAATGACTCCTGTGACCCTGTGGTGACACCACATCTGTCCCTCAGCTGCAGGTCAGCTCTGCCACCCCCGTTTTTAGGGCTTTTGGGGTAATTTTTTCAGGTGTAGTTCAGCCAAAAGGCAACACAGCAGAGGAATGTGGCTGCTCCTTTCCAGCTGGCTCATATAATTTTGGGTTTAGGAGGTACCTGCAAAAACAGAACCAAAACCAGAATTCCTGAGTCACAGGAGGAACATTTGATTCCAGACTTTGAATCCAGAGTTCCCCCTTTGAAATTCAGATCTGCATTTTGCTGATGTTCTACTGTGACATGGCAGCACAGAGATGAGAGATTGTGTCTATGTCACCTCTCTTGGTATGACAGCAGATATTGTTGGTTGAGTTTGTTAGTCAGTCATTGTTCTTCTTAGTCCATGAACTTAATAGTCAGTCTGGGTTCTTCCCCCAGAGGGTGCTGGCACTGCCCAGGCTCCCCAGGGAATGGGCACGGCCCCGAGGCTGCCGGAGCTCCAGGAGCGTTTGGACAGCGCTGCCAGGGATGGACAGGGTGGGATTGTTGAGGTGTCTGTGCAGGGCCAGGGGCTGGGCTGGATGATCCTAGTGGGTCCTTTCCAGCTCAGGATACTCTAATTCTGCACTCTGACCGAGCCTCTCTCCCGACAGATCCCCTCGAGGTGTGAGGAGGTCTCCGTGGGTGCAGACAGGCCGGCGGTGCTGCGGCTGCGCTGCGAGTGCTCGCTGGTGCTGCGGGCGGGCGAGGCCCCGGCCTTGCCGGCCCTGCGGGCCCTGCTGCGGGACAGGCTGGCTCAGCAGGCACAGCGGGGCACACTCAGGTACGGGGCTACGGGCTGTGGTGGGGCAGCAGCCATTCCCCTCAGGCCATGGCATCCAGCTGCCTCTGGGTGGCAGGGAACGTTTATCTGGGGCCAAAACCAGCAAAGATCTGAGCACACAGTCTGCCTAGAGGGCAAACCTCACCCTGGCCTTTTGGTTGGACAATAGCGTGATCCCCTTGGGGAAGCACATGCTGTTTCTCTTGTAATCCCCTCCCAGTATATCAAGGGCTCAGGGAGGGCTGCAGAGGGACTTATGACAAAGGCATGGAGTGACAGGACAAGGGAGAATGGCTTTGAACTGACAGAGGGCAGGGTTGGATGGGATATTAGGAAGAAATTCTTTAATATAAGAGTGGTGAGGCCCTAGCACAGATTGCCCACAGACATTGTGGATTCCTCATCCCTGGAACTGTTCAAGGCCAGATTGGATGGAGTTTGGAGCAACCTGCTGTAGTGAAAGATTCTCTGCCCATGGCAGGGGATTGAAACTAAATTATCTTTGAGATTCTTCCAAGCAAAACTGTTCTATGACTCCATGATTCTATGGGCCTTGGAAGCCTAAAGGATCTTTCCTAGGAAACTGTACCATGGTCAAGAAAAAGGGAGAAGAGAAGGAAAGACTCTGTGTAAATTCAGCTGCCGCAGGTTGGATATTGTCCCACTCAGCTCAGCCTTTGCAGTAACAAGGATCAATGCAGAGCAAGCTGGGACTCAGGCAGAAGATCCTGGGGTGAGGTCACCCTGATTGTGACACCCCTTGGGCCACACAGTGGCATCAGGAAAGTTTAGGATCTTTCCCTCAAGTTCTTGTGTGAGGAGGTGACAGTGTCACTCCCCACAGTGCCATCTGAGCATGTCGGGTGGCCCCATGTCACTGTGCAAGGGGACAAGCTCAGAACTGGCCTGCAAAGGGGACTGTGAAGACTGAGGGTGGCAGAAGGCTGGGCTTGCCTCCAAGTTTGGCTCTAAAGGAGATGATTTGCTCAGCATTAATGAACCCTTGCAGCTACAGGCTCCTGGATGGCACAGAGCTGGGGACAGTGTTGGGACAGGAGGACCTGGTGAAGGTGTGGCAGCAGCTGACTGAGGGAAGGCTGACACTCTGTTGCCGGGTATGTGGGCTGGGACAAGGTCTCTGCTGGGCTGGGCTCCAGTCTCTGCTTTGCTTTGCAACCTCCAAGCTGGCTTTTTCCTGCAGGACTCGGACTCCCACTCAGGCAGACCTGTTCTCTACCAGATGCTGGCTCAGCACTCTTACCACGCACAGGGACTGGGGGACCTGGAGTTCAGCAAGGGAGATGTGCTGGATATCCTCTCTGAAGGTAGCTCTCCAGTCCTGCTGCTGGGCCAGGCTTTTAGAGTCTGCTGCGGGGAGGCACTGGGGAAAATGTGGTCTCTCCAGTGCTGTCTCAGGTTCATACTCTCAGGAGTTACAGGCTCTGGGTTTTTCTCAGAGTTAAATTCCAGCCATGAAAACTCTCACTAACCCCACTCATATGGGCCAGGGCTCATTCCTGCTCCTTTATGTTTTCCAGTGAACAAGGACTGGCTGGAAGGACGCTGCAATGGCAAGACTGGCATCTTCCCCAAATGCTTTGCCACCCAGACCAGCTGTGGTGCTGCCTTCCTATAGCAAACAGGAACCTTTTCCTGCCTGACTGCACCCCCAGGGGTGGGAGACACTCATCCCAGCTCATTTGGGCCCCAGCCAGCACAGCCAGGAGTTCTGCTGTACCTGGACAGGGGATGTCTCCCACTCAGATCCAAGGAGTCAGTTCCAGCAGTGATGGCATTTCCTACAGCCTGTTCCCTGACCTGGCATTTTTACCTTGTGCTTACACTGCCAAAGATGTGTCTGTGAAGAGCAGAGAGCAGGGAGAGGGTTCTGGGGTTTGGCAGTGGGAATTGTCCATGTGGCAGCTCAGGCTGCTGGGTAGGAGGAGGTTCCCCTGGGTGCGAAGAGGTTACCCTGGCTGGAAGTCTTCATCCCCTCTCCCTTGTTGCTCATGTTGAGGCTGGGAGGGCTGAGCCTCACTCCTGAAGCCAAGGGTGGCTGGCTGGGAGCAGTGGGCAGAGCCCTGTTCCCCAGGCTCTCGGGTCACATAACCTTATCTCCATCTCCACCAGCCAGAGATGCTGCTCTTTCAAAAGGCTTTTGGAACCAGTTTGCAGTGGGATTAATGGGATAACACCATGAGTTAGGACCACTGTCTTCCATAGCAAATAGCTATGCACCTGGGCATTCCTTCAACAGATGCCTTGGGCACTTTTCTTAAGCCCTAAGGCCAAGGTGGAATCTCGGAGAACAGAGAAGAGGCAGTTGTGAAAATCCCCACTGCTCAGACCATCTCTGGGCTGTGGGAGAGCCCTGGTGGCCCTGGAGAAAGGGCTGGCTGGGAAGTGCAGTGCTGGGCTGGTACTGCAAAGGCTGAAAGCCATGTCCAATTCCTGCAGCTGGGCTGGGCTGGGCTCTGCTGATCTAAGTAAATCACTCAAGTGCCTGGAGCTGGAACCTGTTCTGGATTTGGTGTCATGACAAAACTTGGCTATGTAACTTGAATATAAAATAAATCCTGAGCCAGAGCTGGCAACTCTTAAATCAACTTCCACTTGTATTTTTCTGCTGAGATATGCCAATAAGTATTTTTAACAACAGCTGACAGTGTCTTTGGGAAGAGATTCTGTCACGTACTACAAAAATATTGGACATCTTGCACAGGGCAGGATACAGATGATGTCATCCCTCTGCTTAGAGTTAGGTGCCCATCACCACTCTCCATTTTCAGTTGCCTCTCAGGACTGTTGGAGGAGTAGCCCAGCAGGACTGGAATGCCAAGGAAACTGTGCTAGGCTGAGCAATGACATTCATATTTGAAAAACAAAACTGATTTTATTTCTAGTTTGAATTTTTCTGGCTTCATCCAGCCAGGAAGTCTCAATCACTTTTGGCAGTCAGATTAAAGGAGTCTTCCTCTTGGAGAGAGATCAAGACACCTTTGTCATCTTCCACATTCACAGAGATGACCCAGTCAGATCTCCTGAGCAATGGAGATGGGTCTAATGCCTTCATTCTTCTCCACTTTCCACCTCTTCTGCACCACTTCCCTGCCTGGTTTAGTGGGCAGGACGCCTCTAGTCAGGAGGCTGGGAGCTACTTCGTTTTCCAGAAACAGTGTAGGAAAACAGCCACCAGGCCTGCCACGATGGCCAGCACGAGGAAGGAGACAGCCCCTGCCCACAGGCCGGGCTGGTGGCCCTTGACGTGCCGCAGAGCCTCGGCGGGGATCATGTTGGTGAAGTTCAGCATGAAGCCCAGTGTCCACCCGATGTCTGTGTTTGCTGCCTGAGGGGAGACAGCAGAGAGCATCATCCAAAAGCACCTCTCCCAGGCACCAGCAGCTTGGTGTGAGGGGCTGAGGGGCATCTCTCCCGTGAGCTGTCCCAGCTGCCATTTCACATGGGGACCAGGCTGTGGTGAACCTGATATTGCACAAAGAGCTTTCCTGTCCTCCCCCTCCCCCAGGGCTAAGGGACAGGTGAACATGGATGACTGCTCTGATCCAAGTGTGCCTCTGTGACCTGAACGTGATTTTGGATCTGGACTTTCCTCCATTCCCATAATCCTAATTTGGCTGTAAGGTCTGAAAAGACCTTTCAGATCATTGAGTCCAGCCATTAGCCCACCACCATGTTCATCACTAAGCTGTGTCCTCAAGTACCACATCCACATGTTGTTTGAACACTTCCTGGGATGGTGACTCCACCACTGCCCTGGGCAGCCCGTTCCAAAGCCTGACCCTTTCCATTTTCATTTCCATGAAAAGAAACATTCCTAGTACCTAACTAAACTCCCCTGGCACAACTTGAGGCTGTCTCCTCTCGTCCTGGAAATACTCTGTTCAGGCCATACTCTGGTTCAAAGTGGTCATGGGGCCACCTTTCTGATAACAACATCAGAGACCAAAGTGGTCAAATCTTGCTCTGCTTTTCCCTGACCCCCTTAAAATCAGTTACATTCACAGCACGGAGAGTGAGACACGAGCTGGGTGAGAGGTTTGGGGGTGGCTAAGAGAGAGCAAAGCTCTCCTGGGATCCCTGGGGAGCAGCCATGAAACAGGGACACAATTCTGGCAGAGGACTCCAGAGACGCTGCTCCCGAACATGTCTATCCTCTCCTGCTGCCCACAGGTGTTTACCTGCCTGCTGAAGTGGATGTTGCTCCAGGTGTGCTCGTTGAACTTGTAGCCATCAAGCAGCAGCGTCAGGATGTAAAGGGCCACGGAGCAGTAGGTGTGCAGGTATCTCAAATCCTGTGGGAAGCTCTGCACCAGCTGTGAGGCCATCAGGGACAGAGTGCAACAGGTAAGTGTTGCAGTGCAAGGTCAGCTTCTACCCCAGGAGGTCACTTCCCCCGGAAGATCCATTCCCCAGGTGCATGTGTGTATCCCCTCCTCCCCCCACCCCCTGGGCTCTGGCCCAGGACTGTCTGTCAGCCTTAAAGGCGTCGTGTGATTGGGCAAGTTCAAAGGATGCCTTAGACCCTGAAGGATATTGAGCAACCCAGGTATCAGTTTGTCCTTGGGACCTCCTCTCCCCTACCTGGATTGGTGGGCTTGCTACCTTTCCCCTCCCCCTCCTCCCCCAGGTTAAAAGGTGCTTCAGCCATGCGGTCGGGAGGGATTGGGAAACACCAGGAAAGATAGAAGGTCTGTTTACAGTTCTGTGGAGCAGAGACTGATTCAGAAGCCTACCAGGCTGGAATAAAACCTTCTGAACACAACTCTCTTCAGGACTCACTCCTTTTCCTCCACCTTTTGCCTCAAGTCTCTCTAGCAGAGGTCAGCAGGGCACCCGGAGCCTGGAAGTTTGGACCCTCAGCCACGTGAGCTACATAATATCTCCTGGGGTACAGACGCCCTAGTTGCTGTTCTTAAGCTCACACGTGGAGGCCAGGCAAGCCAGGGAGGTCCCACCGGTAATATTGGTAATCTTATTTGATTCCAATAGGGAATGAAAAGAGATGCTCAGAAACACTTCCTAGCCCAGGGAACAGCAGGGCTTGTGCTCCAAGGGCAGAGATTTGGGACAGGATAAGCACAGGGCTCCTGGCTGCCCTTCACAGGCTTCTCACCTCTGTCCAGTTCCTCCTGCAGAAGGAGAAGACTGTGGTGTTGACTTCACTCAGAGACTGCTGGTGGGTCAGGTTCAGGAAACTGAAGGTGTAGTAGAACCCAGCAAAGGCCTGGGGGGCAAGGGAACATGGTGAAAAACACAATTCCTTCCTCACCTGAGAAAAGACCCAGGGGCCCCTCTTGCCTGGGGAGAGAGTCCCAAGTAATTCCCAGGGTCCTGCATCTGGCACCCCCTCTATGGTCTACCAGAAAGTCTCAGAGCTGGCTGATAACCCTGGGGCTACTCTTGCTCTTGCCGTCCTTGGGCTGAGCTAGCTCAGACAGGCTCCCTCAGAAAGGTCTTCCTGTTTCCCTCAGGGAAGGCTGGGACATGGAAGGAGGAAGAATCCACCAATGAGCATAGAAGAGGTTTCCAGATATAAGCAGCTCCGAGGATCCCTCTCTCCCCACCCCTTTCCACAATCAGTGTCAGAGGAGACTCCCAGTCTCTGTCTACACCCTCCCCCAGGCGCGGGGACGGAGGCTGCTTACGAAGAACTGTCCCCGCACGGGGGGCTGATACACCCCGTTGAACCCGCACGGCCCCTGCTCCCCGCAGCTGAAGTTGAAGAGTCTCTGGACGGCCGTGCGACACGCGGCTGGGTCCCCTGTCCCCGTCACAGTGAGGACAAGGCCAGGGCTGGCTGAGCTTGGCGCACGCACACAGGGGCTGTCGTAGAGCTCTGCCACGGTGGTGTTCTCCTGGTACCCCTTGGGGTAGCAGGGGTGGGAGATCTGGGCACTCCCACTGGCCTGGAGAGAGATGGAGCCATTAATGGGACTGCAGTGCCACTGAGACCCTTCCCACAGCCCATCCTAAAAAGTGGGACCTACACCCCAGCAGGACTGGATGCATCCCACCTGTGAGCTCCCTGAGCATCCCTGCCTCCCACAGCACTGGGCTCTGGCTCTGTCCCCATGCAGGGACTGTGCTGGGAAACTTCTCTCTGGGCAGAAACGGAGCAAGACCAAGAGAATGGTGACAGCAAAAAAAACTACAGACACAGCTGGGCTTGGGAAATTACAAAAAATGCCACTGCACGTCAAGATGTGGAGAGAAGAGAGCCCTGGCTGGCAACCACCACCACCTTCCACCCAAATGAGGCAATTTTTTTGCTTCCCTACATAAAACCCAAGCCTCTGCCAATTGCCAGCTCTTTGCCCACAGGCACACCCAGCACTGCAGGGGGATGTGTGCCACGGCACTGGGAGGTGGCTGAGCAGCCCCTGTGCCCCGTGGCACCTGGTGCAGAGCAGCCAGCAGCATCTTCAGGGCTTGGCTCTGCCCGTAGCACAGGTAGCTGTGGCTGTACAGGGAGTAGTTGGTGCCGTACAGCCGGAAGAACACGGACGTGTTCCTGTCCTCCACGGGGACCCCGGGCTGGAAGGTGATCTGCGTCGAGGCACCGCCAAGGTCCAGAGCTCCCAGAACCTCGGTATCCTGGGGATGTTCCCATTTCTCTGCAAACGAGAACTGGCCCAACACACAGCAAGGGTTAGTCTGAACTGCAGGCGCTCACACTCCCTTCCCTCAAGGAGTTTTGGGCTCAGAAGCCCCAGAGGCACCTTCCACGTGCTCCTGGCTCTCTGTTTTACCCCGGCCTGCCCACATCCTCCTCAACCACAGACGCTTCCATGGAGCACTGAGGTGTGGCCTCTTAGCTGCTGCACACCTGCTGGGATCCAGACACTTTGAGCAGGGAAAAAGGAACTCTCTCCCAGAGGCTGATACCGCTGCCATATCCCCGGGACCCCAAAGNGGGCGCGTTCCCCGGGCACGGCCAGCGGCTCTCCTGGATGCCCCGTGGCACCGCAGGCAGGGCTGCTCTGCCCATCCCCACGGCCCGGCAGGGCAGCACCCCTGTGGCCCGGCCCTTGTGCCCCAGTGCCAGCCCCGGCCCCGGTGCGGCACAGGAGCGCCAGGAAGGGCGGGAGGTGCCGGCCTGGCCGTGCCCGTACCCGTACCTCAGCAGCCGCATGCCGGCCGTGGCCCCCAGGTACGTGGGGGTGTCCCGCTGCTGCTCGGCCGGGACGATCTCCATGGCCCTGTCCAGGCAAGGCTTCAGGCTGGCGCCAGCCCCCGCGGGATCGTCTGCGTAGCTGGAGATGCCGGGTCCTGCCACAGGGAACCGGGGATGGAGAGAGCCCAGCGCCACCCCGCAGGGACAGCACAGCACGGGACATGCCCACCCAGAAATCTCACAGGGCTTTTTTGTTGCTTGTCCCGGGTAGTCCTGACCTTGCCAGGTCCAGCCCTGACCCATGCTCGGAGCTGTCCTGCCAGGAGGCAGTAGTTGTGCCACGGCCCCACGCCCTGGGAGCTGCAGGAGCTCCTGCTCCGGGCAGAGCGGCAGGGCTGCGGGCGTGGCTGGGGGTGCTGGGCACACGCCTGATCCTGGGGAGGCCGAAATGCTGGGCAGGGCCAGTCGTTCCTGCAGGACCTGGGGACAAACACAGCTGTTCCCCGTTTCTCTGAGGAAGGAGTAGGGTCCCCCGCACTCTGCCTGAAAGGGCACGTGGAGCTGATAGGCACACAGAGGTGCCCTTGCACGGCCTCCCTATTTTCAGAGGCTGGCACTGGATCTGAGAACCCGGCACAGTCCTGCAATCGGTAGGGACAGGGGTGGAAATCTCACTCTTTATCTTCCCAGGAGTTTTGCACTCAATGACTGCCATTAGCCCAAACACCCCTTGCATTATACTTTGCCCTTGGCCAGACCTTTGCAGTTAACCAGTAACTGCTATGCTGCCACTGCTGAGTGGGACATGAGGGCAAGATGAGCTCTGAGCCCTCTTGCCCCTTGGCCAGTCACCTCTGCCCTGGCCTGGTGGCATTTGCTAGCCTCAGCCTGGATCCATGTACCATTTATCTGATCCTAGATCTGCTCTCTAGAATGGGTATTTCCTCCAGAGAGACTTGTCCTCGTGCCAAAGCCTGACAGCACTTTTGCAATAGGAATACATGTCCCTGTGGGTATTTAGAAATGCCTGATAAATAAATTAGCATTTATCACACCTGGCATGAATCAGCTGTGGTGTGTGGAACAGCCACACAGGGCAGCACCAAGGCTGGCCAGCTCCAGGTGAGCTGGGCATGGAGAGGGAGGACAGATCCCAGCACACTCACCAGACACAGAGCAGGCCTCCACCTGGGACACAATGCCGGTGCCGTTCTCCTTGTCCGCGGGCCACCGGTAGATGTAGAGGGACGTGTGTGTGGAGCCAGCATCAAACACCAGACCGTACTGGGGAGGAGAGGGGACACAGGGTATCAGGGGTGCAGAGCAGCATAACCCACCACAGAGTGAGAGAAGCTCCAGGAGAGCCATCAGAGCTCCTGATGGGCAGGGGAGCCTCAAGTGGCCAAACAAGACTGGTGGTCACCAGGACAGAAAAAGTCTGATGGCATTGCAGTTACCAGCTCTGTTGGGGACAAGGATCCATCCCAAGCCCCTGGAGCTGGCAGTGCTTTGGGATGAAAAAGTTGTATGTGCTGTGGGGCCAGGCACAGTGACCAAATTCAGCCAGACCCGCTCCAGTCTGTGCAGGGCGTTGTCCCCATGTTGGTGACAAACAGCACAGCCTGCCTGAAACCTGGGCAAAATCCAACACCCAATGTTAGCCAGCAGCCAAGTGAGAGCTGTGCTCCTCCCAATGACCCTACCTTGATGCTGGGGGGAAGAAACACATCCTTCACATTCACGACGCTCAGAATGAGGGCAATGATGCTGCAGACGCAGGTGGCTGCCAGGAGACTGGCAATGGCCTTGGCTTTGGAGCCCATTCCTCCTCCAACCTGCAAAGACAGCCCCAGCCCCCAGCTCACACCTCATGGATGGATATGGGACTTTCCCCTTCCTGACAATGAAGCCATTCTCGGTGCATGGCTGCTCTTAGCATGGAAGAGGGTAATATCCATGGGCTCCTCTGGACCCATTCCAGCAGGGCTGTTGGCAGCCTCAGGGTTGGGACACCCTGCAATTCTGAGCACTCCCTCCTTGGAGGATTTTCAGTACAACTTTTTCAGCCCTGCCTTCTCACCTGCAGCCCCTCAGATCCCTCTGTGCCTGGACCCCAGGCCACTGCCCTCCTCAAGCTGTTGGCTGGCTGGCAAGTCAGCATCTTCCTTCACAGCAGCATCACTGGGGGAAGCCCAGCCACAGCTAGCTGGAGTTCCAAGCTGGGAGCAGGATCGTGGCCTGGCAGGGTGCCAATGTGACCATCCCCTCTGGGATGCAGAGCCACATCCCTCCAGCACCCACAGGCTGCCACCTCAAAACCCATCCCACAACACTTGGGACCAGGTCACATCTGTTGCCCACCAGGCTCAGATTGTCCCTGAGAGGGACAATCTGCTCTAGGCAGGGGAACAGCATCTCCAGCTGTGTGTCTCCTGCCTGGACCAGCTCTTGCTGATGCCACAGCATGTAAGAGACGCACAAGGACAATGTCCATGCCTACTGTGATCCCCACACCTCTCCTGCAGCCTCAAGGGCAGGCAGGAGGGCAGAGGCAGGAAGCTCCTGCTGATCTGGGCACACAGCCCATAGCCAGGCTGGAATGCCCACAGTGATTGCCCTTGGGGACTGGAGCACTTCCCACTTGTCTGTCCAGAGCTCAGCTCCCAGCAGAAGCAGCCCCCAGACACTCCTAAGAAATTGTAGCAAAGAGCCTGGTCTCCGTGACAGCCTCAGCACAGGGCAGCTGAGATACTCATGTGCTCAGCACCTCACAGCTGGTCCAGATGTGCTTTTTGAAATGCACAGCTCTCCCTCCTGCTCCTGCACTGCCCTGCCCGGTGCTATGAGCTACACAAGCAGGATGCCTGCTGGGAGCCAGGCTGACCTCACTTCACACTCCAGCTAAAAACTGCGGGTGGCCTGAGAGCCCTGGGCACCAGAGACGTGGTTTAACCCCACCAGTGCTTTGGGTGGAACCTGGAGCTGCCACTTGGCTACACAATTCTCCTGTGAGTACATAAAATCCCTGAGAAATTACCCTGCCCTTTTCCCGGGTCAGTGGAGAGGAAAGACCTTTGGCAAGGTCAAAGGAGATGCTGATTCCTGTTTTGGAGTCAGCATCTCTGGCAATGAACAAGGGTGACCAATCTCCTGCATGGCATGAGATGCACAACAATGAACAGCAGCTGCTCTTCAGGCCCATGTCATGGGACATGGGGCCACCAAAATCCCTTATCAGACCTTGTCCTATAGCTCCTATAGCCAGGAGCCTTCCCTCTACAGTGGCTATGTCTGGAAAGAGATCGTGTGGAATCAGCTGGTAAATCCCTGTCATAGAAACAGGGAATCATTAAGGACCTCTTTGAGATGTTAAAGTGGTTATCGATTCAAAGTGATCTCAGACTCCAAACATTAACCCAGCACCACCAAGACAGTCACTTAACTATGTCCCCAGTTGTCATATCAGCCCTGCTGGGGTTTGCCAAGATATAACTGTGCCGTTGGGATGTGATTCATCCGCTCCAGGTAACAAACAAAGCAGTGGCAAAAGTCTGCAGCCCAGCCTACATCCTGGAAAATTCTGTCCCAGGCACTGTGAAATGGAAGGAAATGAATTGGTGATAAATCACACTCTGTGCTGCATGAAGGAGAGGGTGGGAAATGCTCTGGTAGGGACTAATTCCCATTTTGACTGGACAGGGGGCAACATCCAAAGGCAGCACAAAGCCAGGTCTTCGAGGCAGGAGAACAGGGCACAGAAAGGGAGCTCAGTGGGTGGGAAACAATGCAAGAAGCTAATCGATCTGCCCAGGCTTTCTGTGGCATCCCAGGGCTGGCCAGCTCCAGTACCTGCTGCCATCTGTGCAGGATCAGGGAGCAGCAGGACAGGAAAGTGGTGCTGATGCCTCCAGAGCTGCAGAGGAGGCACAACGCTGCACACTGCCTGCCCATTTCCAGGTGTGGAAAGGAAAGTTTCCAGCTGTGCCCAGCAGCTGGACCAGGGCTGCACTTGTTTGGGTAGGGCTGGCCATGATGAAGGGCGTGACAATCACCTGTGGGACATCTCTCACTTGCACCATCCCTTGTGCACAGGTAGCAGGGCCTCAAAAATTGGGGCAAAAGGCTCAGAGCCACTGCTGGAGCTAAACTGCCTGTTGCTCAGGACAATGGGGGGCTGACTTCCCACTGGGCACATTTGGGATTTGAAAGCCAAAAGATTCTAAGAGGGTGACTGTGGATGCCAGGAGCATCCTAGCCAGGCAGAGCAGCTCCCTGCATCCCACCTCCCACCAGTGCTGGGGCTTGGCAGTGCCCTCCATGCCTGGTCTCCGTCCCTTCCATGCCCCTCTGCCCCCTGCACCTGGGAACCTCGTGCGGCGAGTGGCCACCCCAGTTCTCTCGTCCTCCCCCACCGGCCCACGGAGCGTGTTTCCCCCCAGCACCGTCCCCGCTGCTGCCCAGGGCCCGCTCCCAGCCCAGCTCCATCGAGGGGCACCAGCCCCCGGCCCCGGCTCCCCCCGGAGCCTGCCCCGGTTCACCCCGTTGGCTCCGGCCGCCGCTCCGGCACCGCCGCGCTCGCCCCGCGCTCAGCGCGTACCTGGAGCTGGGAGCCCTCTCTTGGGACAAAGGCTGCCTCGCCGGCGTGGCCCTCCCCTTGGCCCCGGACCAGCAACCTGCCCAGGAGAGCGCTTGTCCGGGAGGCAGCGGGGCTGGGGCTGGAGAGCCGGGGTGGAAAGAGCATCCGGGATTAACCACTTCGCTGCTGGAGGAGCGGCACAGCCTGGCGCGCTCATCCCCGGGGCGGGGGGAGCTGCGCTGCCCGCGGAGATCAGCGAGGGGACAGATAGATCCCAGGCAGCCCCTGCCCCCGGAGCCTGCGAGCGCCTGGCGCCTGAATGAGGCAGCAGCTGAGCTCCGGGAGCCTCAGACAGCCCTGCCAGACCTGCGGAACAAACGCCGTGAGGGGCCGAGCCTGCCCTGTCACCCTGCTGTCACCCTGCTGTCACTCGGCTGTGCGGGACCCCCACTGTCCTGCTGCAGGCGGAGCCAGGCTCGCAGCGGGGCTCGGGACAGAAACGGGAAGGAGCTGGCAGGTGAACAGCTGTCCCCACAGCCATCCACCTGGGATCCATCCCCACAGGAGGGGACCGAACTGTCCCCACGGTTAGGGAGCCATCTCCACTGCCAGGGCCCTGTCTGTCCCCACGGCCAGCACCTGTCCATGGCCAGAGTCCCGTGGCTTTGTCACAGTGCGGGCAGGGAGCAGACAGGGTACGGGCAGAGATGCAGGCAGACGTACCGGCAGAGCGGGGCAGAGGTGCAGGCAGAGGCACAGCCAGTGAGAAGGCAGGGAGCAGGCAGAGTGCGGGAGTGTGGTGCAGGCAGGAGGCAGGCAGAGTACAAGCAGGGAGCAGGCAGGGTACAGGCAGGGTACAGGCAGGCGGCAGGCAGGCCGGGGCCGGGTGGCCGGTGCGGGCAGCGGCAGCCCCGAGCTCCCCGCTCTCTCCGCCCGCGGCAGCGCCCAGGGCCCGCCCCGGCCGGGGCTGGACCCGGACGTCCAAGAGCGGCTCAGCTTCGCTTTCGCTTCGCTCTGCTCCGCCGGGGCGGGCTGGGCCCGGAGCCGGCGGGGAACGAGCTGTGCCCCGATCGCCGCCCCACGGAGGGACGGAGAGGGCTCCGGGCACAGGTACGGGACGGCCGGACCGCGGCAGGCGGGAGCTTCGCACCTGCCCTTTCCCGGCGGCTCGCGGCCAGACAAATTCGTGGTTCCACCTCGTGTCTCAGGGGGTCACTTAGGGGGTGCGGGGGACCACCAGCTGCAGGGAGAAGGGGACCTCCGGAGGGGCTGGAGGCTTGGGGCAGAGGGAGGCGGCTTGGGGCTGCTCTGGCAAATTCCCTTCCTCCTCACAGACCCTCTCAAAACCATCCCTTCCCACAAACCCTCCCAGATATCCCCGTCCCGCAGATCCTCCCAAAGACCATCCCGCCCCACAGACCCGCCTCCCAAAGACCATCCCTCCCCCAAACCCTCCTCCTAAGGACCCTCCCTCCCCACACACCCTCCTCCCAAAAGCCGCCCCTCCCCACAGTCCCTCTCTGCAGACCCTCCTCCTAAAGACCACGCCTCCCCGCAAACCTCCCAAAAGACCATCCCTCCCCAGTGACCCCTCCCAAATCCATCTCTTTTCTACAGACCTCCCCAAAGCCCGTAGATGTCGCCGCGCCTGCTCAGGGCGGTGAGCTGGGGCTCAGCGGCCGTGCTGGTTCTGCTGACGGCGGCCGTCTTCGTCCTGGTTCTGATCCCGGCAAAGGATGCTGTCCTTCCTACCAGGATCAACGTAGGTGTCCAGTGAGACATGGGGGAGCCTGGGAATGCCACCAGCCCCTTTCTACCTCGAATTCTTCCATCAGCCCTGCCTTCCTCTCAACTTGCTAGTTTCCCCATAACCAGCCCAGCTTCTCAGGACTTAACCTCATCGAGGTGACACTGGGCAGATGAACCTCCCCCAAACCACAGTCCTGGCTACTTGGTAAGGATGGGAGAGAGAAGTGCAGCCTTCTCTCCACAGCTGCTCCATCTGCCGCCACAGTCACTCTCT
This sequence comes from Irena cyanogastra, assembly GCA_013397155.1. Taxonomy (NCBI): domain Eukaryota; kingdom Metazoa; phylum Chordata; class Aves; order Passeriformes; family Irenidae; genus Irena; species Irena cyanogastra. Next base: position 515,492 of record VWZV01017174.1, on the reverse strand, counting down.
TCCCTGTTTTCAGACATCCAGGTCACCTGTTGGGTTTACACTTCTCTTCCCTACTGCTTTCTGCTGCTGGTCTGCTAAAAAATGTCAGGTTTTGTGAGATTTGCCAAAGGCCTGGGAGCAGCCTGAGCCCTTTGGGCCATGCCTGGATGCCTCCCTGCTCTGTGACTGACCCCGCTGACCTGCGCGTCCTTCCTGAGCTGTAACTCGCTGGAGTGGCGAAACGCAGGCTGTTAGAGGTGGAGCAGGGCTGCCGAAGGGAGGGTGGATGTGCAGACCTCTGCTGCTCACAGTCATACAGGGAAAGCAGGAGCAGAAGCTCTCAGAAACCCCCGTGGCACTTGGTGCAGCCCCGAGCCAGCTGTGGCCCTGTGTCCCCTCTCCTCCCCAGTACGGTCTGGTGTTTGATGCTGGCTCCACACACACGTCCCTCTACATCTACCGGTGGCCTGCGGACAAGGAGAACGGCACCGGCATTGTGTCCCAGGTGGAGGCCTGCTCTGTGTCTGGTGAGTGTGCTGGGATCTGTCCTCCCTCTCTCCCAGCCTCCAGGATTGCTGTCCCAAACTCTCACAGCACCATCACTGATCCCAGTCTTACAACCTGCTCTGGGCTGAAGGGAAATTATCCTGTGAGGAATCACAGGAATGGGTCAGGGGGATAGTCTGTACCTGAGGGAGCCCTGCAGTTGTTGGGAGGTGCAGAGGTGGAGGAGGAATTGGGCCCCCACTTAGCTCAGGTCCTGCAGCCAGTCCTGTCCAGATGTGCATCACCTCACAGCTTGGGATGCTGGATGTGCCCTTTGCTCCTTCTCCCCTGTCTCAGTTTCTTTGGCTCTTCTTACCACATCTGTTCACACCTTCTTTCATGATGTGCAGCTTTGTGTGCCCACAGGGCCTCCCCAAAGCTCTCCCTGAGCAATCCGGTGTCTCCACTCAGGTGATGTCTGACAGCTCCTGGGGCAGCAATTTGCATTTTGGTATCTGTGCAGCTCCAAACCGAGCAGGGCTGGGGCTACAGCTGGTTCACCTGCGTGTGTCTGAGCAGTCTCCGTGGAGGTCCCTGGGGAACAGGGGCACATGTCCCGTGCTGTGCTGTCCCTGCGGGGTGGCGCTGGGCTCTCTCCATCCCCGGTTCCCTGTGGCAGGACCCGGCATCTCCAGCTACGCAGACGATCCTGCGGGGGCTGGCGCCAGCCTGAAGCCTTGCCTGGACAGGGCCATGGAGATCGTCCCGGCCGAGCAGCAGCGGGACACCCCCACGTACCTGGGGGCCACGGCCGGCATGCGGCTGCTGAGGTACGGGCACGGCCAGGCCGGCACCTCCCGCCCTTCCTGGCGCTCCTGTGCCGCACCGGGGCCGGGGCTGGCACTGGGGCACAAGGGCCGGGCCACAGGGGTGCTGCCCTGCCGGGCCGTGGGGATGGGCAGAGCAGCCCTGCCTGCGGTGCCACGGGGCATCCAGGAGAGCCGCTGGCCGTGCCCGGGGAACGCGCCCAGCCCTCTGCAGCCCCGGCCCGGCAGCAGCCCCAGAGGGGTGAGCCCCCTTTGCCAGACTGGCATGAGCTTTCCCGGTGCTCCGGCAGAGGCTGCAGGCAGCGTTTTCAGGGAGATTCCCAAGGCCCCGGGTGAGGGATCTGGGGTTTGCAGGAGCCACCTGCAGGCAGGGAAGTGCTGGAGAGATGTCTCGGAGCAGCTCCTTGGCAGGGCACGGCAGTTTCTCACTGCCAGCCCGGCTGCCAGAGCTGCCAGCCAGGGCCTGCAGCACCTGAGGTGTTTGTGCCTTTGCTGGCAGGGAGGAGAACAGCACCAAGGCCGAGCAGGTCTTGGCCGAGGTGTCCAAGGCCATTGGGGAGTACCCTGTGGATTTCCGCGGAGCTCGGATCCTGACGGGGAGCGAGGAGGGCTCCTTTGGCTGGATCACTGTCAACTACCTGCTGGAGACACTGGTCAAGGTGCAGCTCGGGAAGAGGGCAGGGGAGGGGCAGTGGGGAGAACGTCCCTGTCTGAGGCACAGCCAGCTTTCCTTATTTGCAGAGGAGGGAAGAATGAAGCTTTGGGGCACTGGTCACCCCGCCAAATGTCCCCTGTGGTCGTGGGCTGCAGATTCAACTCCGTTAATGTGATTAACAGGATCTTGGTGTGCAGCTCAGCCTGGCCCTGTGCTCTCGTGTGCTGACACAGGGGTGGACTTTGGGGTCCCGGGGATATGGCAGCGGTATCAGCCTCTGGGAGAGAGTTCCTTTTTCCCTGCTCAAAGTGTCTGGATCCCAGCAGGTGTGCAGCAGCTAAGAGGCCACACCTCAGTGCTCCATGGAAGCGTCTGTGGTTGAGGAGGATGTGGGCAGGCCGGGGTAAAACAGAGAGCCAGGAGCACGTGGAAGGTGCCTCTGGGGCTTCTGAGCCCAAAACTCCTTGAGGGAAGGGAGTGTGAGCGCCTGCAGTTCAGACTAACCCTTGCTGTGTGTTGGGCCAGTTCTCGTTTGCAGAGAAATGGGAACATCCCCAGGATACCGAGGTTCTGGGAGCTCTGGACCTTGGCGGTGCCTCGACGCAGATCACCTTCCAGCCCGGGGTCCCCGTGGAGGACAGGAACACGTCCGTGTTCTTCCGGCTGTACGGCACCAACTACTCCCTGTACAGCCACAGCTACCTGTGCTACGGGCAGAGCCAAGCCCTGAAGATGCTGCTGGCTGCTCTGCACCAGGTGCCACGGGGCACAGGGGCTGCTCAGCCACCTCCCAGTGCCGTGGCACACATCCCCCTGCAGTGCTGGGTGTGCCTGTGGGCAAAGAGCTGGCAATTGGCAGAGGCTTGGGTTTTATGTAGGGAAGCAAAAAAATTGCCTCATTTGGGTGGAAGGTGGTGGTGGTTGCCAGCCAGGGCTCTCTTCTCTCCACATCTTGACGTGCAGTGGCATTTTTTGTAATTTCCCAAGCCCAGCTGTGTCTGTAGTTTTTTTTGCTGTCACCATTCTCTTGGTCTTGCTCCGTTTCTGCCCAGAGAGAAGTTTCCCAGCACAGTCCCTGCATGGGGACAGAGCCAGAGCCCAGTGCTGTGGGAGGCAGGGATGCTCAGGGAGCTCACAGGTGGGATGCATCCAGTCCTGCTGGGGTGTAGGTCCCACTTTTTAGGATGGGCTGTGGGAAGGGTCTCAGTGGCACTGCAGTCCCATTAATGGCTCCATCTCTCTCCAGGCCAGTGGGAGTGCCCAGATCTCCCACCCCTGCTACCCCAAGGGGTACCAGGAGAACACCACCGTGGCAGAGCTCTACGACAGCCCCTGTGTGCGTGCGCCAAGCTCAGCCAGCCCTGGCCTTGTCCTCACTGTGACGGGGACAGGGGACCCAGCCGCGTGTCGCACGGCCGTCCAGAGACTCTTCAACTTCAGCTGCGGGGAGCAGGGGCCGTGCGGGTTCAACGGGGTGTATCAGCCCCCCGTGCGGGGACAGTTCTTCGTAAGCAGCCTCCGTCCCCGCGCCTGGGGGAAGGACAGTGGGAGTTTGGGGCATAACCCCTGGAAAACTGCTCTAGGAGAATGTCTGAGTAGTGCCAGTCTTGGGAGCTGGGTTGTGCCTGACACATGGAGACACAGAGGGCCCTGACCTGCATGCCAGGCAGCGTCTGACTTCTGCTCTCCCAGCACCATTCCCTGTCTGTGTGGGCAGCATTCCCAAGCTCCCTCCCACAGGGTCTCTGCTAGCACCTTGCAGTGATGGGCGGGGGCCTTGGAGGGACCCCTGCATAGGGGTGGGGGGCATCAGTGGCCTGAGTGCTTTACTTACCTGTCACCTTTGGTCTCAACACCCACAGGCCTTCTCAGGATTTTATCACAGCCTTCACTTTCTGAACCTGACAGGAGGGCAATCTCTGAGCTTGGTCAATGCCACCATCAGGCAGATATGCAGCAGCAGCTGGAAACAGGTGAGATTCTGCCCAGGAGTGCATTTCACCTGGGCACTGGGCAGCCTGAAGGCTCATCCACAGCCCTTCCTCTGCTGTGGTCAGCTGTACAGAGCTAGAAGGAGCACAAAGGTCTCTGCACCTGGAGAGAGATGGCAGAGCAGCCTGCGCCCCGCTGGGGTCTCTTTGCTCTCCCGGTCTTTGCTCCCAGCTGCTCTGAGGGGCTGTTCCCCAGTGTGGGCACGTCCAGCACTGCTCTGTGTCCAGCCTCCCCCTGTTCTCCCACCTCTGCAGGTGCAGGATTTGTTCCCCACGGCGAGCAGGACCCAGCTCCGTGATGCCTGCACAGCCAGCTCCTACACCCTCATCCTTCTCCTGCAAGGCTACAAGTTCAACTACACAACATGGCCTAACATCCACTTCATCCGGCAGGTAGGAGAGTGTCCAGCAGTCCCCAGCTTCCACACTTCGTGCCATGAAGTGCCTTGTGCCTACCCTGCTGCTGCTGGGGATGGGGGATACCAGGGCAGCACAGCCCCACTGCCCACACCCAGGGCAGTTCTTGAGCTGTGCTCACACAGCTGCTGGGACATCTGGCCTGGCCCTTTATGTTCTGCCCCAGTTTATGCTGGGGCATCTGCAGCCCAGCGTGGGCACAGAAATGGTGGTTGTGGAGCAGGACCTGGAGGTGCAGGCTTTTCTCTATTTTGCCTGATACTTTGCAGCCTTTCCCATCCCTCTTCCCTGTCTGTCTGCACAGGTTGCTAACATAGATGTGGGCTGGACTCTGGGCTACATGCTCAATCTCACCAACATGATCCCCTCGGAGCCTCCCACAGCAGTCACAGAGCTCCCGACAGGCATCTGGATAGCAGCCACAGTTCTGCTGGCCATCATGCTCATCCTCACCTTCTGCCTGATCACAGCCACGTGCTGCCAGAGGAACCCCTCGGGCTATGAGCAGCTGTAGCAGCGCTGCCTCCAGAGACTGCGGAGGCCACCCGCCCTGCTGCCTCACCTCTGCAAGGAGCTGCTTCCCAAGAATCACCTCTGTGTGCCCAGAGGTCACGGACTTGTCCTGGGGGGCCCTGAGTCCTGGCCTGGTGAGCTGGAAGTGGCACAGCTGTAAAACACCCTCCTCATAGCTGTGTGCTCTCCTTTCTCTGCGCTGCTGGTCAGAGATGCTCCAGGAGGGAGGGCTTGGCCATGCAGGGCAGGGGCTTAGCGCTGGGGCCTGGGGACCACCATGCTGCAGGGTGGCTGGAGGTGGGGACTGGGGGGGTCTGGCAGCAGTGGGACTGTCACAGGGCTGGTTACAGCCCACAGCAGAAAGCCCAGGTGGGACACACACCTCCCGCCCCATCCCAGCACCAGGGACTGCAGCTCCCGCGGCCAGCGCCAGCCTCAGGGGCCCTGGCTCTGGGGATGTTGGGGGCACTGGCCTGGCTAGACTCTGCCTAGGACTGGGAAGCCCTGTGAGGTAGGGATGGCACCTCCCCCTCCTCTCCTGCATGAGGTTCCTCTCCAGTCCAGCTGCACCCCACGCCTGGCAGACAGCTCATCCTCCCTTTCTAACACAGAGTCACTTGGAAACACTGCTGGGACATGGCAGAGGCAGCTCCCAGGGCCCCCTGTACATTTTTGGGGAGTCTACTGGCAGCCAAGTGATGGATGAGTTGAGACACCTCCTCAGAGAAGGAAAAGGCCCGTCCTTGTGCCCTGTTGGCTCCACTCCAAGGTCCAGCAGACACCTCAGTGTCTGCAGGAGCACCTCCCATAGATTCGTGGCCTCTCCTCTGAGTCTCCATCATCACCTGGGAGACGGAAGTAATAAAATCACAATGATTTGGGAGCAAAGTAGCAGGCATTTCCCCACGTGCTGCCTTTTACAATGTTTATTTGGATGACGAGAGCTGTGACGTGCCCAGCATTCCACAGGGACACCAAAGGTCTGCTCCTCACTGTGGGAATGCAAACAACATGAATCATCCACAGAGCAGCTAAAAACTAGCAGAACCAAAGGCAAAGGCCATGGGCAGGACCCAGCTCAGCCACATGCAGGGCAAGACTCACACCCTGTTGGGGCCTCATCCTGACACCCATGGGGCCCAGGCATTCTGCTGGTGGGACAGTGCTGCCTCCAGGAAGGCACTGAGGAACATCAATCCCTTTATTCCAGGTAAAAAGGAAGAGATGAGATGAGTGGTAGATGTGATGATGAGGTGATGTGACATGCCATAACACAGTGATGGACTCTCTGCAGGGGCATGGACCACACTTCTGACTGTGGGTGCTCAGTTTTCTTTCTCCAAGACCATCTCCACGTAAACACCAGCCACAGACCCTCCACAGGGCCAGCCGGGGTCCCACAGAGCACCCCTCAGGCCGCCAGACTGGGCAGGGACCCTCCTGGCTCTTGGTGACAGCGCTCAGAGCTGGCATTCTGTGGAGCACCCTGTGCCCAGGTGCCTGCACCGCACCCCACCAGGCTGGCACTGGGGCACTGTCCCACAGCCAGGCTGGCCCTCCACAGCCCCAGGGCCAGCCGGTGGGATGGAGCCATGTCTGTTACACGCAGAGCAGCGGCAGGAGGCACACAGGCTTGGCTGAGGCTTCTGCAGGCTGATCCCATTGTGTCACCATGGGAGTGGAGCTCCTCTGGAAACCTCAGAGAGTGCCTGTCTGCATGTTGGGGGCCAGGCCCATGAAAAGCAGACCCCAGTCCTCTGGAGCTGTAGAGGTGAATGTGCTCAGCAGCACCGACCCAGCCCTGGGCTCCAGTTCCGCAGCCCCGGTCTGTCCCTGCTGGGCTCCCAAACACGGCCAGGCTCCTACAGCCATAGCAGCAGGAGCAGGGCAGCGAGCCCCAAGATGAGGGTGAGGATTATGAAGGCGATGGCTGCAGCCCACAGGGAGGAACTGTGCCCCTTCAGCCTGGCTGGAGCCTCGGCCGGGATCATGTTGGTGAGGTTCAGCATGTACCCCAGCGTCCAGCCCACGTCGGCACCCCCTGCCTGCCTCGGAGAGAGGGGAGGGGGTCAGCCCTGCAGGAAAGCCCCTGCTGGCACGGGCCCTGCACCCACTCCTGCTCAGCCCACACGGCCTGCAGCAGCTGTCCCTGCACCAGTGCCATGCCAGGCAGGGCTCTCTGCACCATTGCCCCAGCACCCCAGCATGGGGCTAGCTCTCCCCAGCACCCCCACACAGGGTCTGGCTCTCCCCAGCACCCCAGCATGGGGATGGCTCTCCCCAGCACCCCAACAGGGGCTGGGTCCCTCCCAGGACCCCTACACAGGGTCTGGCTCCCCCCCAGCACCCCAACAGGGGCTGGGTCCCTCCCAGGACCCCCACACAGGGTCTGGCTCCCCCCCAGCACCCAAATGCGGGGGCTAGCTCTCCCCAGCACCCCCACACAGGGTCTGGCTCTCCCCAGCACCCCAACATGGGTCTGGTTCTTCCCCAGGACTGCCTCTGCTCCCCCTCACAGGCTGGGAGCGCTGCCCACCTTCATCTGGAAGAAGATGTTGTTCCAGCTGGTCTCGTTGAACTTGTAGGCGTCGAGGAGCAGCGTGAGGATGTAGTTGGTGTTGGCACAGTATTTTGGCAGTCGCTTGGGATTCTCTTTGGGGTAGCTGGAAGACAGCTGGGGTGGGGAATGTTTGGGGATGAAAGGGAGTTATGCACAGGCAATTTCTGTGCAGAGACAAAGCCCTGAAATGTGCTGCATGGACAGCAGTGACTCCACAATCACTGGCATCCAGGAAGAGACTCCTGGGCCGGGCAGTGATTTTGGACCTCTCTATCCAGGGCAACTCCTTTGGGGAGGATTTACACTCCACATGGAAACAGAACCACATATTGTAGCTCCTCCTGCCCCAGATTCTCCCGTCTCAGCCTCTTCATGCAAGGGGCTCCTGCTCTCTGCCCCATGGTGGTGCTGGCACATTTCTGGGCTTATCCATCCCCATTTATTGCCCAGAGAAGCTGTGGCTGCTGCATCCCAGATGGGGATTGGATGGGCTTAGAGCAACCTGGTCTAGTGGAAGGTGTCCCTGCCCATGTCACGAATGTGGAACAAGATGAGCCTTCCCAACTAAACCAGTCTGGAATTCTATGATTCCAAGATTTCACTTGTCTCCAGCATGGTGCCAGCAGCTGGCTCTGCTCTCACCATCCTCTCTGGCATCCTCATCCTCACCTCCATCCCCACCCCCACCTCCAACCCCAGCTCCTGTGCTAGAGATGACATCTTGCTGCCCTTGCCTGCCCTAGCTGCCCTTTTCCCGAGGGTGAATGAGCAAGGAGTGGATGCAGGACAGTTCCAGCTCTACAGAGAGCTCAGGGGTGGCTCTGCTGTGTAGGACACAGCTCAGAACCAGAGGGCCTTGCCCTGGAGGGGCCCCCACTCCCTTCCCCCACCCCTCATCCCCTTTGCTTCTGAATGTTCCAGACAGCCTCCAGCCTGAGGAACGTACATCCTCCCAGCTCCTTGTGCAAAGCCCCTTGATGGCCTCTCTGACCACGGCCAGCGGCTGCCCCTCCGTCAGGTTCAGAAACTTGAAGTTATAGTAGAAGGCAGAGAAGGCCTGCAAGGTGAGAGACAGAAACACCAGTGGGCTGCAGTGGGGCACCCCCGGAGCTGCCTGAAGCAGGAGGTGGGGTTTTCCTTCATGGGGTTTGTCCCATCCCAGGTAGTCCCAGGGCATTGTTGTCCCTGTCCCTGTCCCTGTCCCTGTCCTAGCAGTTTATGGGCTGGGGGTTGGTGCCTGCTGCACAGCCAGCACAACCAGAACCTTGCCTGAAGGCTGCTGTTTCAACTCCTATTGACAAACTCCTCTTTTATTAACAAATCTCTGGGAGTATCCAAGGCCGGGTTGGACAGGACTTGGAGCAACCTGGGATAGTGGGAGGTGTCCCTGCCCGTGCAGGGAGTGATTCAAGATGAGCTTGAAGGTCCCTTCCAACCCAAACCAGTCTGGGATTTGATGATTCCCAGCATGGTCCCATTTGGAGGCTTGGCTGGAAAACCATCCAGCAGCAATCCCTCGTGTGCCTTCAGGCAGGGATGCTTGGGGACCCTCTTACCCCTGTTCCCTGCAGGGAGGTGACAGTGCCATGGGGCAGCGGGGACAGCCCAGCACCGGGGACACCTTTCTGAGGAGGTGGGGGGACGGATTTGCCTTACAATGAACTGCCCTCGGAGCGGGGGCTGGTAGATGCCATCAAAGGTGCAGTCCTGGCTCTGGCCACACGCCGAGAAGTTGAAGAGCTTCCTGAGGGCTGCCAGGCAGCCGCTGGCGTTGCCCCTGCCCTCCAGGGTGACGGTGCTGTCGCCCCGGGGCAGGCGCGGGTCGCTGCCGTCGGTGCAGGGGCTGGCGCGGAAGGAGGACAAGGACACGGTCTCGTTGTAGCCCTTTGGGTAGCAGGGGTGGTGGACTCGTGTGCTGGGAGATGACTCCTGAGGACAGCAAAATGCAGCTGCAGCTCCTCCAGACCCTCCTGGCTGCGTCTGGACACACCCAGCATCTCCCCAAAGCCCAGGCACGGGCATTCCCAATCCCTCTGCAGGGAAAGACCCTCCTGCCCTTCAAGTCCTGGTCTTGGCTGTCCCAGCATGAGCCCAGCAGTAATTCCCACTCTGCTTTATCTTATTCCCTCTCCCAGAGAGGCAGACCAGTTTCAAGGACCCAGCATGTCTCTGCCCTGGCCAGAAGGATCATTTCTGGGGACATGTAAAGCCCTCTCCACACCAGTTCTAGCTCTGGTTCTAGCTCCAACTCCATCCAGGGTCACCATATGGGACTTTCCTGGCCATACAGCAAGGGCAAAGCCTTCTGGCTCACCAAGGCTGCTCTGCTGGCGAGACGCAGCTCCATGAGGATGCTCTTCACCTCTGACCTTCCAAAAAATGGCCTGGGAAAGGTCTTCAGCTCATGTTTCTCAGGTTGTGAAGTCACAGAGTAGTGAGGTTCAGGGGAGCTGTAGGTTCCCTGTTCCTCTTGTTAAGGCATGACCAACTAGAGCAGGTTGCTCAGAGCCTCGACCCATCAAGTTCTGAGGATCTCCAGAGACAACAACTCTACAGCATTTCTGGGTCTTATTCCAATATCTGATCATTCCTATCAGGGAAAACTTTTCCCCTTTGTCTGGTTGGAAACTCCAGCTTGTGCCCCTTGCCTCTTGTCCTGGCACTTTGCACCTCTGTGAAGAGCCTGGTCCTGCACTTCTGCACACCCCACGTGAAGCCAGAAGATCCAAAAATGCCCCTTTTGACATCTTCCCCATCCCTGCAGTGTCCAAGGCCACAAGGACAGGGCTTGGAGCAGCCTGAGATAGTGGCAGGTGTCCCTGCCCATGGCAGGGGGTGGAACAAGATGATCTTTAAAGTCCCTTCCAACCCTAACCAGTCTGGAATTCCATTATATCCGTGCTCCTCTCCACATCTGCCCTGCCATGCTCCAAGGAGTCTGTCCTTGCTCTCAGTCCTTGCTGATGCCTCTCCAGAAGAGCCCTGCCTATCCTTACTTCATGCATTAACAGGTGTGTGGTTGGCATCATGACACTACAGGCCTCAGCAGCCTCTCACCACAATTAATTCCTTCGCCAGCCTCTTCAGCATCTCGTTCTGCCCGTAGCAGAGGTAGCTGTGAGTGTAGATGTTGTAGCTGTACCCGTACAGGGTGAACTCAGAGGCTTCATTCTGGCTCAGTACTGAACCTTCAGGCATAAAGGTGATTTGAGTGGATGCTCCTCCAAGATCTAGTGCTCCAAAAATCTTGGGTGCCTCCGGACGAAGCCACGTGTGTGCTTTGGGAGAGTACTGCCAACGAGAGCCAGGAGAGGAAGAGGAGTAGCACAGAATGCCCTGAGCAGAATTCTCATCCCATTGAAGACAACAGGATTCTGTTATTAAATTCAATGGGTCTCTGCATGAGAGCACCCCCCCCCAAACCCTCCCTGCCCAGGCAGCTGGGATATTTATCAGAGCCACAACAGAGATGGAATTCTCAGGTGGTCGGTAGGTGCTGTGGGCTCACCTGGCTCTGAGTCACCACCTCCAGGCCAAAGTGCTGGTGGCAACTGGCTTGGGGACTTGCCCTCCCCGAGGAGGCTGCAGAGGTCCTGGTGCAAGAGGAAGGATTTCTATCCAAGAATCCTCCAACAGCCCCCACAGGAGCCCAACACTGCCAGCACCTCACTGAGCTGCGGCAGGGCTGGGACAGAATTTTGGTCCGAGCTGCCTTCAGCTGGAGTCTCCCAGCACTGCAGGGAGATGGAGCTTCCCAGGGCAGGGAGACAGAGCCCAGCTGTGCTGCACTGACCTCACAGTCCCCGAGAGACCCTCTGTCCACACAGTGAGTTCTCAACAAACACCCTTATTCCTGAGTTCTCCCTTCTCACTCACTGTGGGCAAACCAGAGCATGTGTCTCCTTCCCCTGGATCATTCCCAAAAGCCACTAGCCCTGACCTCTCCTGCACTGAGAAAGCTTGAGGAAAATCAGAAAAGCTGTATTAGCAAAGGAGTGGGCATTCCACCCTTCTCCCACCTTGGTGAAGGAGTCCAGCAGGTAGTTGATGGTGATCCAGCCATAGGCCCCCTCTTCCTCTCCTGTAAGGACTCGAGCCCCTTTGAAAGCCACAGGGTATTCCTGCATGGTTTTAGTGACCTCAGCCAGGACTTGCTCTGTTGCTGAGCTGTTCTGTTCCCTAGGAAGGATGCAAAGGACAGGACACATACCCAACTACAACAGAGGAAGCACAAAGAAAGAGTCTGGTTCTCTCCCAGTTCCACATACTCCCAGTTTTTGCAACAAGCAGTCTGTCTGAAAGGGTGTTTCCTGCCACATGGCTTGTCTGAGCTGCTCATCCAAGGTAAATCCCAGCTGTCTTGGCTTGGCATTGCCAATCTAGGAGCAACAGCAACCCCTCCCCTCCACTGCAGCTTGATCCCAGTCACCCAGAGCCTTCCCAGGCCACCCTTTCCTGCCTAAGTGCTGGAGGCTGGAGGGGGTTGAGCTGCAAGACCCAGGTTTGAACATCACCCCCTGGCTGTGCCCAAGACAGGGCTGATTGCTGACCTCCAGGGCTTTTTCAGGAAGGTTCCAGGCTGGGTTCAGACCTCTCAGTGGGGAAGATGTCTCAGGGCTGTTCTTGCTCTCTGAAGTGAGCAACCTTCAGGCTATGGCCCAGCTCCTTCCCAGGTCTGATTGCCAGGGCACAGAAATAACGTGAGCTATCTGCAGCCATAAAACCAAGAGCCATGAAATGAAGGCTGCCATTTGAAGAGAGCTAATATGGGCTGCTGAAAGGTGAGGTCAGGACCTGCAGCACTTTGTCACCTCCTGCCTCTGCCCCACAGCACCATCCACCTGAGCAAGTGGCACATCTGGTGGCATCCCGACCCCCTTGTTATTAAGGAATAATGAAGAGCAAACAAAGCTGTGAAAAACATTTCCTGCTTAGAACTGGGCACGCAGCACAGTCCTGGGATGTCCCAACAGACATCGCTCAGGACAGTTCAGCCCTCCCTGTGTCTCCACCAAGCTGCCTTTTCCCCTTCTCCTCCCTCCCCAGTTGTTTGCTCATGGCAGTGTGGGAGCTGGGGTCCTGGCCCTGTGAAGGAACTGTCCTGGCAGTGGCTGTTTGCAGCTCTGTCACTGCTGTCACCCCCTGCCCCATAGCAGTACCTCAGCAGCCTCATGCCAGCCGTTGCTCCAAGATAAGCTGGGACATCCCTCTGCTTCTCAGCAGGAATAACCTGCAGGGCTTTATCCAAGCACTCCCTTAGGGAATTGCCAGCTTCAGGGGGATTGTTGGCATAGCTTGATATGCCTTGCCCTGAAAAAGAGTCAGGATGGGACAGGTGGATGGGAATGGCTTGGGTCAGGGTTGTGGGAACAAGAAGGCACAGGGCAGTGAGGGCTGTCACCTCTTAGCAACAAAGGTACTTTTCCAGGGTCTCCTGGTTCCCTGAGACCTGACTGACTCACACATTCCTGTCCCGTGTCTCCCATGCTTTCAGCAGTGTCCCCAGTCACTATAAGTGACACCTTCTCCACCCAGGACAGCAGCTGGGGGCACTCCAAGGTGGAGGAACAAAAACTGATTCACCATCGATGTGCTTCAGTCCCCCCCAGTGCACGGGCACCACACGGTGCTGAGGGCCTTGGGGGTCAGGGACCCCCCACCCACAGCCACAGCTCCCCTGTGCCACCACAGTGCTAGCCCGAGGGACAGGGCTGTCCGGCCAGGTCACCCCACCCACCACTCGAACAGGGCAGGACAGAGCCCGTGGCAGGGGGATACTGACCCTGGACGTCACAGGAGAAGGTCTGGCTGACCACTCCAGTGTCATTCTCCTTGTCTGAGTCCCACTCGTAGACAAAAAGAGAGGTGTGGGATGAGCCCGCATCAAACACCATCCCATACTGCAAGGGAAACCAAGACATAATCAAGGTGGAGGAGCAGCAGCCTGGCCCTGGCCCCATTGTGGCCCTGCCAGGGCAGTGGGGCCAGAAGATTCCTCAAACCCCATGTCTGAGGCACAAAACCTCTCAGCTGTGCCACGGCAGAGCAGAGCGGTGGCCTCAGCCCCCCACAGTGACTAAGGGACTGTCATTCCCTCTCCTGAGGTCTATGCTGCAATGCCAACTCACACAAACATTTCCTGTTGTTTCCTCATGCTTTTTTATTTTCTTTCATGGTCACATACCTTTTGTGCCTACACTGGCCCCCCCCTGGGGCCTGCAGCTCTGCCATCTCTCGTGCTCCCTGTGGCTGCACCCAGCCTGGGCAGAGACAGCAGGGCCTCTCCAGGAGCACTCAGCCATCTGCCTCTGCCCCATAAAGCCTTGCCCCTCACCCAAACCCTGCCAGCCCTCTCCAGCAGCTGGGGATGCCAGCCCAGGGCACGACAGGGGGAGGAAGGATGTTTGTGCCACGGTGTGAGGGGAGGGACGGCCCGGGGGGAGCTGGCAGGAACAGAGGGCACATAGAGGTGCTCTGGCAGAGCACAGGGAGCATCTGCCCCAAGGTAATCTCCAAACCTGGCACAGCGTGGGGAAAAGTTCCAGAGAAGCCTTCCCCTCTGACTTGTGCCTGCACCTCGAAGTGGGGACAAAACACCTCCTCTGCCACTGCCAGGCAGAGCCTGACCCCACTGCCCCTCCAGCCCCATGGAGCAGCTGCTGGCTCAGAGCTCCTGCCGGAGCTCTCCGGGCTCACCACAGGTGCTCAGGGACTCAGGGACCTTCTCTGGGCTCACCTTGACCGTGGGTGGCAGCGTCACATCTTCAACCCTCACCAGGCTGAGAACCAGGGCGGCGATGGAGAGTGCCACCAGCGCCCCGACAATGACACTGGTGAAGGACTTCTTCCTTGCCAGCATTGGGGTGAAGGCTCCTGAAAACCCAAACACGGGAGAAACGTGGCTGGACACCTGGGAACAACAGCGTCAGTGAGAGCTGCAAGGAGATCCGCTCTGAGAGCTGACCCTGTCTCAAGCCGTGCCACTCAGAAATCCTGGCGAATAATCAGATCTTTTCCTGGGAAAAGCAGTATTAGGATAAAGCACAAGGAACTGGAGGAAACAGGGGCTGGTTGCCCCGCAGCCTGGCAGAGCCATGATGGGATCACAGCAATCTCCAGGGCCCACACTCGCTGCTGCCCGGCAGGATCGGGTCTGGGAGGGGCGAGAGGAACCGGGCCGGAGCAGAGGAGAGCGCCGGAGCTGCCCGGCCCTCAGCGAGAGCCCTGCGGCAGGGCGGGGGGCTGTGCCCCACAGGCTGCCAGCAAGGGCAGCTCACTGCCTGAGCCCTGCCCCAGCTCACCCCAGCTGTGCCCGTGGCGACCCTGGGCCTGGCTCTGTGCTCCTCCAGCCTGGACTTGCCTTTTATGTCCTTTGGAAGTGGATACTGCTGGAAAATCTTTCCCCCATTATTTTCTCTGAGGGCTCATCAGCCTTAGGTGAAACTCCTGAGTATCTGTTCTCCTGTGTATATTCATGGCCCAGCTGGGCATTGCCCTTATCTTCAGCCAATTAGTTCCTCCTCCTCCTCCTCATTTGAATGGAATTGTATGAAGGACACATCACTACATTTAACCCTTGTCCCTCTGCTTCTCTGGGCTGTCACACTCCCCATTTCTGTTTCCTCTTTGCCCTCCCCAGGCTTAACATTCCCATTACAAGGGAATGTTAACATTCCTCTCTACAAGGTCTGTAAGAGGTGAGAGTGATATTTGCAGTATCCACTGCCTTGGAATCTAACAGAGTGGTAGGCACCTGATAATAACTTTTACTGCAGTGAGATGGAAGCTCACGTCAGAGAGGAGGATTGCCCTGCCAGGAGATCTCAGCAGCACTGGCTGGGCTTTGCCTCGGGAGAGGCCAAGACACCGTCATGGCCCAGCTGGGACTGTGGTCACCCCTTCCCTGTGTTTGACCCGGCTTTGTGCTGCTCCTGCCGTCCCTGCAGACCCCGAGGCGAGGGAGTGGGGAGGACTTAGGACTTCCCTGGGAGTGGAAGGGCAGGGGAACAGGGATCTGCTCTCTCTGGGCCAGAGCTGCTTCCTGCTGGTGCAGCTCCCTGATAAGAGCCTGGTGGGGCTATCACAAGGATCTGCATGGACAGAGCCAGCTCCAGCTGCCTCAGTGAGTCAAACAGGGCAATGCCGGGAGTGAAATGCTGTGCTGGGGAGCTCTCGTTGCCCTGACCCTCCCCAGCACCTTTGCCGGTGTTTCCCAGGTCCTGCTGTGACAGCAAGTGCAGCAGCCCCCGGGGTTGCTCAGCCCTCCGGGCTGCTCCCTCTTCCTGCTGTCCCTAATCTGGGGTCTCTCACTCCTTGTGCAAGAATCGATTCACGCTCTGAGTCGGGATAATGATTTTATTTCACATCTACGAAGAGATGGGTGCTGGGTGGTGAATCAACAAAGCTGACACACCCTCGGCATGCCAGGTGCCCATTTTTACACATTGGAAGCAATAGAAATCAGCATTTCCCTACAGCTAACCACAACTAGTGCAGCCATTGCTTTTGCAGTCTCTGCCTCATTTGAAGAGACCCTGCACGCTTCTTCTACTACTCATGCTCTGTGGGGAATTGGCTTATGTCAGTATGGGTGATCACAGCCCATGGGCAGGGATTTTACTATGCTAATGCGCACTGGAATCACACTAAATTTTTCTTTGGCTTTGTAATTTGATTTATAGTGTCCTCCTGCTCTTCACTTCTTGGGTCATGGCTCTCAGTTCCTGCAGGATTGGTTGTTCCCTCGTCTTTCGTAAGTTCTTTTGTTTGTCCTGTGCTGCAGAGAATTTTTAACCTTCTTGTGGTACTTCATTTCAACAAATCCCCTCTCTGACACTCAGGGAAATGTCCATAGTGCATTTCCCATAAGTCTCACCCTATTTTTGGAAAAACATAGTTGACTCTTACCTGAAGGAACAAAATAAACACAAACTCTTTCATTTTGTGATACGATGTGTGTCAGCACAGTTTCTGTGGACTCATGGCACTCCAGCATTCCCATGGCAGTCTCCTTTGGGGTGGCTCCTGAAGCCCAGAAGGTGCCACCACTCCTGCATTCCCACCTCCACGCAACACACAACCTTTGGATTCACCTGGATTCAGTGGGAGGGGTGAATGAGTGTCCCTGCTCTGGAAATCCCCTGCACAGGGCTGTTCTGAGCACAGATGTCTCATCCACACTTGGTAGAGAAAGGCACCAACCAGCCCTGGTCCCTCGGGGACATGTGGCACTGCCAGTGGCTGTGTGTATGCAGCAGAGCTGACCAAAAGCTCCAGCTCCAAACCTAAACACAGGATGAGCAACTCTTCCTTTTACTTTTCCTGTCCCTTTTTGTAGTAAAGAAATAGTCCCAGAGGTTTTGTTGAGGGGCTGTTCCCCCTTGCCCATGCTGGCCCCACGTGCAGCTCTGCCAGGTGTGCCAGGTGATGCTGCCCTGGCTGGGCTCTGGCTGTGAACCACAAGGATCACAAGGATCTGTGTGGAAGGACACAGTTCCAGCTGCCTTATCTCAGCTGAATCAAACGGGGCAATGCCAGGAAGGAAACGCTGTGCAGGGGAGCCCTCACTGCCCCTGACCCTCCCCAGCAACATCCTGGCTCTGTGCTACATCTAGCCCTCAATTTTCTTCAGACAGTCCCACCCAAAGGGGTGTCTGCTAAAATTTGGGATCTCAGGGTTACGTGGTGTCCAAGCACCACAGGACCTGGAAGGGCCGTGGGGTGCCTGGCCCTCAGGAGCAGCTGCTCTCACCTGGCTCCCCTGGGTCCTTGGGTACATCAGCCCCAGCCCTGTTTGGCTTCAGGGCTGTGCTCTGGTGAGTGAAATGTGCTATTTGCTCGTCATTGAGAAAGGGACCAAGTGTCTCATTCTGACTTCTGATAGACAAATCTGCTGTGGAGAAGTGTGGCTAGAGTACACACACACCCCTGTTTGATCTGCTTTTGACATGTATTTATTTGCCTGTGGCCCTTGCAATGACTCTGGGACCCAGAAGGGAGTTGCCAGGCTGGTGTGGGCACTCAGTGGGGCTCTGGCCCAGCCATCACTGCCAGGCACTGGGCTGACTGGTGTTTGTGAAA
Organism: Irena cyanogastra; assembly: GCA_013397155.1. Taxonomy (NCBI): domain Eukaryota; kingdom Metazoa; phylum Chordata; class Aves; order Passeriformes; family Irenidae; genus Irena; species Irena cyanogastra. The sequence continues at coordinate 497,984 of VWZV01017174.1, read as the reverse complement.
TGACATCACCTCCATTGCCAACACCTTCCTGGTGTCTTCTGAAAGGAAAGCACCCTGACTCAGGGTTAAAAAAGGGAGTCTCATTTCTCAGAACTCAGTTTCTGCTCCATGAGGTCACCCCAGCCCTGGGGTGGGAGGTGCAGGCGGTGGCTCTGAGCATGTCCCCTGTCTCCAGGTGAGCTGCTCCACTTGCTCTTGCCTCATGTTCCTCTGCCAGACGTTCGCTGGGTCTTGCTGTGACTTGGCCCAGCAGAGACCAGCTCCAGCCCTCCCTTCCACTCTGATTCCAACAGGACTGGTGGAATTTGGGCCATTTGAAGCTTCCTTGTCCTCAGGTGCTGCCCATAGCAAGTTGCAGGGAGGGATGGAGGTCCCTTGGGCCACTCATTCCCAGATGCCTTTTGGGAGCCCCCTTGCCCCCCTGGAGGCGCAGGCCATGCTGGAACCCTGTCCTCCTGGTGCACGGAGCCCATCTGGGCTGTGCCCCTCCCCAGTTTCAGATGGCTCTCCAGGGGCTGCTCCCGTCCCTGCAGGAGCTGGGACACATGGAGAAGGAGAAGAGTGGCAGCTGGGGCTGGTGCTGCCCCTCTGCCACAGGAACACTGCTTTGGCACCTGGGCTGGGCTGTGCAGAGGCTCCTTCCCCGCCAGCCCAGGGCTACAGAGGGGCTCAGGGCTGGCATCTGCAGCACCAGCCTCGGGAAGCTGCACCTCTCTCCCAGCATATCCACATGGCCAGACCAGCAGGGCACTCCCCTGCTGTTGTGTTTGGGAAAGGACCCGCTGGCAGCAATACCCAACCCCCCGGCCACAGCAACAGAAATAAACCCAGAGGTGAGATTTTCATCTCTGCCAGGATGCACTCCAGCGTGGGAGAAGTGCTGGCTGGAACCTGAGGAGTCTGCAGCCCACGCCAGACACCTCGATGGGCACGGAATGGGTGTCAGGGTCCCCTCGAGCTGTGTCAGCGGGGGGAGGCTCCAGCAGGATTTCTCCCTGGGGGGTGCTCCCAGAAAGAATTCTGTGTGGCCACAAACTGGTGTGCCAGCACTGCACACGGCTGAGTGCCAGGGCAAATGCCTCAACAAGGTTTGTTCCAGGACTTGGTGGCCCTGGGCACAGCAAGTGACTCCTCTGCACCAAGCACAAGTCCTGGGGTGGTCCTGGCTGCCAGACCATCTCCTCACCCTAGCACCCCCACCAGGGCAGCACAGCCAGTGCCACTGTTCAATGTTGTGTCACCCCTGTGTCCCCACACAGCCCAGGGAAGCTGCCTTACCTTGGAGGAGCAGAGCTGGGACACGCTGACCACTGGTTTGTCCCCAAGGCAGCAGCAAAACACCGGCAAAGCCACTTGCAGGTGAGGTGGGTGGCACACGGGGACGTGGCATGCGGGGAGATGTCCCCTTGTCTCGGATACCACACCCCATTGACAGGGCTGGTGTTAGTTTGGGACTCACGGCCCAGGCAGCCCCACCAGGGCTGGGCAGCAGCAGAGGGCTCCGTGCCCATGCAGCGTGGCTGAGGGATGTGATCATCTGTTTGATCTTCTTGAGGCTGATGAGCCCCTTCCTTAGTTTATTAATTAGCTGGTGGTTGGCAGCTGGGGAGTGTCCAAAGGCACCGTCGGTCCCCCGGGCCACTCCGTGAGTGTCCCCTCCTGACTCAGAGGCTTTGCTGCCTGTCCTGCTCCTCTCGTGTCCCTCACCTGCTGTGGCTCCAGTTGCTCAGTGCTGCAGCAGATGCTGAGCCCAGACAGCTCCCGCCCCACAGCCCCACGCCAGTGACCCCGTGGCTGCTGCTGACACACCTCCTGTGACAGCAGGTGACAGAACGCCCGTGGCCTGCACGTTCGGGGTGACCGGGAGCGTGTGGCACAACCACAGCAAGAGGGGGATGAGCTCACACCGGTGTGAGCCGGGGGTGATGAGCAGCAGTGGCTGCCACCTCCCCGGTGACGCGTCCTTGGCTCAGGGGAGCCAGTGAGAGGCTCCAGGTGGAATAACCTGAGCACCTGGGGCAGGTGACACCAAGCCCTGGGAGACTGCATCCCAACGTGAACCAGGAGCTGAAGAGAGACAGGTCCGGTGCCACCTCAGGGTGTGCAAGAATCACAGAATCCCCAGAGCTGGAGGGACCCACAGGGATCACCTAGCCCAGCCCCCGGCGCTGCAGACACCCCAACAACCCCAGCCTGGGCATCCCCGTGGCACTGGCACTCCACACTCTGGTCTGCACTTGCACAGGGAATACTGAATTCCTCCTGCTCTCGGGGGGTCTGAGGGCAGTGCTGCACCCCGAAAGCTGGGGCTCAGTGAGACCCCCCTTCAGAACGAGCACCTGCACGCTCCTGCCCTCCCCACACCCCCACTTCCATATTTGGGAAATGGAGTGAACACAAAGAAGAAAAATTATATTCCTGTTCAAAAATACACCCAGCAGTGATCTCAGCCTGACCTTCCCGCACCCTGTCAGTGCACTGAAAATATGAAGTGCTCAGGGAGGTGAGGGGACAGATGGAAATCCATGAGCCAGCTGCTGGGCAGGGCAGGCAGGGCAGGGCAGGGCAGGAGGCAGGGCTGTACCCGGAGATCTACAGCAACCGCCCCCCCTCCAGGCAGCGGATTTAGGTACAACTGCTTTCTTCTAGGCAAGAAGAATTGCATAAATAAACCTAATCCTTCAATGCATTTTTATTCGAAAATAAAATAACCGTCACACCTAGCCACGCTTGGAGGACAGGACAACGCAGGAGCTGAGGGGGCACAAACAGGGGTGTGCAGCTTTTGGAGAAACGTGATGCTGTGCGACACGGCCGCCAGCCGGGGCACTGTCCCTGTCCCGGCCTGTCACCTGCCCCTCCGCACGGGGACAGCGACGGGAGCGGCCCCGGGGAGCGCGTCCCCCCGGCCGGGGCTCAGTTCACGCGGCAGGCCCGGATCATGAGCAGCTGGAGCAGGATGAAGACGGGCGACATGATGAGCCCGTACCAGAGCTCCCGCGTGTGCTCCACTAGCTTCTGGCACAGCAGCATCTCGAACACGAACTTGAGGCTGAGGATGGTGAGGATCCAGAAGAGCCGCAGCACCGCCAGGCGCTTCTCGCCGTCCTGGAACAGCCGCACGGACACGATGGTGGTGAAGTAGGTGCTGAGCCCGTCGGCGGCGAAGAAGGGCACGAACACGATCCACCAGGAGAGCGCGGCGGCCGCGCCGTCCACCTTGAGCACGAGCAGCACGGAGAAGGCGAGCAGGGCCAGCCCGTGCAGGAAGATCTCGAAGGTGGCGAAGCCGAGCCACTGCACGAGCTCGCGCAGGGAGAACAGCATCGTCCGGGCTACGGCACCGGCACCGGCACCGACACCGGCCCTTGACCCGGCACGGGCCCGGTCCGGCACCGACACCGGAACAAGTCCCCAGCCCAGCCCGGCCCGGCCCGGCCCGGCCCGGCCCAGCACCGACACCAACCCCAGCCTCTGACCCGGCACCGACACCAGACCAGGCCCGGCCCGGCCCGGCGGCGCGGGGCGATGGCGTCACGGGGAGAGGCGACGGGTGGGTGACGTCATCAGGCGGGGGACGGTGCGCGGGGCGTCCCGGCCCCTCAGCCTCGGTGATGGCGTCGGCGGGAGCTGTCGCGCAGTGGTAACGTCACAGCGGGATGGGGCCGGTCCATGGTGAGTCCCGCAGAGCGGCGAGTCGGGCCAGGCCCCAGGACTGGGGGTGCTCACCTGCAGAGGGCAATCCCCGGGAGCCCCTGTCAGGGCCAAAGGTGCTCCAGGAGAGCCGGAGAGGGACGGGGGACAAAGGATGGAGGGACAGGACACAGGGAATGGCTTCCCACTGCCAAAGAGCAGGCATGGATGGGATATTGGGAAGGAATTGTTCCCTGGGAGGGAGGTGAGGCCCTGGCACAGGGTGCCCAGAGCAGCTGTGGCTGCCCCTGGATCCCTGGCAGTGCCCAAGGCCAGGTTGGACACTGGGGCCTGGAGCAGCCTGGGCCAGTGGAAGGTGTCCCTGCCATGGCAGGGGTAGAATGGGATGAGCTTAAGGTCCTTTCTAACCCAAACCATTCTGGGATTCTGCGATTTTATTTTTTATTATTATGATTTAATTTATTATTATCCCATGGGCACATGGTGATGGCAGCTGTTTACAGCTCAGACAGCTCCCAGGGCCGGATTCCCTCCAGACTGGGCCTTGCTCTGTCAGAGCCCGGCTGAGAGCTCAGCTGGTCGCACCTTTGTCTGTCACTGAGCCTCCAGGCTCTGCCCCAGCTCCTTCAGGCGAGGGAGGATTCCCAGGGCACACAGGAAGGTTACATCAGGATTGGGGAACAGCCGATTCCAGGGCTGTGCTTACCCCGTGCTGATGAGGGCAGTTCAATGGGGCAGGATGTGGATTTTAGTCCCTCCCCTGTCCTGGCAGTGGGGATAGGGTGCACAGTAGTGTCCCTGCTTATTCTATGGGCTGGGACATGGGCTCACTCCCTCAGTGCTGCACAGGGGTGGGAAGGGAGCCTGGGAGCCTTGAATCCCACTGCTGATTGCCAGCTATTCACCATCCCTGTGCTGGCTGCCTGTGGGGAGTGTCAGTGCTGCTTGGCCCAGGCCAGCCCCAGCTCTCCTCTTCCTCTCCTCTCCCCCTCCCCTTCCCTTCCCTGCAGTGACTTCCCTGCTGTTGTCTCCTGCAGATGGCAGAACAGGGACTCCTCGTGCTTTTTGGCAGCCAGACTGGGACAGCTCAGGACACGGCAGAGAGGGTTGGCAGAGAAGCCAAGCGGCGGCACTTGCGGTGCCGGGTGGAGGCCCTGGACAGCTGTGACCTGGTGAGTGGGACACGGGGGCTGTTCCTGCTCATCCCCACCAGCCCCACGGGCAGGGACACTTCCACAGGACCACAGAACCATGGAACGAGCTGAATTGGAAGGAACCCATCAGGATCATCGAGTCAACTCCTGGCCCTGCCCAGGACACCCCAATAATCCCACCCCATCACTGAGAGCATTGTCCAAACACTGTTGAGCTCAGACAGGCTTGGTGCTGGTTGCTCCAAGCCCTGTCCAACCTGGCCTTGGACACTTCCAGGGATCCAGGGCAGCCACAGCTTCTCTGGGCAACCTGTGCCAGAACCTCATCATCCTCACAGGGAAGAATTTCTCCCTAATATCTGACCTAAATCTGCCCTCCTTCAGTTTATGGACGTTCGCCCTTGTCCTGTCACTCCAGTCCCTTGTTCAAGTCCCTCTCCAACTCTCCTGGAGCCCCTTTAGGCACTGAAAGGGGCTCTGAGGTCTCCCTGGATCCTTCTCTTCCCCAGGCTGAACATCTCCAGCTCTCCAGCCTGGCTGCAAAGCAGTTTGGAGGCTGCTGACATGACTGTGCCATGTTTGTACCCACAGGCCAACCTCATCCATGAGCCTTTGGTGGTGTTTGTGTGTGCAACCACCGGCCAGGGAGACCCACCTGACAACATGAAGGTAGGATGTGCTCCTGTCCTGTTGCTTTTATGTTCCTGCTGCAGAGCTTTTTCTCCTGAAGCAGCTCAAGCAGGGCTTATTCATGCTGGAGGAGCTTTGCAGCATCACCAGTCACATCCCAGGGAACAGGAGGAGGGGGCACTTCTGCAGAAAGCCGTGCTCCCCACTCTGCTAGGATGCAGGAGGCCCCATGGGGTGGGTGAGCAGGGGTGCAGGGACAGGCAGGCAGGAGGGTGCTGTGCAGCAGCAGGACTGGCTGGCTGTGTCTGTCACAGATGTTCTGGCGGTTCCTGTTCCGGAAGAACCTCCCTGCTGGCTCCCTGTGCCAGCTGGACTACGCCGTGCTGGGCCTCGGGGACTCCTCCTACCCCAAGTAAGCAGCTCTGCAGCTCCTGGGCAGCTCTTCCTCACAGTTCTGACTGCAGTAAAGAGCAGAGTGGCTGGAGAACCAAGGGGGTAAGGGGAGACAGAGTCTGATTCTGGAGCAGCAGCTCAAACAAAGTTTAACTCCCACCAGCCTTAAAAATCTTTGCCCTACTGTGTCCCTCCTCACCTCCAGGAATTATGCTTCTGCCCTTTTCTTTCCTCCCAACTTCACCAAGTATGCTTTGCTGCAGTGGGTCAGACATCATATGTCAGTCTTTTATCACAGCTATGGGCCAAGGCAACAGGAGACATCAAACAGAGGCAACCAGCCATGTTGGTCCCAGGTCTCTCCCAGAAGGTTGTTCCTGTGTGCCTCAAAGAGCTCTGGTGGGAGGGATGGGTGTGCCTGAGCTCTGTGGGGCAGTGAGGGACTGGAGAGAAGGAGATGTTCTATGGCCCAGGGCACAAGCTGCCCTGAAAGGAAGCCGGACCTCCCCTTGTCCCATCTCGGGGCTGAGCAAAGCCTGTGAGGGCCAGCAAGTGGCACCTAGCTGGTTCTGTGAACTGGCACAGGGTGGGCAGGGCATGGGCCAGGTCACAGTGCTGTCTCTGCCTGTGTGCTGCTCTGGTGGCCCTGGCAGCGTGTACTGCTGCTGTGGCAGTGCCTGCTGTGCTGCTGGAGAGCCTTGCCCTGTGTTATTCTCTGCTCAGGTTTAATTTCGTTGCAAAGAAGCTGCACAAACGGCTGCTCCAGCTCGGGGGCAACCCGCTGCTGCCAGTGGCCTTGGGAGATGACCAGCATGACCTGGGGTAAGAGCCCAGAGGAGGGGTGGCAGGGGGGCCCCGGAGTGCCCTGCAGCTCTGTCCTGGGGCTGATGGCAGGGCTGTGTGCTGTTCCCACCACGGGGTTGCTCCTGCAGCTCTCTGGGAATGTGCTGATCTCTGCTCATAACCCTCCTGTGCCAGGACCTGGGCCACCTGCTTCTCCAGGGTGTCCCATGATGCCCAGAACGTGGCCATGACCCCTTGGCTCAGCCCCAGCCCTGTTCAGAGCAGGGCTTGGCTGTGTCACACAGGCCTGTACCTGCAGGCATTGCAGCAGCCTCAGCTGTGCTCACCTGGCACGGGACAAAGGCTATGGATGGCTCAGGGACTCAGTGCTGCTCAGGGGCTGGAGATCCTGTTCAGGTGTCAGTGGCTGGGCCCTGGAGAGCGACTGAGTGCATAGAGTGGCTGAGATATGTTTCTTCCCAGACCTGAAGTTGGAAGGGAATGGCCTGAGGTGACTGTGGAAATGGTTGTTGGGCGTGTGCAGGGGTAGCAGGGACTGACCCTGAATGGATGATGTTGCTGCAGCCTGAATTTCCCACTTGCAGGCCAGATGCAGTGGTTGATCCCTGGCTCGTGGCCTTGTGGGACAAGATCCTTGCCTTGTATCCTCTCCCTCCTGGCCTTGAGATCATCAATCCCGACGTGCGGTGAGTGCAGAGGGTGAGCAGGGACTGCTGGGGCTGGCTGGGGTGAAAGGCTCTGCTTCCTTGGCTGTTCTCCAGAGTGGAGATGTGTCTGCTTGGAGCAGGAACACTCCCCACACAGCTTCTGGTGTCGCCAGTGTCCCTTGTGCTTTGGCCACAGGTGGCCCATCTCTCTCTGGATGGGGGTCCCCTTTTCCCCTGGGGGTGTGACAGCTGCCCCAGCTGGGTTCTGCCCATCTTGCTGGCATGATGTGCCTCCGGCCCTGGCAGAACATGTGTGCCCAGCCAGCCTCCCCCTGCCTGCTCTGGAGCCTTTGGGATCTTCTCCTGGCAGTCTCCATTGCGTTCCCTTACACAGACCAGCTCCAGGGGACAGGGATAATGGCTGGTGGATATGGTGGGACACTCTAGGCCTCTCCCTGCCTCTTGCCTTGCAGCAGCAGAGGAGCAGAGGTAACCCTGCTGCATTGCTCTCCTCCCCACAGCCTGCCCCCCAAATACACTCTGCACTACCTGCCCGAGGACTCCCCACAACCCGAGAGTGACCTGCTCCAGCCAGCAGCCCCCCGGGCTGCTCCCTGCGAGCTCCATCCCTTCGCTGCCCGCGTGGTGTCCAACCGGAGGGTCACGGCACAATCCCATTTCCAGGATGTCCGGCTCATCGAGTTTGACATCGCGGGCTCAGGGATCACGTGAGCATTTTCCTGACTCCCCCAAGATCTCTCGAGTGGGACCAGGTGTCCTGGAGCCTCCCCTCCTCTTCTGCCACCCTTCCTCATTGAGGCTGCAGTCTTGTGGTCATGGTCCCTGCTGTGAGTCCCCATCCATGGAGTGGGGATCCTGCCCATGGACCAGCTCCTTTGGCTGTCAGAGCAGTTGGTGGCACTGGGAATTTGCTTCATCTGGTGTGGGTGCTGGTCGGGGTGGCCGTGCTGTGCCTCTGGCTCTGCCCTGTGGCTGTGCTTGGCAGCTCCTCCTGCACCCCCAGGTTCAGTGCAGGGGACGTGGTGATGATCCAGCCCCAGAACTGCCTTGAAGATGTGCAGCAGTTCTGCCAGCTCCTGCGCCTGGAGCCACACAGACGCTTTGTGCTGGAGCCCACGGAGCCTGGTAGGTCCTGCCTGCTGCTCCTTCCCCTTCCCTATGAGACAGGGCATCCTGTGAGCTCTGGCCCAGCCTGGAGCTCTGCTTTTCTTTGCTGTAGACCTGGTTGTGAGTGTTGGATGGATACAGGACACCTGCCTGTCCTTCCCTCCAGTGCTGTGTGTGTGGATCCTGTGCAGGGCCAGTGTGACTGGAGGAATCCAGCAGTGCCAGGCTCCACCTGCGCCTTGTGCCTTGGCAACCCCAGCACAGAGTGGGGAGGATCCTGCAGCCTCCTCAGGCCCAAAACTGGGAATCTTGTGCTTCCTTGCATGGGGTGTGCAGGTCTCCCCACTCTGCCTGTGCCCCAGGGACCTCCTGAAGGGCTCCTGCAGCCATAAACCACCACAAGCAACCAGAGGCCTCTTGGAGGCCCCCCCAGAGCTCTTAGTGCCTGCATGGAACAGGGAGAATTTTTCTCCTGGCTCCTGAGAGCCCATTCCGCCTCCACCTTCCCTGTGTCTGTCCATGCTGGAATTTTTGCCTGGCAGACAAACCCAAGAGAAATTCAGGCTGCTCCTCACACCCTTGGGAGAGATGTGGGAGACACAGACGGGCCTGACACATGACATTCCTGGTTATTTCCTCTGCGTTGTGTGCAGGCAGGGTGGGAGTCGTGTGGATAAGGCATTATCCCAAAGCACCTGCTAAAAGTAAGGGATGGTTGAACACCTCAGAATTCCTCTGTTGCAAACTTGTGGGCTTGAAAAGCAAACTGGGGAGAGCAGGGCCTGGAGGCCCACGGTGGGAGCAGGGACGGGTGGAGTTGGCTCCAGTAGCACGTGGGTGCAGCGTGTGGTGCTGCAGCCAGCAGGGCTGCCCTGCTCTGGGGACAGCAGGTGGGCAGGTGCTGGCCCTGAGCTGTCCCTACTGCCTTGCCTTGCAGGTACATCCCTCCCTCCTCTCCTGCCACAGCCCTGCACTATCCAGTACCTGGTCACACACTACCTGGACATCTCCTGTGTGCCACGGCGCTCCTTCTTTGAGCTCCTGGCCTGCTTCTCCACAAATGAGCTGGAACGGGAGAAGCTGCAAGAGTTCAGCTCGGCACAGGGCCAGGAGGAGCTGTACAGCTACTGCAACCGGCCCCGCAGGACCACACTGGAGGTGAGGCTGGGAGCAGGGCAGACCTGCCCCGTGAGGGCTGTGCTGGGACTGAAAGGCACCCAGGACACCATCAGCCATAATTTCTTGGCTGAGGAGTTTAATCTACTTCACACACTTTCTGGTGTGTCCATGGATTTCCACTGGCAGTTAATACCAGCTCTAGATCCTTGTGGGCTCTCGGGTGGGTTTGTGCTGCTCTGGGGGGCAGAGGGCACTGGGACAGGGTGGTTGGTGCTCAGAGATGCCCCATGTGGTGCCTGTGGCTGAGGGCAGCATGGCACAGCTGTGTGGGACAGCCTCTGGCATCCTAAGGGCAGGCAGGTTCTGGTGTCACCAGGCCTCACCCTCTTGGCTTTGCAGGTCATGTGGGATTTCCCTCACACCACATGTGCCATCCCAGCCGATTACCTGCTTGACCTCATCCCTTGCATCAGACCTCGTGCCTTCTCCATCGCCTCCTCCATATTGGTAAGAGCTCAGCCCTTCTGGCCTCATTTCAGAGTCTGAACGGCGGGTCTGGCACCACTGATTGTTGGTGCAGATGTCCCCTGGGGCCTCCACAGCCCACCGAAATTGCTGCTCTGCGCTGAGCCTGCAGCAGCCTGATGTGCTGGATGCAAACTTCAGGGCTAGGCCAGCCCTGCAAGTGCCAGGACTGTCCCAGTACGCTTCAGAGGTCTGGTGTCGCTGTCCCTGGGAGCAGTGGGATGTGGTGCCACCGGAGTGTTCCGGGACCTGGGCAAGGGGGAGTGCTGCTCCCGGCTCCTGCCAGGAGGTGGCAGTGGGACCGGCCCGGTTGCCTGCAAACTCAGCTCATGCACGGCTGGATTTGTTCTCCACGAGAGCTGGCAACAGTGATGGTGACTGTCCTCTTGCGTTGGAGAGTCACCATCACTGTTGCCAGCTGTGCAGAGCATTCCTGTAGCTGTGGTTCTCCAGGAAAACCCCCTTCCCCATGGGAAAGTTTTTGAGCAAGGGTGTGCTCCATTGTAAGTGGCTGTGCCAGACTAGGACGCGTGTTGCAGACAGCCTGGCGGGAGCTGGGCACAGGCTCTGTCCCTGGAGGAGGTGCTGGGCTCTCCGTGAGGAGCTGTGCTGGGTGTGTGCTCATGGCTCTGTGTGACACAGGCCCTTCCCGAGCGGATCCAGATCCTCGTGGCCGTGGTGCGGTACAAGACACGGCTCAGCAAACCCCGCCGTGGGCTCTGCTCCACCTGGCTGGCTTCTCTCAACCCAGAGCAGGGTAAGTGCTTGGACTCTATGAGAATCCTGAGTGCTTCCCACAGCACCCAGTGCTCATTCCTCGGGCCTGTGATGGAGCTCTGTGGATGCTGACCATGTGCAGGAGCTGCCTGGCTGGAACACCAGCTCCGTGGGGAGCACACTGGCTTGGCAGGATGGTCCTGCTGTCCTTCCTCACTGCCCCATCCTCATCAGAGCATGATGTGCCTCTCCAGCTTACCCTGGACTCTGGGTTTCTCCCAGCTGCTTGACCCTGCTACCCCACTATGGGCTGCTCATGGTGTCCTGGAGCTGGTAGCATTCTCACTGCTGGGCACCTCCAAGTCCCATAGCCACAGCTCTGGGAAGGTTGATCCCTTCTTTCACAGAATCACAGAAAAAGCTGAGTTGGAAGGGACCCATAAAGATAATCAAATCCAACCCCTGGCCCTGCACAGACACCCCAACAATCTCACCCTGTGCATCCCTGAGAGCCTTGTCCAAATGCTCCTGGAGCTCTGGCAGCCTTGGGGCCTCCCTTACATCCAGCCAGGCTGGGATCTCTGCTTGCCTCCAGTACTGTTTTCCCTGGCACAGGCTGTGTGAGGAGAGGGCTGTCCACAGCCTGTGTGCTGGGGGGCTCTTGCCTTGCTCTGGGCTTCACTCAGGTTCTTGCAGAGGCAGTGCTGAGACAGCTGAAGTGCTTTTCACACACACACAGTGTGCCCTCAGTGCCAGGGGATGATGAGCCAGGTCTGTCTGTGTCTTTGGAGCACCCTGGAAGAGCTGGGTGCCCACTCACCCTCTGCAGGCAGGCACAGGGCACTGGTGGTAGGGTGATGCTTGTCAGTCTCTCTGTTTCACAGGTGATTTCCAGGTGCCTCTTTGGGTGAAGAAAGGAGGAATGAAGTTCCCAGCTGACCCTGCCACCCCTGTGATCATGATTGGCCCTGGCACAGGGGTGGCACCTTTCCGAGCAGCAGTACAGGAGCGGGTGGCATTGGGACGTAGAGGTGAGGGATGGTCCTGGGAGGCACTCAGAATGCCCCTTGCACAGACAGGTCTGTGTCAGCAGATGGAAGGATGGACTGGGGGCTCGTAGGGGTTCCACCAGGTCAGGCTTTGCTGTGTTGAGCAGAAGCAGGCTGAACTCTGGGGCAGGTGAGGCCCAGAGCCTGCTGTGTGCAGTCTGTGTGGTTATTCACAGCCTGTGCTGCAGGGCAGCTCCTTGGGTTGGGTCAGGCTCTGCAGAGGCTCTTTCTTGGCTCTCTGAGAGTGAACATGGGTTACTGAGCTCAGCTGCTGCTGCAGCTTGTCCCATCCTCATTCTCTTGGCTCAGGGAACAGGCAGCCCTGGGGGACACTTTCTGCCCTCCTCCTTTTTCGGCAGACAAGGGCCTCTGGTTGCCACAGGTCATTTGACTTCATGCTCACTTCATGCTCGTGGCTCTGCAGGCTAGGGCTGTCAGCCAGGTGGCACCAGCAGTGCCCAGCACTGGGTGCTCCCACCACAGCCCTGGTGCTCTGCTCCTGCAGGGAACTGCCTCTTCTTTGGCTGCCGACACAAATCCAAAGACTTCTACTGCCAGACCGAGTGGGAAGAGCTGGTGACAAAGGGCTTCCTGACACTCTTCACGGCCTTCTCCAGGGACCAGGTTAGTGCCCAGAAGAGGAGGGTGGGTACAAGAGCATCTCAGGCAGCACTGATGGGACTCTGCCAGTTATCTCCCCTGTTGGCATGATCTGCGAGGGATCTGGTGAGGTGGCACAGTGTGCACCTCACTCCCCCACACACCTCAGTGCTGGCTGAGATCCCCTCCTGCCCTAAAGGGATGTTTCTGGCTAAGTTGAGCTGGAAAAGCTGCTGGGGCAAGGCTGAAGAGCAGCAGAACAGATAAGGCATTAACCAGCTTTGTTTGGCTGGACCACGTAAGTGATAAAAGGCTCCCAAGCCTCTCTGAGGGTCACCAGGCAATAACTTCTTGGTTAAGTACCCTCCTCACAGTGTCCCTCTGAGCCCTGGCTGAAGCTGAGGACCTTGGCCTCTGTGCCAGCTCTCTCTGAGCCCCAGATAATACGGAGGAAAGCTCCCCATGGGTATGAGCATGCCCACAACTCAGCCCCTCACTTTGCTTCCTGCTTTCCCAGGTAGTGTCTCTGGTGGGCAGCCCTCATCCCCCCTTGGGGCTGCAGTGCTGCCAGAGAGGCTCCCTGAGCTGGGGGTCTGTTTCACTGCCTTCCTCTGTCCCTTGATGGCACTGAAAGCTCAGCTTGGCTTTGGAACAGAAGTGATAAAAAGAGAATGGTGATCTCTCAGTAGCTCAGCTGCACCAGCCCCAGCCCTTTCTCCTGGCTGTGTGCATGTGTTGACATGAATTCAGCATCTTTTATCCACTCACTTGTAAGGCAGGAGATGGGTGCTTCTGTGAAGGCTTTCCAAGTCTGTGATGAACAGGAGCAGCACTGCAGAGGGGTGTTGAATGACCAGTGAATGGGCACCTGCTGCTCTCTGAATCTGGAGAACAGCCAGAACCACCTTCTGCTCTTGCTGACTGGGGGGGGATGGGACTTCTGTTGGAGTGTCCCCTCTCTCCTGCTCCACAGGCCAAAGCAGTTTGTCACTAGAGTCCTCCACCCCCAAGGCAGAGTGGGAGCACAGCCAGGTGGGATGAGCCACACTGGGCTCATTGTGCCTTTGGTTTCAGAAGATAACACAGCCTTTAACTTACCAGAAAGTTTGTTGTCACAGACCCAGGTGAGGGCTGGGATGCTCCATAGCTGAGCAAAGTTTTGCTCTTCTCTCTGAAGTCCCTTTGCAGTTGCCCCCTGCTCCAGCAGATCCACCCACAGTGCAGACTGGTCCCAGCCAAATGTGGATGCCCTGAGACATCGTGACCCTGGTTTGTCACTGGGGTGCTCTGGTTTCTAGGTCCTTAGATGATCCCCTCAGAGCCCAGCATGGCTGGCAGGGCCTCTGGCAGCACCAAGCTCGTTACTGTTAATGAAGCTGAGTCCAGCTGTGCTGGTGCTGGTGAGGACACTGCCTGGACAGAGCTGTGCCCAGGCTGAGCTGGCACTCCAAGGCCATCAGCCAGTGGACCTGTGGGACCCACAGTGACCAGCTGTGACAGCCTGGGCTGCAGCTGCTTAGGGCTGTTCCGCACGCATCTGCAGGGCCTGAGCCCCAGGAGAGCTGTGCTGTCTTTGGAGAGGGGGCGTGGAGAGGAGGCTGTGCCCATGGCTCAGCTCACCACTGTGCAGAATCAGGCGTGGGGGGCCGCCAGCACAGGGCCTGGCCTTCATCACAGTGTCACCTTTGTCACGGAAGCCCTCTGGGCCAGCAGTGAGTTCAGGCACGTTGGCAATGGTGTTCTCTTGGGCAGGAGCCAGGGCTGTAGGCAGTTGCTTGGATTCTTGAGATCTTGAGGATTAACCCTTTGGGAGCTCTCCTTGACTGGGCTGTACTGTGCCCAGAGCCAGTCCTCATCCAGTCCCTAAGCACAGTGGAGGGGCAGGGACTGGGACTGAGGCTGTCTCTCCAAGCTTTCTGCCCTTCCAAGCTGTTTTAGGTCTCCGGCAGTCAGGGGTGCAGGGAATGGTGTCTGTCCTGTAGCAAACTTGGCACAGAGGGGCCACGGAGCCTCCTCTGCCCATGCTGGGAGAAAAGAGGGCAGGAGGGAAACCCTCTCAGGGCCTCCCCAGGTCATGGCCCCAACCAGTGGACACCCAAAGGATTTGGGGGGCTGCTTGGGGCCCAGTGTTTCCCACTGAAGCTTCTGCTGCTGCACCCATTTCCCACCAGCCCATCGCAGTGCAGACATCGGGTGTGGGGTTCCTCTTCCCCACACTGGTCATTGATCCAACTGCTTCTCCCAGTGCCTCCAGTTCCAGGGGGCTGTGCTGCCCTGAGCTCCTGCAAACAGCCCCTGAGAACAGTCCTGAGAGCAGGAGCTGGGGCTGCTCCAGAGCTGGTGGGCTCAGTGCCTTGTTTCCCTGCAGGAGGAGAAGGTTTATGTCCAGCACCGCATCCGGGAGAACGGGAGGCTGGTGTGGGAGCTGCTGAGCAGTGAGAATGCTCATGTCTACCTGGCTGGGTGAGTGAGAGGTCTCTGTGCAGGGCTTGGGGGAGTAGGGCTGCAGATTTCTGCTTCACCCATCTGGAGGCATTTTCTCGGCTCAGCCCCCTGTTGCAGAGGGGCAGCTCATTCCTCCTCTCTGTATGTTCTGCTCCAGGAGCCCTGGGCTGAGAGGGACGTTTGTCACCTACCCCATGCTCCCCTTAGGAGGGGCACAGCTAGAACTGGTAAAGCTTCTCCAGCCAGTGCTACCTGCCCAGCCTCTGACCCACAGCACATCCACACACAGCAGAGGCTGGCCCCTGCACAGCCCTCTCCTCCCTCCAGCAGTGCTCAATGAAACTGGAGAAAAGGCTTATGTGATGCCTCTGGCCACTTCTGTGGGCAGGATCCCCAGTGGTGCTGGGGCTCACGAACAGCTCTGGGAGCCTTGGCACATTCTCTGGCTCTTTGGACCCAAAGCTGCCTCCTGGGGCAGGGCAGAGTGCTGTTGCACCACAGCCAGTCTCCTTGAGCAGCACAATCCCTCTCCAGGTGCTGGTCTGGGGCTGGTTGCACATCTGGAGCTGCTTGGCCAGAAGGTGGGTCTGGCCTTTAGGGTCAGAGCATCGGCAGCTCTGCTCTGAGCTCTGTGCCTGTGTCCTGGGCAGAGCCCTTGAGCTGCCTGCACTGCAGGGAGAAGCTGTTCCCTGCTGCCCAGGGCGAGGCTTGGGAAATGCTCTGGGTTCCTCGAGCTGGGCAGAGCCCATCCATGGCATTTGTCGTGCACCCTGTGACCTGGGGAGTGCAGGCCTGGCCCCGGCTGTCGACACGAGCAGCGATTGCAGGAGGTTCTTTCCTGCCTGTCCTTCACGAGAGCAGGAACTGCCCTGGCGCCTCGCAGGGCGAGACTGGCCTCGCTGCATTCCTGGGAGAAGGAGATTCGTGTTTACTTCCCAGGCAGTGGAGGCCAGGCCACCCCACTCCATCCTTCACTGCTGCAGCAAAGGGCTGCCTGGAGCCCCACCCCAAACTGGACCTTCCTGCCCTTGGGTCTGGGGTTTGGAGCACTTGGGACTTGGGACTGTGCCTCCATCCACAGCCCATATGCTGAGACTATTGAGCTGTTGGGTCATGGCTTTATTCTCTCCTTCCATTCTCTTTCCTGCTTTTTGGTGCTGATGGAGATCCCCAAAGTGGATCAGTTTCTTGGAAAGAGCAGAGCTTGCACAGCTGTCCTCATGGCAGATTTTGTGTGGCCATGAGGATGGTATTTTGGACATCGAGGTCGCTCTGAGACTCCTCTTGTTAGGGGCTTTGTCCCTGATGTGGGGTGTCCCTGAGTCCCCATCAGGCAGATGGGATCCCAGAGCTTTGGGATCCCTGTACAAGGGACATTGTGCTGATTGCAGGGCACACTGTTCCTCCTTTCCTGAACAGCCCAAACCCTGCAGAAAGGCTTCCAGGATCACCATGCCCCCCCTGGCCCACAAACTGAACTGTCAGTGAGGTGCCAGGCAGGTGGGTGATCCTGTTTTCCTCCCAAATTCAGCGTTCCAGCCAGACTGAGGGAAAGCAGGGGGAAGTGAGTCCTGAGCTGTGTGACCCTGAGCAGCAGCCCTGGGCCATGGGACACTTGTGTCTGCCTTCTCTTCCTGGGCCAGGCAGGCTCTGGGGAGCCAGGGCTGCATCTGCTCTATGATTGTTCCTAGCTTGTCTCATTTAGGGGCAAAAAGGTTAAAAATGTGTCGCTTTTTGAAAAAAAAAAAAAAAAAAAAGCTATTTGACATGTTTTCCATCACAAAGCCCAGATCCATTATCTTGTACTTGCATATCCGTGCCTGACTCAGAAACAATTCGACTCTTCCAGAAAAAGAAGACCTCCTTTCTGGGTATTTTGGGATGTTAATCAGCTTCAAATGCAAGTCAGAATTCTGCCTTGTTCTTGGGAAACAGCAAGGACCTTGCCAGATGCTCTTGCCAATTGGAGCAGGCTGGGAAATTTTTTATTAGATTTTTTTTTTTTGTCGCACAGGCAGTTAAATGAAACTCTCTGCAGGAAAAAAAAGTCAGAATTTCTGATTTCCCCTAAGAAATAATTATGCTTGAAAGCACTGAGTTCTATTTGGGTATTCTCTACACAGAGGCTTGATGTTTTCTCCAGCATTTCTCTTGATTTTGAGGTTTGAACTGGCTTTGGTTCCAACTGTCACTATCAGACCAATCATTCTGGATTTCTTGAGAGCAGGCAGCAGGAGGATGGGAGCGGCTGCTCCTGCCCAGCTGAGGATCAGGCATGTTTGACATTGAGTGATTCCAGAGATGAAAGGACAGGTTCCTGCCCTCCTGCTGATAAATTCCAACCCATGCATGTTGCCTGTGTCTCTCTAATGAAGATGCTGGCAAATGCAACTGTGTGGGGCTGGTGTTTGGGCTCCTGACCTATGATGCTCCTTCCCTGGGGTCTGGGGCCCATAACTGTGCTTTGGCCTGCACATGCCTGTGCCAAGGAGCCCTGTGGATAACGGCCCTGCTCTCAAGGGAGTGGTAGGAGCTGCCTCTCAAGCCTGTCATTTACCCTGTGCCAGGCAGGTTCCCACTGCCCTGTGGTAGACTTGGCCACAGGGACTGCTGATTCCTGATCCCAGAGCACTGGAGCTGCTGCTCTGCCCCCCCTCCTCCGTGTTCCTGCTCGCCCTCCATTGTGTCCTGCTCTCTCCCCAGGAATGCCAAGCAGATGCCAGCAGCAGTGGCCGAGGCCCTGCAGTCAGTGTTGCAGCTGGAGGGTGGCCTGTCCCCCTCGGAAGCAGAGGAGCATTTAACAGCCCTGGAACGGTCCCAGCGCTTCCAGTCTGAAACCTGGTCATGATCCTGGCTCCTGGCCGCCCCCTCCCCACAGACTGCCTGAATAAAGGAACCAGCAAAGAAATCTGCCTCTGGTGTCTATCTTGTGCTGGGATTATCCAGCCAGGATAGGGGTGGATTTACGCAGCCAGCCCCTCCCTGACAGCAGCAGGGCCATGGCAGTGGGGGGACCCCATCTCCTGGGGGGTTTGGCTCCTTGTGCCCACACCCCACCAGAGCAGGGGCCAGAGGTCTCTTGGGGCTTCTGCTGATTGGCTTCGATGTGGGACTGATCTGCCCCACATGCCCCAGCCCCGGGGGTCACTCTGTGGGGTGGGTGGCACCCAAGGGCATTGCTGGAGCCATGGCAGTGGCAGTGGCCAGTGTTTGTGGCAGGGCCAGAGGAAGGGAAGTATTGCATGGGAGTCTCTCCACCCCAGCATTACTCAGCAGCGCTTGCTGCAGGAGGAGGCTGCCTGGACAGACCTGTTCCCCCTGTCTCCAGTGGCCAAGGCCAGCAGGGACAGGCACAGGAGGAAGCCTTGATGCCTCTGTCTCTGCTGCCAGTTCATCATCCTGAGCGTGCTGAGGTCTCAGTTCCAAGTTCCTGCTGAGTTATCCCCTTCCCTGAGTGCCTGCTCAGCTGCATCTCTCCTCCACTCCATCCTAGGAGCTGCTTCCAGTCCTTTCCCTGCAGCCTCGAGGCTGTGCACCCTCCTGGCCCTGCCCGTGCCCCAGTGGGACCAGTGCCACCACCTTCCTCCCCCAGTCCAGTGAACTAGGTGCCACTGTGTAAATAGCAATTAGGACCAGGGGCATGAATCAGCAGGGACATTCCCTGGGAGCAGGCTGGGACAGGAAGGGACAGCGGTGCCACGCCATGCCTGTGACCCAGCCACCCTCTCATGATCAAGTCATGGGGTCCTGCAGGGGCGAGCAGTGCCTGAGGCATTGTTTGAGCCTGGCACCCCAGTGAGGGGGAACAGGGTGATTTGGAGACTCCTCGCCTCACTGCTTTGCTCTGAGCAGCTCTTGCACTTGCAGACCTTGGCTGGGCTCTGTCCCCATGTGCCAGAGACAGTGGGGCCAGTGCAGATGGTGGCCCTGGTGCCACCATCCCCTCATCTGGGGCACTGTCCAGGCTGGAAAGGTGGAAGGAGACTTCCAGGCCCTACAAGCTGCCTGTGGGACATAGCAAGGAGAGGTGGCCCAGCACAGAGACCAGTGGGGGACAGGGAGTTGGACTGGGGCAGCACAGGGCCTGTTCTGGGAACTGTCCTGGGGTAGTGCAGGGTCCATGCTGGGGGCTGTACTGGGGTCTGAGCTGGGGGACTGCACTGGAGGAGCACAGGGCCATGCTGCCGTGCCCCAGGGACAGTGGTGTGAGCAGCACTGGCCACAGAGGTGACTCCACTCGTGCTGGGCAAGGAGAAGAGGCGGCCGTGGGCCCAGCTCCTCCCCGGCTCCGGTGGGAGCTGATTGGCGCAGGCATGGCTGCCTGCCCCGGGCTCCCTGCATTTGAGCCGCTTCCAGAAGCCGACAAACCAGACTGGTTACAGCCCGGCTCGGCCCCAGCACTGCCTGGCCCACGGCAGGAGGCAGCTGCCTGCGCGGGTGCCTGCCACGCCTGCGCCCTTGTGGCACAGCGGGCAGCGCCTGGCAGCGCCCAGCTCGGTGCCCTCGCCTCTGGACCGTGGCGGGTCGGTACTGCGTTGGTGCTGGGAAGGAGGAAGAGGAGAAGGAGGAAAAGACTGCTGGATACTCCTGGTACTGCCCCTCTTGGGGTGGCCTCTCGGTGAGGATAATGGGGCTGCAGCCAGCGTCAGAGGCTCCTGACCCACTGGTCTGGGAGGGCACCCCAAACCGGAGGGATGTTGGGATGCTGGGACTCTGTGCGGACACTGCTGCCTTCAAACCCTTCAGGCAGCCGTGCTGAAGGAGCCTCCCGCCCTGGAGCGGCACCCACGTCCCGCACCCAGCCCCGAAGGGACCCGGCGGGCGGGAGGCGAGTGGCGTGGCTGCTCTGGCCACCCTGATGGAGCCGGTGTCAGGTGAGGAGGCAGAACCTGGCCCACCGCTAGTGCAGGCAGCCGGTGGGGAAGGCTGTGCCAGGCAGCGGGACGAGAACGAGACTATGGGGTCGGGGGACCCCGGGGAGCCGCCCCGACGCTGTGGAGAAGTGTCCGCTGCTGCCTGGAGATGCTGGGAGCTGCCACCGACGGAGGATGCCAGGGAGCCGCTCCTGCCCGGGCATGAGGAGCCGCCTGCCCACGGTGCCTCCCTGCCTGCGGGACAGGACCCTCCCGCTGCCGACACCACCGGCCCCGTCCTGCCCCGTGGGGAGAGCCCGTGGCCCAGCTCCAAAAGCGTCTCCGGCTCCATCCTGAGCCTCTTCGGCGAGGCAGAGGAGGCACCGAGCGATGGGGTGGCGGTGGCAGCGGAGCCGTGCCCCGTGCTGGCGGGCAGCGAGGACGAGTGCCCCATCTGCACGGAGCCCTACGACGAGCAGCGGCACAAGGCGGCCGTGCTGAACTGCAACCACGGGCTGTGCCGCGCCTGCCTGCGGGCCATCATGGACACGGCCACCGGCGCCGAGCTCGGCCGCGTGCGCTGCCCCATCTGCCGCCAGAAGACGCCCATGCTGGAGTGGGAGATCTGCAAGCTCCAAGAGGAGCTGCTCCTGCTGCACGCCCAGCCCGGCTCCCCCGGCGCCCTGGCCGTCTCCCGGCCTCCTGCCCTGCCGCCCCGGCGCCCGGGCCTGGCCGGCGCCCTGGAGCATCGCTTCCAGGTGCGCTTCCACACCAGCCGCATGTTCGGGTGCCTGCCCTGCGTGCGGTACCCGCCCTGCCTGATCCGCGCCCTGGCCCGGCTGGAGCGGCGCTGCCGCTGCTGCTACCTCCTGCTGCTGGCGCTGCTGCTGGCGGCAGAGATGCTCAGCCTGCTCCTCATCTTCCTCCCCATCGTCCTCATGGTGATGCTCTTCCTCATCCTCGACAAATAGCGCTGGCTTCGTGCCCTCGGGCTGAGCGTGGGTGGGGAGAGAGGCCCAGCTCCGGCTCTGGCCCCGGCCGTGGTGCCAGCTGGGAGCAAGCCTGTGACCCTGGTGCCTGGGACACCTGGCACTGCCAGTGAGCCCAGAGCGGGTGAGGCAGCGGAGGAACAGGAGCAGGCAGCAGAGGGAGGCGACCCTGGCCCTGGAGCTGGGCATTACCTACACAGCAGCCCCAGGTGACACATCCTTGCCGCAGCCAAGGGACGGATGGCATGGGAGCCCTTCCTGCGCTGGGGCACACCCGGGGCCTGGGGGCTGGGGACCAGAGAGGCTCTGCGGGCAGAGCAGGGCTGTGCTGTGGGCTGTGCCACTTGCACCCAGGACAGATGGGCTGGGATCCCCCAGCGTGGACTGAAAATACAACCTGCGTTTGTACCACAGCCGTGTCTAGCTGAGTTCAGTGCCTGGTCTGACCACGTCCCCTTGGGGCCCAGCAGTGACACAAGGAGGGAATGGGCACAGGCAGTGCATTCACCTACAAGGGGCGCGTGCTCCACCATGGCACCTCCCAGCCCCTGCCAGGCCGTGCCAGCCCATGCTCACGCTGTGCCCTTCAGGGAGATAACTGAGCAAACACGGCTCTGTCCCTGCCATACACGGGTGTGGTGAGTGGCACTGGGGCTGTGCCCACATGGGACCTGCCGTGGAGCAGGAGTGTCCCGGGGGTGAGCAGGATCTGGGCTCTGACTGCCAGCCTCACGGAGGGGCCATGTGCCAGCCAGGTGATGTCTGGGTCACAGCGTGGCTGCTCTGCACCCTTGTTCCTCCACACTCCTTGGGGAAACCTGTACCCCAAGGGGACAGGGATAGGGATCTTCCCAGGCTTTCAGCCACCTTTGGGCTGCTGGTGGGTGGCAGGGAGTTATCAGACCCTCGATCCATTTGTTGTTTTCCTTCCAGGATTCCATTTCAGGGGTGCTGACCCCCACCTCCACAGCCTGGAATGTGCAGCAGTCTGTCACTGCCAGCCTCCTCTGGGTGTCCTGCCAAGGCTCTGTGCTGATCCCATGCCAATTCCCCCCTCCCTGTGCTGTCACCCCTCTCTATCCCCCTCAGCCCAGCCCTGCTGAGGGGCTGCTGACACTGCTGTGCCCTGTCCTCCTGCCTGGCTGTGCTGGGCTTGTGCAACCATCCCCACGTCCTGGCTTTGTCCTCCTCCCCCAGAAACACCCCGTGGGCACCTCCCCAGGGCTGTGGGAGACAGACCACAGGGTGCCAGCCCCCCACCCCCTTTCTCCTGCCCAGAAGGTGGGGGGTGAGCAGCCAGCGAGCACTGCTGTCCCCACACAGCCCCACAGAAACCCCTGTCCTTGTGCCCAGGAGGGCAGAGACAGGACACTGGTGCCACTCAGCATCAGCGCTGCCGTGGGCTGCTCTGGCAAAGTGCTGAGGCACAGGGTAGGAGCAGGGCTCCCCAAAACAGGTCAGGTCAGCAGGCAGAAGCCCTGGTGGAACCAAGGAATATTTATTTATACCAAGTGGAGCAGCTCCATCAGGAGAAGCGCCAGTTCAGCCCTGGCTGGGGTGTTTTTGGCTCCATAGAGCCTGTGGGGAGGGGGAGCCCGGACACCCGGGGGGGGCTGTCACCATGTGGGAGCCTCGTGCCCCTGCCCTACATTGTGTGGGGGTGTTGGGGTGAACCAGGCCAGAGCTGCCCCCACGGGACACCCCCGCACTCCCGTGCTCCCTGAACCAGCTGTTGGCACCTCTGGTGCTGAAAGCCAAAGGGCACCTCCATCCCCCCAAGAAGGGGGTCCCTGGGGGCTGTGGTGTGGGATGGACCCTGTGGGTGATGTGGAGTTGGGCTGCAACATCCACTCCCAGAGCTGGGTCATATTTAGCAACCTGACATAGTGGTGAGCAGGGCTGGGGGCTGACAGGGCTTACCCAGGGCTGATGCAGGGCTCCTGCTGCTGGCACAGCTTCCAGCACAGCCCTTCAAACCCACCCAACCTTCCCACTCACAGCCCTGTCCCCTCTCCCAAGCCCCTGACACCTCATTGCACCACCCCAAATGGTTCATTGCATCCCCTGCTGGCACCAGGTGATGTGGTGTCCCCAGACCAGCGACTTGGCTGTCCCCATCCCTGCAGACACCTGCCCATTCTCTCCTGGCTCCTCCAACTGCAGCCCTTTGACCCACCTGGGTCCTGCTCTGGCCAGAGGCATCCCCATCCCAATGGGACCACAACCAGCAGCACCTTCCCTTCTCCACTCAGCCCCTCACTCTGAGGACATGTTCCCATGGCGAGTGTGACCAGAGGGCCAGCAGCCACGGGGCCAGCATGGGAAGGGGACATGGAGCTGGGCAGTGAGCAGGAGCCGGTGCCTGTGGCCAGCCCTCGCTTGGATTTGACCCCAAGAAAGCTCCTGAGCTCAGCAGTCCCTCCCCAGCCGCGGGGCCAGCACTGCCCTGGGGACCTGTCACAGCCTCTCGGGCCCCTGCTACCACCATTATCCTGTCACCGCGGGCTTGCGCCTTATGAAAGGGGGCGCTGGCACTTGGCGAGCAGCTTCCTCTCCGCTGGAACGGCCCTTTGGGGGTGTGACCACCCCGGGGCGAGGTTTGAGGCTGCGTGTCCCCAAGGAGGGCACAGTTCTGGCGCTCAGCCGCCTCCCTGCAGACGAGCGATGAGCTCGCCCATGAGCACAGCCTCGCCTCCTGCCATGGGGAACTGGTCCTCTTGTGCAACCTCTGGGGCAGGAGGGCGGTGCTGGGGCCACCACATGGGGACCGGCCTGGGCACTGGCCAGCGCTGCCACCGTCCCCTGCAGGAGCAGAGCAGCCCCAGCCCCGAGCCCCAGGCACCAAGGGGCCGGGCTGCAGGAGCTGCTCTTAACAAAATCACAGAATGCACTGGGTTGGAAAGAACCCATCAGGATCTTTCAGTCCAACTCCTGGCCATGCACAGACACCCCAACAATCCCACCCTGTGCCTGAGAGCATTGTCTAAATGCTTCTTCATTCTGGGGAGAATGACTGGCAAACACCATGCCCTGAACCCATGCCAAAGGCTGAGCTCAAACCAGGCTGAGCTCAAACGAGCCCAGTCTTGGCGCTTCCCACCTAAAATGAGGACATTTGGGAAAATAATCATCCCCAGGAGCAATTTAACTCCCCATGTCCCCTCTCCTATCACGAGCCAAACTGGACACTGGGAGAGCCCAGAGCTTCATCCCAGCCTGGGACAGATGTTACAACCAAGAGGAGATTTTAGAACCAGCTCACCTGGGAACATCTGGGAGCATCTCTGCTCTCATGTGGCCAAACCTGCTCCTGCAGCAACGTCCTGGCCGCGCTTAAGCAGCTCGTAGGACTTGGAGATCTTTAAAAACTTAGCGTGGAGGCACAAAGCTCAGAATGGCCATGGGAGCATTTCAGGGGATGTGAAAGAGTTCTAATTCACCTGCATCTGTGACTCAAGGGCTGGCACCACCCCATGTCCCTGTTCTCTGCAGCAAACCTGGCCCCTCTTACAGCAAGTGCTTATTTGATGTTAATAGGGCAGGAGAAATGGGCTCTTGCCCAGTACTTGCTCCTGAAAGGCCCTATTTCTTCCTTAATTGCAACTCAAAATCAAATTAGCAGTTTTAAATTTACTCTGTGCCCAAGAGGTGCCACGAGGGTAGGGGAGAACACGTTGTATCCTTTGTCCTTATGTAATAAAAAGGGTAAATTCCTACTGAGGGCAAAATTGCTGCCACCTCTGCTCTGGCTGGCCTGCAGCTTCAGTGTCTTTGGGGATGGAGATGCTCAACCTAGATTTAATATGAGCTTTTGGGGTGTCAGAGTTCTTTACCCTGGATTTGGCATGAGCCTTTGGGGTGATGGAGATGCACATCCTGGATGTGCGGCTGCCCCAACTCCCCCAAGCAGCCACGTGATGTAGCTCAGTGCAGAGTTGCTGCAACCACCAGGAGACCTCCACACTGTGCCAAGGCTGCATGATGGATGGAGGAATGTGGGTGCAGGGTGGGGATGTTGGTAAGGACAGGGAGACAGGACACGGCTGCAGCATCCTCGGGGACAAGGGTGGCACTGGTTGTGTTATTGGTGCTGTAATTCATCACCCCTGCATTGGGAGGTGCTTCTGTTTTCCAGGCATAGAAATCCCCCTGGGATGGGAACCAGCACACAAGGAAAAAGGGTCTGCAGCCACGCTTGCACCCTCCTGGATGTGCTGCTGCTTTGGAAGCAGATGCTCCATCTTGGCCCAGAGCTGAGGGCAGAGACAGTTATTGCTCCTGGAGAAGGGAAATTTGAGGGCTGGCACTGGTCGTGCCCACACCAGCTTGTGCCCACACCAGCCGGTATGTACAGCTTGGCCTGGGGAGCTGCCTTGTCCTGCGATCATCATCCCAGCTGCTTCTGCTGCAGATTCCTGGCTCTCCCAGCTGTGGAGCTCCTGCCCCAGTGGCCCTGGGGTCCATCAGGGCAGGCAGCGGGTGCCACGTGCTGGTGCTGCCAGGTGCACACCAGCCCCAGGGCGGTTCCTGCATGCTGTGGGAATGGTGCAGAGAGGGGCCCATGGGTGCACCTGCCTCACCAGAACCAGGCAAGGGGAGGCCAGCACTGCCCGTGTCCCTGCCCAGCTCCCTTCAACAGCAGGTGCCACCAAATGGCACATCCTCCCCTCAGTATCCCACATCACCTCGGGTGAAAGGGGACATCCAGCGGGTGTTTGAGTGCTCTTGGTGTGGCTGGGGACCCCTTGCCAAGCTGGGCAGGGTCTCCCAAGGTGCCCAGCCACGTGCAGAGGCTGGGCAGGGAGGGGACACAACTCCATCAGAGCTGAAGGCCGGGTTGGAGGAGGAGGTGCCAGCCCAGGGGAAAGCTGTAACCTGGGTATGGCCCCCCAGCCTGCCCCACAGGTGGAGCAGGGCCAGGGCACATCCCGATGTGTCACCCCACTCCTGCCCACAGTGATGCGCCCCCAGACTCCAGCTTGGCCTTGGTTCCAATATAATCTTTATTGGGGAGACTGATGGGGGTCAGAACAAGGCCGGGTATAAAACATGATCATGGTCACAACCAGCAGCGGGAGGCATCGGCAGAGCAACACAGAGACGGTACCGGCGCCGCTCTCCACCGAGGGAGAACGGTCCTGGGGCTGTGCCAGCAGCATCACCCGCTCCCTCGGGATAGGACAGGGCACGGACTGGCCCCGCTCCCTGGATGGATGCTGGGCTTTGGCCAGTGCCAGGGGCTGCTGTTTCCTCCAGGATGCAGGGTACTGAGCCTGGGATCCCTTAAGCTCACCCACCCCCAGCACCCTGGGACTGGGCAGCATGTGGTCCTGGTGACATGGCCATGCTGGGTTGTGGTGCTCAGCCCCATGGGAGCACCCAAAATTATGGCTTTTTCTTTATTTTATTTTTGTTTTTGTTTTTTTTTTGTTTTGTTTTTTTGGGTTTTTTTTTCTTTTTTGGCAGCAAACTTACCCCTCCAGGTGGTCTGGAGAAAGCAAGGCTGTGCACAGGGGGGCTGCTGCCCTGCCATCCTCTCCACACAGGGGTCAGAGCAGAGGTGCTGCTCTGGGAAAGGGACTGTGGGCAGGAGCCAGACCTCGGAACCCTACCCAGTCAAATCTCCTTGCTGGAGTCAGCGATTTGGGGTACTGGACCCCATGCCACCCTCCTGAGCCATCCCTTGGGGCATCGGTGTGGGTCCCGGGTGGAGGGGCAGAGAACGGGCACAGCTCAATGCCTTTGTGAACATGTAGTGGCGTGGGATGGGGTGGCCAAGGATGGATGGGGAAAAACAAGAATCCTCCAAAACGAGGACAAAGTAGAGCTTTCCTCAAGGGCCTGCGGAGGACATGGGCCGCA
Source organism: Irena cyanogastra (assembly GCA_013397155.1). Taxonomy (NCBI): domain Eukaryota; kingdom Metazoa; phylum Chordata; class Aves; order Passeriformes; family Irenidae; genus Irena; species Irena cyanogastra. The sequence goes on along the minus strand of VWZV01017174.1, from coordinate 471,415 downwards.
TGTCTGCTGGCATCCGAGGGGCCGGTGTGGCGGCTTGGTGTGGCTACTGAGACTCGGGCGCATGGCGGCGTGGCCACTGAGATGAAAGCTTTGGCAAATAACTTACAGAGAGGGGGTGGAGGGGGCAGCTACGGACCTGTCCTCACTTCCTGTGCTGGGAGAGTGGCCCATTGTGGCACCATGCATCTCCAGGGCTCCTTGTGCTGCCGCTGCTGGCCGTGGGGTGATGGGGAGGGTGTCACTCTGGCCAGAACCCAGTGTCCGCTCTTGGGAGAGCCGGGGAGAGAGGAGGGAGAGGCGCCCGGGGAAGGAGCGTGATGAGATGCTCGAGGCGCCACAGGAGCACTTGCTGCAGGGCCAGGGGAGCTGCAGATCCTGGATGCGCTGGTTGATATGCTCCCCATGCCAGCATCCCTTTCCCTGGGCACCACTGGTGAGTAGGGGGCTGCTGCCAGGTCCCAGCATCCCCCTGCCCCCCCGAGTGCTGGCAAGGACACCGGTCCCACATCCTTGGCCGTGCTGAGTGTTAGAGCATTCCCTGGCGGTGCCACTGGCAGAGAGAGGACAGGGGACTGGCCGTGGTGCCGGCCGCACCGTCCCGCCCGCCGTGCCCCCGCTGCGGAGGAGCGGGCGGGGCGCGGGGCTCACATGATGGTGCAGGAGGACAGCGGGTTCCGGATGTGGCAGGTGCAGGCGGCCCCGCAGTACTGGCGGAAGGTCTGGTAGCAGCTGCGGTCGGTGTCGCTGCTCCACTGGACGGGGTTGGCAGCCAGGGCCTCGGCCGGCAGTCTGTTCAGGATACTGGTGTTGACGGCCAGCGCCGCCAGCCCGTAGTCGGTGAAGAGGACGGTCTCCCGCTTGCAGGTGGGGCAGGAGATGAACTTGTACTTGGGGCAGGACTCGTAGAGGATCTGCAGGCACTCCTCGCACACCGAGTGCAGGCAGGAGAGGATGCGGGGCCGCTTGTTGGTGAAGTTGTACATGTGGCCGCAGGTGGGGCACTCCAGGGGCTCGCAGGGCGTCGAGGGGTGCAGCACGTACTGGTTGACGATCACCTCGTCCGACGGCGGCTGCCGGTGGTAGCAGACCTCAGAGCTGCCCTTGCGCTGGCCCTGGTAGCCGCGCTCACGCCGCGGCAGGGGGGGAGTCCGGGGCAGCGGCAGGGGCCCGGGAGCGGCGTCCAAGGCAGGGATGTCCCCGCACGCCTGGTTGACGATGATCTCGGACTCGGAGGGCCACGCGCGCTTGGCCACGAGGGGCGGCTCGCGGCGCGGGGCGGGCGTGTAGCGCGGCTGCGACGCCTGCAGCTCCGAGAACTTCTCCGGGTGGATGATTTTCATTGCCTCCATTTTAATGATGACCTGTTGCCCTTTCAGACACGACATGAGTATCGTTTTCACATTACTGTCCACTGCTCTGGGGTCTCCGAGGGATGCCTGCATGAGGCTAAAACATGCTGGCAGCCCGCTGAGCTTTCAATCTCGGTCTGGCCGCAGAGCAGGAGCACAGGGAGCAGCAGCTGGTGCGGGAGAGCATCCTGGGGAGAAGGGCCAGATGGGCCAGCGCCAGCGGACCCCGCGCCCCTCTTCTGCAGCCAGCCCTGAGGGTGCCAGGTGTGAGGTGGGGCAGGCAGGAGAAGGCAGGGCTCACAGCGGCATTCTGCCTGCTTTAAGATGCTCTTGGGCGGGTGATCAAAGCGCCGGCTCCCTGCAGCCTCGCTGGGATGTTAACGTGACATTGGCAGTCACCAAGCAGCCCTGCTCTTTGCCTTCGCTGCCACTTCCCACAGCAGATCAGCTGCAGTAGGAACAGTAAGTTGGGGATGGTGGTGGCACTGGGCACTGCCCAGGGCAGGTGAGTCCACAGAGGGTCTTGCAGAACTGGAGGCAGCTCTCACTTCGCCCCAGCCCAGCCTCTATTCCTGTTTACGTGCAGTGGGATCCTCGTGGCACTGAAGAATGTGTTTGCAAATTCCTTTGCTCTGACTTCCCGGCTCTCCCACTTGCTGTCACCGGCAGCTCCCACAGGGCAGGGGCTCAGGGCACATCCTGTGCCAGAGGGCAGCTCACCTTGGCTGCAGCCAGGACACCACACACCTTGTCCCCTCGGTCCCTGGTACCTCTGTCCCCAGCTCAGCTTCGTGCTTGCTGGAAATGAAAAGTGAGAGGGGGTTGGATCCAAGGCTCTTCATGGATCTACCGGCTGCCAGTGTTCCCTCGGGATGCGTGCCCGCCTGCATCCCGGCAATTTGGCAATCGTGCCCTACGGGTCCTGTCCATCCGCCCGCGTGCTTGGGCTGCGGAAGTTGGAGCAGGCAGGTATTTTCCCCCAGGCATCCCCTCGGCAGCCCCGAGCATGGGGTCCCGGGACCCTCCTCTGCCCTGAGGGTGGGAGGGTAGGTCCCCCAGAGCCCCGCTGGGCTGCAGGGCCCCTCCCGAATGGGCTCCTCCACCGACCTGCCTCTTCTCAGGGTTTTCTCTCACGTTTAGCCCCTCCTCTGCTCAGTGGATCTATTTTTACCTCCATCGCTTGCTCCTGATCTGTCCCTGCTATTATCCCTCCCTCCAGCTTCCTCTCCCCCCCTTCCCAGCTCCTTGCCCTTGTCCCGCGGCTGATGGAGAGGACAGGCCACGTTTGCGGGCAGGAGATGGGGAGCAGGCAGCCAGCCCGAGGCCATTTTCTCCCTCAGCAGCCCCTGCGCCAGCCCGGCTCTCCTCCGAGAAGGGTGAAGGCTCTCTCCTCCATCACGCTGCAAATCCTGTTAGAGGGATGCCTGCTCCCGCCGAGCACTGCCGTGCCGGGCGGAGGGGGCCCAAGGGGGCCATCTGGTTGCAGCAGCAGCAGCCTTTGGGGATGAAGCGAGGCCGTGGGGATTCAGACCCAGGTGCCTGAGGACTGGGAGGGCGGGCTGGATCCCTGCCCAGCCCCAGTCCCGGGGGCCATGCCCTGGCAGCACTGGGATCCCGCAAGCATCCTGCCCTGCGGAGGGAGGCCTCGCCTCTCTCGTTCCCCATCACGGGCCTACATCCTGCACCCTACATCCTGCACCCTACATCCTGCACCCTACATCCTGCACCCCGCGTCCCACAAGCAGCATATATTCCCCCCGCCCCCTCCCGCACACAGCAGCAGCCCCGGGGGCTCTGCCTGTAGCTCTCACACAGACACTCACCCGCAGCGCCCACGAGCACAGCGATACGGGTGGTCAGCAGCGCCACGCACTGTCACCGCGTTCCCACGCTCGTTCTGTCACACCCCTTCACGCACAGCCCTGGCGCAGCACCCCGCACTCCCACCGTCCCTGGGGCGACACAGACCCCGTCATCCCCAGCACTTCGGGGTGACACAGCCCCCGCCGTACCCCGCATTCCCAGCACTTCGGGGGTGACACAGCCCTTCCCAGCACCCTCCCCTCCCCAGCCTCCCGCCGCAATCCCCAGCCCCGCACGTCCCTGCCCCACGCTCGCAGCCCCGCGGAGCACACGCCTGTGCACACGCAGCGCTCCCGCACACACACACGTGCACTCCCGCACGCCCGCAGGGTGACTCCCCCGCCCCTGCCCGCCCTTACCTGCGCTGGCCCCGGGCAGGGGTCCCGCTTCAGCCGCCAGCCCGCTCTCTGTGCCCGGTGCGGCTCCGCAGGCCCGAGCGGCGGAGGTTATCTGAAAGGCAGAGGGATGCGGAGCTGCCCCGGCCAGGCGCGGCTCCCCGGGGATGCTGGCGGCTCCGAGG
>VWZV01017174.1:324203-467675 GCA_013397155.1 Irena cyanogastra | reverse complement strand
CCCGCACCCCTTTATCCGCCCCGCACAGCCCTCTCCCCGCACATTCCTCCTTGCCCCGACCGTCTCCCACACGTCCCACACATCCCCCCCATCCCACTGCCCCTCTTGCCCCGCACCCCCTCCCCGTAGCCTCTGCCGAACCCTCCCTGCGGCCCCGCTCCGTCTCCCGCCGCTGGCCGGGCCCCCGCGGGTCCTTCCGAGGGCCCCGCCGTGACTCAGCATCCAGCGCCGCTGGAAGCGGCTCCGCGGCGGCGGTGCCGCTCCGGGGCCGCTGCTGAGGGGCAGCATCGGGGAGCGGGGCCCTGCCAGCAGCCCCTGCAGCCCCCGGGGCTGGGAAGAGGTCGGACAGCCAGGAATTCCCCCACCACCACTTTTTTCCACTGCCAAATCAGCCATGCACCCCACTGTGTCCCCCGGGATCCGTGGCCGCTGGCTGTCAGCGGAGCAGAGGGGGTCCCCTGACAGCCCCCCAGTCCCTGCTGAGCTCCGGGACACCTGGGCACAGAGGTTCACTGGTCCCTGGGGACACGGTGGGCTCAGCGGGGTGGGTGGGGGTCACACGACCTCTGGGTGCCAGCAATGCTGACAGGTCCCTGCAGAGCACTGGGGAGCATTGCTCATGGCCATGGGCTTGCTGGTGTGACCCCTATAGTGGCACAGGCAGACAGGACCCCACAGACTGGGGACACCCCACAAGGTGCCCTGGGCAGATGACTCCTGGTCCATGCTTGTTGGCTCCTGCAGATGTGAGGCATGGATGTCCGCTGGCAGACGTTAGAGGCCAGACTGCCTTCTCCTCCTGCTGTGGCTGCCTCCAGAACTGGGACTCCATGGGCAAATGGCCAAAATGAGCAGGCAGACCCACACAGAGCCCTCCAGCTCCCATGCCCTGACCCCAGGAGCAGTAACCCAGGCATGTGCACACTCCAACCCAAACCCACTCCACCACTCCATCCAGCCCTGGCTGGAGCAGGATGCTGGTGGGGCTCACCACGCTCCTTTGGCAGCTGCTGGGGTTTCCCTGCTCATGTTGCACATTGCTGTTTTTTAGTCTTTTATATTCCTTCAGGATTTTGCCTGGGCTTTTATGCTCTCCCTGAAGATTACCCTGCCCACACCTGTTTGTTGACCCTCCAGCCCTGCTGCAGCAAAGATCCAGCCCCTGTAACAAGGGGTCTGCATTGTTGTGTCCACACAGCCACACTGTGCTCACACCATCGCTGTCCTCTGGCCTTGCTGTCAGTGGGACGGGCACTGGAGCTGAAGGTTACGTATTTCACAGCTCTGCCAGGCCTTATGCAGCCCATAGATGATCTTCTCACCCACACTTCAGGCAATGATGCTAAAAATCTCACCCAGGTGCCTCTCTGCCTGACCTGGAAGAGATGTCCAAAGCCACTTGGGCAGAAGGATTCCCCTAGGGTACCCCAGGGGCTCAGTTGTGCTCCATTCCCAGGCCAGACTGACCCTAGAGTGAGGTTCTCCCTGGGGACTCTGCACCATCACCTCCACACGGAAATCCACGCTCTCTTCTTGACAATGGTTGAGTTTTTAATCTTGAAGTTTCTCTCACCGGATAAGGGATTTTTGAATGCCTCTATTCTCTCTAAGTGTCATTCCTTGATCTGCTCACCTGCCGAAATCAGTGGGAGGCTGCTGCTGCCTGGCACTCTAACACCGCTAAACAGGGATTCCCTTAATCTTCCCCATCCTCCCTGTGTCAGGTGCTCCTGCCTTCCCTGCCTGGGTGCCTAACGTGCCTGGGTGCAGATAACAAGAGCGAGATCTTATGCTTGAGCTCACTGAGCAGAGGAAATTGCAGGAAGTGAGTGAGCACAAGCTATTTTCTGTTATTAATTCATGTGGCATCCCCGTGCTGACCCAGCTACACGATGTGCTATTATGCTGCTATTCTATGAGTTAAGCAACAGCTCTATTTAAAAATAATCATAAATTACATTGGGCATCTTTTCTGCTGAATAAGAGTGTGTTTGTGCCAAGGTGCTGGGATCTTCCTGTTGCCCCAATGGCTCTGCCTCTGCTTCGCATGCTCAATGCAGAGCTTTCCCTTTCCCCTGCTGAGTTGGTCCACCAAGATCTCTGTTTCCTACCCAAACTGAAATAATCTCATCCTTCGAAACCCAGACCTTCCATCTCTGTCTAGGCCTGTGTTGCTCAAACTTGAGTGATGACCCTACCAAACCTCAGCCCCGTGGCCACCTCTGCCTTTGGGTCTTGTCTCTTACTCCTGGTTTAACTCCTAGCTTTGGCATATAAACATACATGTTATGTTATCGTTTATAAAAACCTATTGCATTGGGTGTTATCAGAAACGTGCATAGTTTGGCTGCATGTGGATATCCTCAGAATGCCTTCTGAGCTGTGCTGATGTGATTCGGGTGCTCTCCTGGGTTTTACAAGTAGCACTGATGTATTTTACCATTTTCAGAGACCTTGTCAGCAAGCCAAGCACACCTTTGGGTTCAGAGGTTGCTCCTCAGCTCAGTTGTACCTGCTGCCCTCGGGTCCAGCTCTCCTTAGACAGACATGCAGGAGCAGCTTTGCCAGTGGATTCCCTCAATTTGTCCCAGATGAACAAGGTTTTGCTGTTTATAATCAGGAGGTGATTGTTGTAATTCAGCTGGTGTTGGCCTTGTGTGAAACCACAACTTCTTTCTGCAAAACTCATTCCTGTCCAGTGCCTTGACTGGATCAGTTTGAAACCTTTGCTCTGTAGATGTGTTGGGAGCTGCTGGCCAGACTTTGCTGAGATGAATGATGAAGCCAGAAGATAATTTGGCCCTAAATTTCTTCCTCACCATCAGCCATTACCTGCTCAGCCATCTAGCTGTTTGCTCAGGATTTTACTGCCCTTCTAGATTTCTAGCACCTGTGGGAAGGACCTGTACTGAGGTCTCGCTTGGTGCCAGCCTTGCACTGTGATGACACCTGAAGCTTTTCTTTCCACCCCACCTGGGCAAGCTGACAGCTCTGTGTGTGCCAAGTCTTCCTGTCCCACATCCAGGCCCCCATCCATGCTGTCCGTGCTCCTGGTGGCAGCACCTCAAGCACCTTTCTTTGCTCCTCGCTGCTCTTGTCACCAAGTTTGCTTGTCTGGGTCCTGCACACATCCACAGCTCTTCCCAAAATCCCGTCTGTTTCTCACCCCGATCTTGTTTTGCTCTGGTGAATCACTCATCACACAGATAATTCACCCACAAAAACGTGAGCTCATGCCCAGCTTTGCAGAGAGCAGCTTTCTCTGCAGGTCCGTGCGGGACAGCGCCAGTGCCAGCACCAGCCCGGCCTGGCCTGGCTGGGAGGGATGGATGTGGTGTCACACCTGTTTTCACCCTCTGGGTGCCATCCCCTTGGGACTGCTTCTCCTTCCCGGGGTAGAGCACCAGGAGAAGGGACCCCAAGTGCCACAATCAGCACCATCCCAGGCTGAGACCCTCCAGGCTTGTCTGAGGTGGCCACAACAGCCCAGCACAGACCCCAGCAGAAGAGGAAAGCAAGGCAGCTCTCATCGGCCACAGTGCTCCACCAAAACCACCCGAGGAGCTGTCTGTGCAGCTTGCCCAGGCAGAGCAAGCACCATTTTGAAGGAGGGATGCTACTGAAATATCTGCCAAGAAAGCAGCAGAGTCTCTTGTTGCCAGCTGGTAGCTGAAGGATGCCCCAGCTGCTGCAGAGCTGCTCCCTGGTTGCTGTTTAAAGCAGTGTGTGGGTTGGTTGCTGGTGATCAGGACCTGACCACTGATGCTCTTGCAGTACAATCATAATGCCATGGTGGGGGCTTTCACGGGCTGGTTTCTAGGCTTGCAGCTGTCTACAGAGACCCCACCACAAGAGAAGTGATGCTCAGAAGATCCCCAAAGTATCTGAAGCCACACACAAACCTTGGGATGCACACGTGGTACTCTGATCAGCTTGAAGGTTACGGATGTTCCTGAAGCCCCAATAGACTCCAAGGGGTTTAATCATTATGTTTACTAGTAGTGATTAATACTGTGGCCACTTCTATGAACCCTGGGTGTGGAGAGGGGGCCCACCTTGCTGGTGCTGCACTGAGCAGGAGGAAGGAGTAGGAGGAGGGGGGATGCACATGGGCTGGGGGAGGTCAAGGGGCCAGGGCCAGAGGGACCACATCCTCTCTCCTCGGATGTGGCGACCTTCATTCCCCTCCCCACCAGCTCCTTGTTTGCAGACCTGGGACTGCTCAGCTGCCAGAAAAAGTACACTCATGGAAAATGTACTGCTCCCCACAGTTATCTCCTGAGAGGAGGGAGAGAGAACAGGGATCTGTAGCCACAACCGAGGACATGGGCAATTCCAGATGTATTTCCCTATAGCTACACAAGGAAAATCTTTTTCTCTTTGAGGGTCAAACAGTAGACTAGGGGATGTGGTGGGAGGTGGTGGGATGTCCTTCAAAGCTGCTCTGAGCCACAGGCCCTGTGCAGCCCCTGCTCCCATCAGAGCCCCCTTTTTCATCTGAGGCTGCGTCTTCCCCAGCCCCAGGTAGGCACAGTCCCATGGACTCCCTGGAGAAGTTCACGTCTGAAGTGAACATCAAGAAGTTCTTGATGACCCCAGAGCAGCACAGCCATGCCAGAAATTCCTTCCCAGTCCTGCAGTGCTACTGGGGAATGAGGGGGGCTCTGCAGCTCCCCAGGGACTGCTGGCCCAACCAAAGACCTAGAGCTGCATTTCAGGGGTGAGAGGGTGCAAGGAACACCCACTTCCTTTAGAAAACACCTTATGTCCCAGGAAAACAGGACAGGGCTGGCCCAGAAATAGAAATGGCAGCTCTGCAGAAGCCTTCCCCCAGCCCGTGCAGCCCAGCTGATGCCGGGTTTAACAGAGCCCGAGGGATTCAGGGCTCGGAAGAAACCAGAGCACGTGCCAGAGCTGGGATCCAGCCGCTGTCCCAGCCCTCCTTCACGGCCTGGGTGGGTGCAGAGCTGGTAGAGCAGCTCCGGTGCCAACGCTGGGGCTGCAGCAGGCGCCTTGTAATCGCGGTGACATTCAGCGTTTGCTGTGCCGGCTCCCCGGGAGAGCCCGGCGCTTGTAACCTGCCAGCGCTGCTCGCCTGGATGCCGCGGCCAGGCACAAATTGGGTCAGGGAGGAGGAGCAGCGGCAGCCTCGTGTGCCCTCGAGGTGCCCGGAGAGACACGGGGGTCCTGGCACGGGTGCCGCGGTGCCCAAAGTCCTGCTCCTCCTTCCCGGGTGCTGCCTCAGCTGGGACACAGCTCCGAACAGCAGCCCAGACCGAGGCAGAGGTTTGTTTTTGCAGTATAATTTCAGCTTTCGCAGGAAAACTTCCCTGAAGACAGTGGATGGGACCCACCAAGCCCTGCCTGGCTCCAGGCTGCTGCCCCCCTTTCTCTGGACACAGCTCCACGCCTGAGGCTGTGCTCGAAGGTGGTGGCATCCTGCTGTCCAAGTGTGACTGTCCTGGAGCTCCCAACAGAACCTGAGGGCACAATTTGCTCCCCCATGCCTGCTCTCAGCAGCTGGCAGCACCCCCGGGTTTCCTGCTAGCCCTTCTGCTCAGCTTGGGCAACCCGTGCTCTCGTGTGGAGCACCATGGCTGCATTTCTGGGCCAGCTGGGTGAATTTGAGCGTTGAGCTGAGGATTTTGTTTTCCCTGCGTGCCCGTAACCCTCCTGGGGGTTGTGTGGGTGCACAGCTGGGAGCTGGCCCTGGGCACGGCTCCTGCTCGGGCAGAGGCTGCGGGGCCCTGGGAGAGCAAGAGCTGCTGCTGCCCTTGGAGCCCGGGGAGCTGAGCCCACGCTGGGTGTGAGTGTGTGGTGGGAGAGCTGCAGAGCAGGGAGGACGGGTGGCTCGCAGGCCTGAGGGTGGCAGGTTGGAACGGGCAGTGGGTCAGGCACGAGGAGTTGCTCGAGCCGGTGACCTCGAGCAGGTGGGAGCGTGGGACCCGTGGCAGAGGGTCCCTGGGAGGGGCTGCATCCCACAGGGCAGATGGGAGGGCTGCCCCAGCTCTCGGGGATGTTCCCTGGGGCTGACAGCATCATCTGCCCTGGGGGTTTCATCACCCTGATTCCTCCAGTCCTCTAAGAGCCTGGGCCCGTGTGTCTGATGCCAGGATGCTGGGATGTGGCTGAGGAGCTCGAGGCCTGTCTTTCCCCTCTGCTCCCTCCAGAGAGAACTCCTTGATCGGTGCCTTGGCTGAGGGGAGACCTCTGGGCACTAGGGGCTTGCAGCAGCCTGGTGCTCCTGTGCGGGCCGTGGGGAAGCAAGTGGAGCACTGTAGCCAGGGTGACCTGGGGAGGTGAGCCCATTCCATGTAACAGAAACCAGGGCTCCAGCTGGGGAGGGGGACCCAGCACGTCCAGACTGCTGCAGGAGCTGTCGGGTGCCACTGGGACTCTGTTGTGTCCCCAGAACAGGACAGGAGTAACCAGAGAGACCTGGACCACCATGAGCCATGTCCCTGTCTGCTGGAGACACGTGTGTTTGGGGGGAAGGGGAAGCTCTGCAGGGCACTGAGCACACGGCTCCCCCCAGGTGCTCTGGAGCCATCCTGGTCCCATGGATGGGGAAGAAGGAGCAGTTTCAAGGCTGCAGGCTCAAGGATTCTGCTTTGAAGGTGCAGGCTCAAGGCTGAGGGCTGTCCCCCAGCAAGGCACAGGGGGTCCCTGGGAGCTCCCCCTGCCCAGGCTCACCCAGCCCTGGCTTCTGCAGGACCCTGATCTGCGCCCGGGGTTTGGGGCTGGCAGGGCTGCGGAGGAGGCTGTGCAGCAGCGCAGGGGCTGCCTGCCCGGCGGCTGCCTGAGTGCCAGCACGGAGCTGCCAGCCCGCGCCAGCCCGGCGCTCGCATCCCCCCCTCGGCAGACGCAAATGGGAGCAGACAGCCCGGCTCGAGCGGTAAAGATCAAACCCCGGGAGCCCGGGGCTGCTGCCAGCGCGGGTGGGGCGCTCGGAGCCACCCCGGGAGCGGCAGCCCCGGTGCTGGCCCTGCCTGGTGCTGGTCCTGCCAAGGTGCTGTGTCCCCGCACGGCTGCGGCACGGGGATGCTGGCAGGGGGCTGCCCACGCTGCTGTGACCATTGCAGGGGCTGGCGTGGCCACGGGGAGAGGATCTGGGGCTTTGCCTGCCCTGGGTTTCCAGTCTGCGAGATGCACGAGGCACTGACAGCACGCAGGAATAACTGATCCTGCTCCTCTCGCCGGGCTCTGCCGGCAGGGATGCTCCTGTGCCCAGCACCTCCCCAGGGATCGCACTCCGGCTTCGCCGTGGGCTCAGGGGCAGAGGAGAAGGTGGCCCTGGACCACGGCACTGCCAGAAGCTGCTGTGGAAAGGCTCCTCCATTGCCCCAGCCTTCGTCAGCGGGTGGAAACCTCAACCTTCGCCCGCCCGCCCCCGGCTCCGGCTCAGCTGGCGGCTGTGGGAGCATGAGGATGGTGTAGCCGCGGTAGCACGAGGGTCGTGGCTCGCAGGAAACCGTCTGGCTGCACCCCCGCGCCCGGGGAGCGAGGCGGGGGGGGCACCGGTGCGGCTGGAGCAGGACGGGCCGCGCCCACCCGGGTGACGCGAAGGAGCAGAGGCAGAAGCCAGTGGCACTCCGGGAGCCGCGGGCTCGGCACAGCTTCCTCACCCTCCTTAAGTGCCAAAGAGGATTCAAGAGAGCCCGGGATTCCGCATGGACCACAACCACCTGGATTTTGCACAGGCTGCCCGTTTCCCACCCAGGAAGGCGGCAGCCATCGCCCCGGTGCCCACATCCCGCTGGCCCCTTCCGGACAGCAGCGCCGCTGCCTCCGGTGCCGAGCAGGAGGGATGAGAGTCCGAGGTGCAGCTGGGGAGCAAGGAGGGGGCGCAGCTAATTGGGATAATTGCTAAAGCAGGCGAGGAGCGAGCGGGGAGGGAGGCGGTGAACAAGGAGCCGTTGTGCACAGGCGGCCCAGGCACGCGGCCCCAGCTCCAGGCGGCAGCGAGAGCCAAACAAACGGGGACTGTTTGGAGCGAGGGAGGACAAGCAGACGGCAGGACAGAAACCAGAGCTCCACTGGGAGAGAACCGGAGCCAAGGGCTTAGCTAGGTGCTGCACAGGGTGTGCCGGCTCCCCGTGTGGAGAGCAGCCCCAGGTGGCCACGGCCAAGCCTTCACTGGGGCGGGATGGTGCCATCCCTAATCCATTCCCGGGGCAGGGGCCGAAGGAGAGGATGGCAAAGTGCTGGGAATGCTCCAGGCCAGGAGGTGAGTGACAGCCCTTCTGCCACAGCCCTCCCCAGGACTGGAAACTTTCAATCACGGAAACATAGCAGGAAACCAGCCCTTGTCCTAAAAAACCATCGGCAGGTGCAGTCACTGCACAAGGTCGCGGCACAGCGGAAGCTGCGGCACCGCCCACGTGGCTGCTCAGGAGCCCGCGAGGGTGGGAGCGGCAGCTGCCCCCGCCTCGGCTGCTCATTCCACAGGAAGGAGAAGTGACATTTAAGCAGGAAGAAACGTGGCTGTGTATGTGAGCTGCCCAACCCGTGTCCCAGCTGGTGCTCTTACAGCCCCTTTTCCAGGTGTCTGTGTGAGGGTGTAGCCTTGGGAGACATGTCGGGCTGTTTGCTGCTGCCTGGTTCTGCACAGGGAGCTGCAGGTTATGGCCCATGGACGCTGATCTCCACAGCACCGACCTGTCATGGGGCTGGGCTGAGCTTGGCAATGGGCGAATTGCCCTTCCTAAAGTCCCAGTGCCAAGGCACAAGGCCACCCAGCTGCCTCTGTCACTGTGCCCGTGGCACATTGTGGCTGAGAATGCACAAGCACCGAGGGGAATGGCTCTGTGCTGGCCAAGGCTTTGCCTGAGCAGGGATTTTGTTTATGGGTAGGATGGAGCAGAGGGGGAGATTTTGGCATTGCCAACAGAAGTGCCCAGATCTGTGCTGCCTCCTGCTTCCTTGCACATCCAGCAGCAGCTCCATGCAGGAGCTCCTGGTCCAAAGCCCGTTGGGAACAGCTCACCCTCAGCCCCAAGGCTCTCGGCAGCTGGGAGGAGACGGGAAGGACTTGCTCCAGGCCAGGAAATCCTTGCTTTCTCCTCCAGCCGGGCCGCAGTGGGCAGCCACAATGCTCGCTTCCCCCGCGCCGCTGCCAAGCCCCGGCGTGACCCGGGGGCGGCCGGGCCGGGAGCCGCAGGGGAGAGGGACGGAGTGGGGCTGCGGGAGGGCGATAAGGAAACCGGCTCCCCTCTGGTTCCTGCAACCCGGGGAGAGCCCGGCGGCGGGCCAGGCAGCAGCCCACTCCCGCGGTGTCGGTGTGGCCGTGCCAGCCTGGACGCTGGGTTATGTATCCAACCCGTCATCCCTGAGGAGCGCGGCATCCGCCTGCCAAGGGGAGCCTGGCGTTAAGCTGGAAAGGCTTTGGGCTCTGCAGCATCCCCGCACAGGTGTCTGACAGGGGCGCGGGCTCCGAGCAGCCCCGGCACACCGGGCACCGCGGACGTGCCTCTGCAGCGTCGCTGTCCCCGCGGGCACCGGGAGGGCCCGGCAGGGGACGAGGCCCAGAGCCCGCCCGCGCGGCAGGAGCACGCGTGCCCCGGCCGTGCATCCCTGTCGCCAGCCGTGAGCCCGCAGGGTGGCTGGGATGTCACATCGGGAGAGCGCAGCGTGAGCAGGATGGCGCTGGCAAGGAGCGCTGTCGGCTGTGAGGAGCCGCCCGCCCATTCGGGGCCGTGCTGGGCTGCAGGGGAGCAGCAGCGCCTCGGGGGAGCCTCCTGCTGCAGGGGAGCCCGTGCTGCCCCCCACACAGAGCCGAGTGCTCGGAGCTGGCACGGAGAGCAGGGCCCGGCCCAGGACAGCCCAGTGCGTGCACCCAGCTGCTGGCCCGAGAGACGGGACACGTTCTGGCCCCACAGGAAATCCCTCCCACCGAGCAGCTTTGGCAGCTCGCTGCCAGACTCCGTTTGGGCTTTAAAAGCTACTGCCATCCTTTGGGACACCTGGCTTTCCCTGAGAGGGAACCGGGAGCTGTGGGAACTCCGTGCATGCCCTGGGCAGATGTGGAGGCAGGGCCAGCGTCTTTGCACGTGAGATGCTGTGCACAGGCTGGATTTTGTGCTGGAGTTCCCCACCCCGGGGTGTTAGTGAGGGGCTGTGCTGCTCAAGGGCACAGAGCACCAAATCCTGCAGCTTCCATGAGCCCCCAAGCCCCCTGTCTCTGGCAGTTTTATCCCAGGGTCCTGCTCTGTGCTCTCTATGTAGCCCCTCAGACCTGCACCAGTGGGATTCCCTCCATGGCACCCTCATACCCACAGCCCCCCTCACTGGGTGGCAGCTGCTGGTGACACTGATCCGTGGGGTTCCCCTTATGGGACGCTCATCCCACTGGTGCCTCCCACTCCCTGTGATCTCTCCTTCCATTCATCTGGGTCTCACTCTGATTTTAATGAGGAGGCAGCTGAGAATTAAGGTAAAAGCCTTGAAGAAGACCTCGCACAGCTGTATTCCACGGTGAGAGACTTGTGATGTCCCAAAGGGAATCATCCCCCATCTGTTTCTGAATTTGGGGGTTGCCCTCCCATCTCTGCCCTGGCTCAACCCCTCCCGTGTTCTTTCTTTACACCGGCCACCCACGGGCTCTCCTGAACTTCAGCGAAGCCTTCAGCTCCCCCAAGGTTTGGTGACCATCTGCACCGGGGGCTCACCGAGCTGCCCCCTCCGCGGGTGGCAAAACCTTTCGCTCTAGGAAGCGTCGCCCTTCATCACCCGCCTGCACTGACGGGCTGCAAAGAGCATCACCACCCTCGTGTGTCTGCGCCAGGCACTGCACCGCCCGGGAGCGCCAGGGAAACTCTTACAAACGGGGCCGGTTCGGGAGTTTGTTATTCCTGGTGCCTGGGAGAGCCCTGGGAGGAGCTGGAGCTGTGAAAACTTCACCGCTGGGATGCCACACAAATACCTGTCCCCAGCAGAAAGAGGCCCAGAAACAGGACGTGCCTGCGGCTTTCTGGTTTGTTTGTTTGCTTTACAAAATAAACGTGCCTTTTGCTGTGTGTGAAGCACCAGCGAGCTAAGGCATCCCAGGGGATCCCTGCAGTTACTTGAAAAACTCCCAACAGCTTGTGTTAGGTTGCACAGGGTCAGGGGCTGTGGGTGCCTTGCTGTGCCACGGCCTGGAACCCACGCGGTGGGACTGAGGAGTTCCTGAGCCAGCCCTTTCCTCCTGGCTGATGTCCCGTGGCTGGAGATCCCTGCCCCTGCAGCACCTGCAGCCCATGCTGGGACCCTAGCCCACTCCACAGGGCTGCCTCCTCATTTTCAGGCTTCCAGCAAGTTCACGAGCCAGCACGGTGGTTGGCTTTTTCCCCTCTTTCTCCTGGTTTTCCCAGGCTCCTCAAACCACCATTCCTCTGGAAGTAATGTGTCATCTCTGAGAACCTCCCTCTCCATCACCCCCCAGCACAGAACATCTCCAGGGTGAGCATTGAGCTTTTGGTTGTTTTTTTTTTCTGTGTATTTCTTCCCCCCTACAATCAATTGCAGGAAATTAGGCTGGTTTTAAGCCACAAAGAGCCTCACATTAGTTCAGCTCCTCCATTTACTCAAGGGGGGCACAGCTCTGCAGCACCTGCTGGCTCTCAGCTTGGGGAATCCCACGTGGGACAACTCCAAACCAGCAGCTTGAGCTTTGGTGCAGCAACTTTTCCATCTGAGGATCCTCCATTGTCTAGAAATCCTCCAAAGATCAACACACAATTTCTGGATTTGGCCCTTGGAGCTCGATTTGAAGAATTTCTTGGCAAGAAATGAAATATTTGAACTTCAGGCTCCAGATTAGGGGTTGCTGCTCCTGGCTGGTGAGACCTCTCCTCACCTGGGGCTGCCACAGATGTGCCATGCAGGGAGTGAGTGTATCCAGGGGGTGCCTGCGAGGTCGGAGCTGCCACGGCTGGATGCTAAGAGCACCGAAAGACATCCCCGGAGTGGAGACACCTCAGAGCCGGGCTGGCACGCTGCTCCGAGCGGCTGGGTGGGGTCTGCAGCCCCGGGCAGCGGCGTGTGGCATGTCCCCACCCGAGCTTCTGTAAGGTGACCTTCGTGTGGGAGCCCCTTGGGAGAGGGAAGGCGTTCAGGGCACGGGGGCTGCAGGGTCTCAGGGTCCCCCAGCCCCGGGCTGTGCCTGACGTGCAGCCTCGCAGCTCCCTACAAGCAGAGCTGTTCAGGAACGGGGCTGGGCGTGGGAATCTGGGGCTAAAAGACAAACCCAGCCAGTCCTGAGGCCGTGCGAGGAGGGGAAATGTGCGGCTGGAGAGAGCCACAGCGACATCCCCTGTGCAGGGCGGGACACGCCGGGCACGGGCGGGCAGGACAGGGTTACCGCAGGGCACCTGGGTGGAGGATGCCTCTTTTTCTATTCCTGCTTGGTCAGATAGGTGAGTTTTTCTCTGGGGAAACAGCTCAAGATGGGAAAACTGGGCAGCAGCGAGGCCCAGTGAAGGGACAGGGGCTGCTGGTGGCTCTCCTCCAGGTGACCCTGCGGTGGCAGAAAAGCCCTGAGGGGTCTGTGCAGGAGTTTTGCAGCTTTCAAACCCAACAGCTGTATGCTGTGATGCTGATTTGTCACAACACATGCTCTGCTGCACCCCCACTCTCCGTCCTCGGAGGGGAAACTGAGGCACAGAAGTGCATGAGGCCCCGCTCTCCATGCTCGAACTGATCAGAGAAGGGTCAGCTTCTCCCCCCTAAAAACCCCAGGCCTCCCTCTTCCTTTCCCTCCACCACCTGGAAGGTCGCTGAGTCTCCTTGTAGGGAAAACACACTCTGGGAGCCCAGCAGCCTCGGGGGGAAGGCAGGGGGCTGGGGATTTGCAGCAGCTGTGGCAGCTTCATCCCAATGGCAGTGCTGCCAGAGGCAGGCAGCTCCCATCACCCTCTGGAGCTCTCCTGCTTGTTCCATGGGTGCTACAGGGCTGGCCTGGGCAGCCCCTGCACCTCAGGACAGGTGAGAAATATCTCCTGTTGTCAGAAGGATGGCCAGAAGGAAGTGGCTTTTCCTTTGCAAAGTGTGTGGGAAATGGAATTCACTCCCAGCAGGATTCAGCTGCAATTTGAGGTATTTGTCCCCAGCTTGTCCAGGAGGATGCTGTCCCATCGTCCCTGAGGCTCAGGGGAGGGGCAGGTTCTCCACAGAACTGCTTGTGGAAGGTGTTGTGGTTCTGCACAAGCCACTTTGGGGGCCTTGGGGATGGGAAGAGTGACAGTGGCTGAGGTCATCACGGCAGGGACATGGATGGGGTAGGGTAGAGGGTGCTGAATGTTTGCATCTTTTCTACTGCAGCATTTCTGGTGCCAGGGACTGGCACAGGTGCCAGCAACCCTCTCCTTGCCCTGGCACAGCCACGTCCTCACTCTGTCCAGCCTCATTGTGTGTCACCATCCAGCGGTGCCCTGGAAACCCCCCGAAGCCACCCCTGGAAAGGTCCTCTGGGGGAGCACAGGGCCACACCACAGCCAAGCTGTGCTGCAGAGATGAGGACCCCAGCAGAGCCCTGGCACTGGGGTCTCAGGGCTGGGCAGGTCAGACCCAGCCCAGCAGGGGCCGTGGGACCCTGGGCTGCAGGACCTGAGTGCCCACAGGGGCAGGCAGAGCCTGGCGGGGGCCTGGGAGCTGCCAGAGGGTGCAGACCTGGTGTCCCCTGCCTGGTGCTCAGGACACGGGCACGGTACTCAGTGCCCTCTGCCCTCTGGTGCTTGGGGTTTGCTGGTTCCCACAGCCCTGTGGAGTGCAGTGCCCCCCTCCCAGCCCCTGCCTGCTGCCCAGAACCTGTGAGGTGCCAGTGCTGGTGCCAGTGTGCAGAGCTCAGTGCCCACTGCTGGCACACGGTGCTGGTGCCTGTAGATGGTTCTGGAGGCTGTTCTGGTGTCAGTGCCCGGTCCCGGTGCTGGTGCCACTGCATGGTGGCGCTGCCTGCCGTGTGCTGTTCATGTGCACTGTGTGTGTGTGTGTGGTATCCACGGCTGGAGCCCAGTTCCTACTACCAGTGGCTGGTGCTGGTTTGGTGTCTCGGTACTGGTGGCCTTGCCTGGTGCCCAGTGCCTCTGTCCAGTGCCCATCTCCTTCTGCCCCCTGCCCCTGTCCATTGCCGAGTGTCCCCGTCCAATTCTGGTCCCAGTGCCTCCTGACCCGTGTCCGTGTCCACTGCCAAGCACCCGGGGCCAGGAGCTCATTGTCCGGTTCCTTGTGGCCCCTGCCTTGTGCCAGTGTCCGGTGGGCTGGGCTGGACGGTTGGTGTTGGGGCTGGGCGCTGGGTGGGTGCTGGGTGCGGGGTGTTCTTGCCCCGGTCTCTCGGGGGCGGTCTGTCTGTCTGTGTGCCGCTCGGGGACGGTCTGTCTGTCTGTCGGTCGCTCGGGGCGGCGCCGCTCGGGGCGGTCCGTGCAGGAGGAAGCGCAGCCGGGGCAGAGCGGCCCCGCAGCGGCCGGAGCCGCGCGCTCGGTGAGTACCGGGGGGATCGCTGCCTCCACCCTGCCCGTGTCCTGCCTGCCCCCTGCCTGCTCCCCCCTGCGCCCCTTCCCCTGCCTGCCTTTCTTCTTCCTCTGCGCTCCCCGCCCCAATTCCCCATCTCCCACCGCCTGCCCCGTCCCCAACCCCTATCCCAAATGCCCTTGTCCTGTCCCATCTTCCCTCTGCCTTTCCACTCCCCTGCACCCCCTTTCCTCCCGCTCCTCTCCCCACTTCTTTCCCTCCTGCTCTGTGTCCCTCTAGAAATTCCTACCCCACCCCACTGCCCCACCTGCACTCTTTGCCCTACTCAGCGTCCCCTCCTGCCCCCCCAGTGCCCCGCTCGCCCCCTGCACCCCCGCTCCTGCCTCCCCTCCTGGCTCTGGTGGGTCCATGTGTACCTTGCGGGGCTCCCTTGGGGCTGGCAGGGAGTGGGGAGCACAGCTCTGCACCCAAACCATTGGAGTCTGCCGGGGGTCCTTTCCCCTGCCCTGCCCCGGGTGACAGGGGCTCTGTCCCGCAGGGTGGGCAGTGCCAGCCAGGCCACGTGTGCTGACAAGGGGCAGGAAGATGAATCGTGGAGTCACCGTGGAGAATCCCTATGCCAGCGTCAACATCCCACGGGAGCAGTTCCAGCAAAGCTTCATCACTCGCTACCTGAGAGAGGAGCCCATCGTCATCGCCAACCCTGCAGCCGTGCCCTCCCCCGGCAGGGAGGAGCAGACAGACCTCGTTAATGGCTGGAACAGCCCCACCATCTCCACGGACAAGTCCTGGTCCCGTCCCTACAACCCCTACGCCAGCCTGAGGATGCCCAATGGGGACTCATCTGCCTCCTTCTACACTGTGACCCTGGACAAGCCACCCAAGGGCCAGGAGCGGGGGGCTGGCAGGCGATGTGGCTGCTGCAGGTGCTGCTCCTGCTGCCCAAAGTGCTGCTGTGTCATCTCCTAAGGGCCTCCCTGCACACACAGGACGTGCTGACCATGGGATGGGACCAGGTGACCCCGCAGGGACATGGCTGCAGGCCCAGGCACCCCGGAAAGCTGCCTTGGCACTTGGCAGAGCTGGCACTGACTGGACTGATGTCGCTTTTTACTCGCGAACTCTGCAGCCAGATGTACTGCACCTACCAGTGGGGCCATGGTGCCCAGGAGCCCTGAGGATGGTGTTCCAGGACAGATGTCACCCAGAAGTGACTGCACTGAGGTGGGGCAGCACTGTGAGCCTGTGATCCTGCACAGAGCCCCTACAAGTGTCCCCGTGCTGGGAAACCTCCACCCTGGGGAAGTGCAGGCAGTGCCCCCCTGCTTGTGGCTAGGTTTGGATGCTGGCAGCCCTGTGTGCGTGGCAGAGGAGCACATCCTTGGAGCAGTGGAGAGGAACCATGGACAAGCCTCCAGCTGGCACAGGGACCCACCTCCCCAGAAGTGAGTCGTCTCCCCTCCCACAGCATCATGAGGGTGCTGCTGGCACCCTGCACCAAACTCCATCTGGATCCTGCTCCTCCTCACCGCACCACTGTTCATTGAGTAGAGGGATGGAAACAGGAAAGACAGACAGCCAAAGCATGGCAGAGTGCTGGGCCGTGCTCCAGGACAGCACCCGATGGCACAGCATTGATGTGGGCATTAACATCACAGTGCCAGGAAACCCCCAGCCCCATTCTGTTCCTCCTGCCAGGCTTGTGGGGTGCTGGGCACAACTTCTTGTCCCATCTGCATCCCAAAGATGGGTCCAGTGCAGAAGGCTGGCCCAGCTCCAGCAGTGGGGCAGCACTTGGGCACCTTGCTGGGGATGCAGAGGCCCAGCATTCGCCTTTCGCAGCTCCCTGGCCTCGGAGGAAGGTGGGAGGAGCCTGCTGGCTCTTCCCCGCTGTGCTGGGGCTGCTGCCATCGACCTGGAACAAGCCCGCTGTTGTGCTGATGTCCTGCCGCGGTGCTGACGTCCCTCCATGGTGCTGGCAGCCCTCCCCGGTGCTGGTGTCCCGGGGACAGCTGCTCTGCCAGGCGGCAGCTGCTCCGTGGCTGCTGCAGAACTGCCTGCTCTGCGGGAGCCGGGGCTTGGGAGGAGTGCCTGTGTTTGCAGATGACTTCAGGGTGCTGCAAATAAAATTACAGCCTTCTCCTGCCCTACCAAGGTGTGCCTCTTCCCTCCACCCAGGCTTTTCTGGGATTCCCGTGTCATTTCTTGCTTTCCCTGGTGGGTGTGTAAGGGCAGTGCTAAAGCCTCCAAACCAGGCTTAACTGTTGCCCTGCTGACTCGTGGCAGCAGCAGCTCACACTGAGCTCTTTGGCTGCTGCCTGGTGCCCCGCTGCCAGCCTGGGTCCAGCAGTGCCAGCCTGCATCCAGCAGTGCCCAGGCATTCCCAGTACAGGCTGCTCCTGCCTGTCTGGGCCAGTGGCTGGTGCTCAGCCCAGCCCTGCCAAGCTGGATGACTGTCCTGTCTGGAAAGACTTTGTGAGTCTTTGGGAGAGGCTGAGGAAGAGCCTGGCGAAGGGAAGTTGCTTGGCTGGGCAGCTGGGTGGCCTCTGGGCCACTGCCCAGGCTGGCTATGACCCTCTGGGAGTCCATCACCAATGGGAGCCCACCATGGCTTGGAATTTGCCACTGCTTGGAGCCCACCTGCACTGAGGCCTCCCAAGCACCGGGTGCCCAGCATTGCTTGGATGCCACCACACAGACCCCAGGAGAAGCCCACCGCTGCCTGTGAGCCCATGACTCTTGAAATCCCATCCCCACTCCGGGATATTCTGGCCTGGGGTGGCAGTGGCTTAGCAGAGCTTTGGCCCTGCCAGTTCGGCTCCCCCGTCCCGACCCCACCGCCTGGCGCGGGTTCCGGGGCGGTGGGTGGCCGGGGGTGCGCGGCTGGCAGGGACACAGCCGCATGGTGTCCGCCCTGCACAAGGAGCTCTCTTGTTCTCCCTGCCCAGACCGCGGCAGTGGGGACGGGCAGATCCACCCCTTGTTTGCTTTCGTGTCCCCGCTTCAGCCCTGCCCCGTGCGGAGCCCCGGTGTGGCGGGGCGGGGGACGCGTCACCGCCGGAGCCCGCAGGGCGGGGGCTGCCCCGGGGCTCTGCGGGACACGCACGGCCTGGGGACGGAAAATTGTCCTCGGGAGAGCCCAGGGCGACAGCGGCCGGTACGAGCGCGACAGGGCAGGGCAGGGCCACATCTGCCGTGTGTCACCGCTGCCCTTGGCTCTGCCCAGCCCCGGGGCGATGGCAGCCGCGGCGGGAGCGGCCGGCACTGCTGCCAGACAGGCGGGCAATGATTAAACTGGAGCAGCGGGAAGGGGGGGGTGAGCAGGGCAGGGTGCAGGCTGCGGCCCCAGACCTGGCGGGGCTCTGATGACCCGGGCAGCTGCGTGCAGAGTCCCCCGGGTGCTCCTCGGCTGAGTTCACCTTCCCGGGGTGCCGGGGGTGCCGGGGGCTGTGCTGGGTGACTGCCACCTCCTGCCTCTGGAGCAGGGTGGCGGTGCAGGGCTCTGCTCGTCCTGATCGGACCTTTGCTCTCCCTGCGGAGGCCGCTCCCTACCCCGCGGTGCCGAAGGTCCCTGCAGCGCCCGCGGACGAGTCCTGGGAACAGAAAACACGTTTCCCATCCATGTGCTCCTGATCTGCCTTCCCTGAGGGGAGACTTTATTGCTCCGCACAACTCCCTGAAAGGAGCTGTAGTGAGGTGAAGGTTGGTCTTTTTTCCCGAGTAACAAGCGACAGGAAACGGCCTCTGGTTGTGCCAAGGGATAAGTTGGATATTAGGAAAAAACATTTCACTGAAAGGGTTGTAAAGCCCTGGCACCGGCTGCCCAGGGCCGTGGTGGAGTCACTATCCCTGGAAGCGTTCAAAAAATGTGTGGATGTGGCACTTGGGGACATTGGTTAGTGGTGAACGTGGTGGTGCTGGGTTAATATTTGACTCAATGATTTTAAAGATATTTTCCAACCTTACCGGTTCTGTGATTCCCTGTTCCTGGATCCAGGTGGGCTCTTGGCAGGGCTGAAGGTGCCCTCGGTGTCAGCGTGGCAGATGCACAGCCCCTGTCACTAAGGGCTCCCCTGCCCCAAACCCTGCCTGTGCTGAGCTGGGTGCCCAGCAATGGGCAGAAGTGGCCAAGGGCAGCTGGGCAGAGCCCTTCAATGGGACACAGCTCTGCTGGCATCAGGAGGGGACGTGAGGGCTGATTGGCAGGGGCTGGGAGGGCTGGAGTGGGGCAGGAGGGCAGGCAGGATGCGTGTGTGTGTGTGTGGCAGGAGAGGCAGCCCCAGGGGTCACGGCCTCTGAGCAGTGCCGGGGTACCCCCAGCTGTGCACAGAGCCAAGCCCACCCCTCTCACCCATACGAGTTTTTGGCAGAGCTCCCTATGGGACTGCACCGTTCCCATCCCTGTGCAGGTGAGCCAGGCCAGCGCTGTGTGTTGGGTGGAGCAAGGACAGCCTGGCAGCCTTGGGACAGTGCCAGCTGCTGGCACGGCCCCGGAGGGAGCACGCTGAGCCCGCCAGGAGCCAGCTCTGCCCTGGCTGCCAGCACCCAGGGGCTGCACCCCAGCACAGGCAGGCACGGTGTACCCCGGCATGCCAGGGCATAGCTGGAATCCCACACAGCTGGATCCTGATCCACCCAGGGGACACGGCCCTTGTTCCACCTGGGCCAATGGGTTTGACCAAAACCAATTTCCCTGGCACAGCCCTGTCCCAAACTGGCCCCACTGCCTGTGCTTGCCACTAGCCTGGCAGCGAGAAGGCAGAACCCTGCCATGGATGGGGTGCCACCCCTCTGCCTACGGACCCATGGGCACACGCAGCCCGTGTGCACTGCCTCAGGAAGCCTCGGCAGGGCTGGATCAGGGTCCTGGGTTGGGATATGTGCCCCAGGGGTCCTGTGCTGCTGGAACTGCTTCCTCTCTCGCAGGCACCAGTGGCAGGAGGTGAGCCCCTCTGCAGAGCCCAGTGACCCTGTGGGGATCTTCATTTCCAAAATCCCCAATTCTCTCTCCGAGGAGTGCTGGAAACGTGACTTGAGGGCCGCTGGGGAGGAGGCAGCACGGGAGAGCGCTGCCTGTCTCCCTGCCCGCTCCTGCCGGCAGTGGGAGCTGCTGCCCGCTCTTGCTCCACGCAGGAATGCTGCCGGGTGTCCTGGCCGTCCTGCCCCGCCTCGAGGACGGGCTTTTGTCCTCCAGGATCCTGGGCCCAGGATCTGTCCCCCTACCACGCTCCCCTCTTCAGCAGCAGCCTCCATGCCGAGGCTGGGACATTGCTGCTGGACCACGGGCAGCTGTGGGGACAGAGTCTGCCACTTCCCTGGCCTTGTCACCTCCCCTGGGTCAGGCACCTTGCAGGTGTCCCTGTGGGGTGTTGGGGTGTCCCAACAAGCATGGGTAATTCGGCCCCCAGCACCAGAACCTGCAGTCCCCAAGGAATGGCAAGGGCAGGTCACGGACACGTCACCTCCAGGCTCCAGCTGGGAGCGCACCCCACGGGTGGGCACTGCCAGCCCAGACCAGGCCAGAGCCCCGGTGTCCCTGCAGCAGTCCCAGCCCTGCCACCCCACCGTGCCCCCCCGCTCCTGTCACAGCTGTCCCCACAGCCCGGACACCTGGGGATGCTGCAGGGTGAGGGGATCTCCACTGGCCGATGTCTTCCCAGATGTTCTTGGCTGTGAAGGGTGGCCCAGGACGTGGAAGACTCTGTTGCTGCTGCCCAGGCCCAGACAACATCCAGGCTCCCTGCCCAGGGCGGAGCCCAGAGCTCCTTGGCCTCCCAGGGACGGTTCCTTCTGTTAGTGAAGCGCAGGCTGATGGTTAATGGCCATTCCTGGGCTTAGATTTCAGAGGTCTTTGTTACCCAGGTGCTTGTAAGCCAATCTCCCGGGCTTGCCTTCCCTGCAGCAGCTCCAATAGCACCTGGCCCTGAAAGGTGAGCCCCTGCCCACTACCACGGCCATCAGCAGCCACAGGGACCTGGCTGGCAGCTCAGCCCCCTGATGCTCCCCATAGGACTGCCACAGCCCCTGGGACAGCACAGCCCTTCTGTCACATACCCTGAGGCCCTGGGAAGCATCTCAGGACAGGTAGGGATGGGGGAATTGGGAGGAGGGGAGAGAGGGGTGCCCGTGTGCACCAAAACACTTTGAGGTCACCTAAGGAGACGGAACAGAGTCTTGGTGGCCTCCAGGAGAAGTTTGCAAATATACTGGTGGGTAGCAGACCCCACCTAAGATGAGTCTGGATCCCCTCAAACCCGTTCCCACGAGCCTTTGTGCCCACCCCCTGCTGCCAACAGCTGTGCCAGCATTGCCCGGGGCTGGGGAGGAGTGTGGCTGTGCCACTGCCTAGTCTCCAAGTGCTGCTCCCCACCCCACCCAGCCACCCAACTCCTGCTCACCCCATGCTCCCCCCAGTCCCAGGCTGCACCTTGAGCAGGCTGATGAGATCTAACCCGACCCGTGTTCCCTGCAGAGCTCCCAGTGTGGCACCGGGACAAACACATCCCCCATGGATGCAGGGACAGCCCACTGCGGTGGCAGCATCTGGCTCTTCCAGGCAGGGCTGGCCACGGGGCAGACAGGCAGCGGGCACGGATGTCGGGCAGGGATCCTGTTGCTCCTGGGAACACCACATGGACCGGTCCCCACCTCTCCCACGTGTTGAGTGCACTCGGAGGTGACATCCCACCGCTGTGCCCCACCCCAGCCATGCCCTGACACGTCCTCTCACCCCCTCCCCAGCATGTCCCAGGCCGGTGGCAGCCCCCGGGCAGAGGATTTGGGGCCGCGCGTCGGGGCGCACTCGCGCACCCCGAGCCGGGGCAGCCAGCGCGTCGAGTGCATCATCTGCTACTCCTCCTACGACCTGGGCGTGAGGCTGCCGCGGCGCCTCTACTGCGGCCACACCTTCTGCCAGGCCTGCCTGAAGCGCCTGGACGCGGTCACCAACGAGCAGCACTGGATCCCGTGCCCACAGTGTCGCCAGAACACGCCCACGCCGCGCGGCGGGGTCACCATGCTCGACCTCGACCTGGCCACCTTCCTGGCCGTCAAGGCTGACAAGGAGCAGCCACGGGTGGCCAGCAGGTCCCCGCCCGCGCTGCCCGCCAAGGGCTCCTGCAAAGAGCCGGCGGTGACCCAGCAGCCGGCGGGGCTGTGCCAAGGGCCGGTGTCCCCGGCGCTGTTGCCCCGGCGCGGCTGCTGCCGGCTGTGCCTGTGCTGCGGGGTGACCGCGGCCTTCGAGAGCTGAGCACAAGCGGCTGCCGGGGCAGCTGAGCTCCCGGGTCAGCCTGGGGCTGCTTTTGAGGACCTTCGCCATGCCTCAGACCCACGCGTGGACCGCAGTGGGGGCTCTGTGCTGGCAGCCTAGGAAAGGCTTCAGCCTGGGCAGGGCCTTCCTGTCCATCCTGTCCAGATTTGGGGTGCAGCAGTGGGGCATGAGGATGCTACCACCCCCTCATCCTGCCCATCTACCCTGCTGATGACTCAGAAACCTGGTCCAGCCATCACAGACGTTCCCTGGTCCCTGAGCATGGCCTGACTCATGTTCTGTTCCCCCCTGCACGTGGCCTTGCAGCAAGGACAGTGGCACCGAGCATCCCCAGGCAGGGGACAGGGCCTGGCACAGCGATGCCATGGGGTGTGTGCAGCACCTTGAGAGCTCCACGTCTATTAAAGACACTTTGGTCCGGCTGGGCTGCACATCCTGGTCATGTTTGTTGGCAATCCTGGACCCAGGCAAGCCCTGCCTGTGGCAGGTGGGGGAGAAGTGACCTGCCCTGCTGGACTGCTGTGCTGGAAGTGTTTGCTCTGCTGGCCATTTGCATGAGAAATTTTGGCATTGGGATAGTAGGACGGTTGAAATAGAGGATGACAGAGTTGTTAGGAAACCTCCAACGTTGCTCCAGCTACATTGCTCCGGCATGGGAGGAGAGCTGAGCTCAAGCTCCTGCTTGGCCTCGTGCTCTATGGCTCATGGCAGGTTGGCTTTTCCTGCCTGACCCTTTCCTCACACACAGGCACACACAAACCCTGCTGCTGTTTTTCCAGTTGTGCCCTGCTGCTTGCATGGCTTTCCGTGCTTTCCCTGCCTGACTCCACACCAGGGTGCAAGGACAAGAGCCCAGGCAGCTGGTCTGGGTTGACAGGGGCCAAACTGGAAGCACTGGGGTGCACAGGGTGATATTGAGACTGCTCTTGGCTGGGGCGTGCTGTTGCCTGGGCAGCTCTTGTAGCTCTTCCCTGGGCCCATTTTCCATGTGGTTTATGAGCTCTTGCAACACTCCAACACCAGGAACCCTCCCTCAGGCCTCAGCAGGGGACCCCAGCCTGTGCCTCCCCGGTGCTGGCAGGGACTTTGTGTCTCCTGGGCAGTCCTAGTGCTTGGATATTCCCTGTGCTGGGGGCCAGGGCTGCAGCCAGAGGATTCCATCAGCCATGGACAGTGCCCACCCCTGCATAGGGCTCATGCACAATTCTGCCGCTTGGTGTCACCTGCCATAAAACAGTCCCAGCTGAGTTGTTCCCAGAAGAATAAACCTGGGGTGCCCCAGAGCAGACAGAGGTATGGTGTCGTTCAGAAATTCCATGTGAGTCCTGCCTTGGACCTTAAATTACCTGGGAACATACAAGAAATTAAACCCTTCAAGGAATGGATAAGAGCTATCACTGAGTCCTAATGCACCTTCCCCTCTATCTCTGTTTCTCCCCAAAGACTCAACAGTGGGTGCTGGGCAGAGTGTAGGAAGGGCCCATCCCTCCCTGCAGAGGTGCCAGCAGCTCTGTGCTCAACCCAGCACCTTTGGGTCCAGCTTTCCCACAGTGCTGGGTGACCAAACCCATGGATCTGTCCCACACCCCATGGCTTGGCCCTTGCTTGGCTCCTCCCTGGAGTCCCCCTGCTCCCAGCCAGTCCCTGAAGGAGGGGATCATCCCTTCCATCACTCTGGGAGTGCTTTTGGCTGCATGCCCTGCTTTAGCACCTTGGACAGAGCAGGGCCAGTACCATGGGGGCTCCTCCCCTGGCACAGGCCACCCGAGCTGTCCTGGCAGAGCAGCTGCTCCGAGCAGCCTGTCCTGCCCTGTTACATGAGGAGCACAGAACCTCAGGAAGAGGCATTCTGGAGGGGGAGCAGGACCCCTGTGGGTGCTGCTCTGGCTGGGGACAGGGACCTGGGCTCCTCCTGTGTGGGTTCTGGGTCCCTATGCTCCAGGGAAGGGGCAGTGCCAGGGACCCAAGCACTGGCAGCATGTGGCACTGCTGGGGTACAGGACCCTACGTGTCCCCAGCCTGCCATAGCAGCGGGGTGCAGCCAGCGGATGGAGAACAGGAATGGGCCCAGGCATGAACATGGGATGATGTCTGGCCATGTCCCTGGCAGGGACGTCCCTCCTGCCACGTGCCATCAGGGTGATAGCAAGGGGCTTCCAGAGGAGCTGAGTTTTCAGGCTTTTCAGCCTCCCGGGCTCTTTGTGCACAAAAGCTGGAAATGACCCTGCTTTTAATAGTGGTTTGAGTTATTTTTGCATGAATGTTGCACTTCTCACCTGATTCCAGATGGATGCAGGGATTGGGCAATGCAGGTCCTGGGGAGGAAGAGCATTTTGGGACAGGACTCCCTCAAAATCCAGGTCTCCATATAGCCTGTGGCTGCGGGTGGGATGAGCTGAGGCTGCAGCTTCACATGGCAGCAGGTTTGTGCCCTTGCCCTGGGGCTGGGCTGGGCTGGAGGATTCCTCTGAATTATTTCCAGAAGGGGATTAAGGCAGCAAAGCGAGTTTGCTGCAGGACTGATAAACAAACCAAAGCTTCTCGGGATGCTATTAATAAACCCTCTGCCTGCTGCTTCTGTCCCAGATTTGGGAACATCCTGGCCTTGTCCTGGGGTGCAACTGTCCATCCAGCCCCTTGGCCGTGGGACAGAGGGACAGAGATTCCTCTGGGACCATGATGGATGGGAATGGGGACAGTGTCCCTGCTCTGGGCCCCCACTCTGGCTGTAAGTGGGACGAGGTGCTGGCAGCTATGTCCCTTGGTGCCCTAGTCCCCACTGAGCTCTGCCAGGGGCAGTGGCACTGGGAGGTGACACCTCTCCTCCCCAGCCTTCAGCGGCTGGGCTTTGGGTGGCTTTGGAGCAGAGTGGGTGTAAACAGGGTGGAGGCAGACTTTGAGCCCTATGGAACTGGCACTACCATGCCAGGGGGAGGGCAAACCAGTTTTGGGTGGCTGCAGCCCAGCCAGGTCACCTTTGCCGCACTTCTCATCAGGGGCTCCTGCTTCACCCTCCGTGTGCACACAGACATGTCCCCTTCTGGGAAGGGGGAAGGTGGCCCATGGGCTCTAATCCCAGCCCTCCTCATTCTGGCACAGCTGGTGGTCTCCTGCAGGGCAGACAGGGCTTGGACAAGGGCTAGGCTCAGCAAGGTGGGCCGTGGTTCCCAGCACAGCTCCCCACTAAGGACCCCTGGGCATGGTGGGACAGCACATAAGATAGGGTAAGACCTGCAAATGATATGATTTTGTCCCAGTTATGTTTTTTTCCCAGTAACTCAGCCACTTATGGGGGTCCTGGGCCCGTACACCCCTCTCTACCTGGGTGTTGAGGCAGCATGCCTGTGGGGGATGCCCCTGGGGAGGGTGGAGGTTTAGAGATGGATCTGGATTTGCTGATTTCCATCTCTCCAGCCAGCAGCACACACAAGCAGTTAATCCCAGGCCATGCAGAGCTGGCTGCTTACCTGGCTGGAACGGTGCCTGGTGGAGGGAGGGACGTGGGCACGGTTCCACACCTTGCAGGGTAAGCATCATTGCAAAAATATTTGCTGAAAAAAGTTCAGCTCCACCCCGAGGAAAACCGGGTCCGGGAGCAGAGCCCCATCCAGGTTTGCAGCCGGGTGAGCAGGGGAATGAATGCGAGTGGCTGCAGGGAGCCGAGCACTGCCTGGCACCTCCAGCCAGCGCCGCCGGGCTCAGCCGAGGGCACCGGGCAGGGCCGGGGGGCTGGGCAAGGCGTGGGTGGGGCTCTAGGGAACCTGTCCGTGGGGACACCGCAGCACAGCAGGTCAGGGAGCCCTCCGTGCCTCGGGGGCAGCCATGGGCTGCTGCAGGGTCCCCGTGCTGGCCTTGCTGCTGCTGCTGCGCCCAGCGCCCTCGCCAGCCTGCCCGGCCACCTGCCGCTGCTCCCCGGGAGAGGTGGACTGCCGCGAGAGGGGCCTCCGCGAGGTGCCCTGGAGCCTCTCGACCAACACCAGCACCCTGTGGCTCGGCTATAACTTCATCACCGTGCTGGGACCACGCTCCTTCCCTCCGCTGCCGGGGCTGCGGCTGCTCAGCCTGGTCCAGAACCGCCTGGAGCTGATCCACAGCCAGGCGCTGCTGGGGCTCGGGGCGCTGCAGGAGCTCGACCTCAGCCACAACCACCTCAGCGTGCTGACCCCCGAGACCTTCCTGCCCCTCACCAGCCTGGCCACGCTCAATCTGGGCAGCAACAGGCTGGGGGAGCTGGAGCCCGGGGTGCCAGGCGCCTTGCCCCGGCTCCAGGCTCTTCTCCTGCAGGACAACCCCTGGGTGTGTAGCTGCGGCATCCTGCCCCTCTGGCGCTGGCTCAGCCACAACAGGGAAAAAGTGAGAGGTGAGTGCCCAGAGGGCTGTGTCCCCGAGCCCCCCGCCCACTCCCTGCTGGCTGGTCACCCTGCCAGGGCTGAGGCAGGACCCAGCACCCTGGCTGCCAGCTGGCTGAGGGCTTGGGTGCTCAGCGCCCTTGGGGTGAGGTTCCCCAGAAGCTGTCCTTAGATCATGCCAGCTCCTGTGTCTGCTTGGGTGGATACACCCCTGGGTCCCAGTTGGTGCCTGCATTTTGATTCTGGTCACCAGCAGGGATTGATTGCCTGGAAAGGAGGGCTGTGCAGTGTCCCAGTGACAGGCACCCAGTGCTGGCCCCAGCAGTGGCACCAGTCCTGCCACATGAC
This sequence comes from Irena cyanogastra, assembly GCA_013397155.1. NCBI lineage: Eukaryota > Metazoa > Chordata > Aves > Passeriformes > Irenidae > Irena > Irena cyanogastra. The sequence continues at coordinate 441,263 of VWZV01017174.1, read as the reverse complement.
ACCTCAGGGGGCAAGTGGAGCCTCTATGTCAGGGTGCACATCACCACTGGCCCATGCAGGATGCAGTGCTTTCAGCCCCTTCCCCAAAGCCTTCATGAACCTGGTTCTGATCCTGCGGTTCTTCCCCCGTGAGCCCCAGTAAAAGAGAGCTCTGCCAGCAAAATCTCTCCCGTCACTTCTGTCCTCTCCTGCTTGCTTCCAGCTCAGATGTGACTGCACTTGTTCTGGCTGGGACCTTCTGTGGCATCTCCAGGCTGGCTGCTCACTGCTCCCCACATGTGTCTTCTGGGAGCCAGTCCCTTCCCTTTGCCTGACCCACCCGCCATCCTGCCCCAAACCCATCTTCCACTGCTCCCTCCAGCACTGTGCCCACCTCCCATCCCATCCCATCCCATCCCATCCCACACAGGTGAGTCCTGGACCTCACCATTCCCCTTCTTCGTAGCCTGACACAGGTGATGTTGGTGACGCTGGCCCCTGTCCTCCTGCCCTGGTGCCATCTGTCCCATGCAGACTTGCCATGGCCCCTGTCCTTGGCCCCTGCCTTTCCCAGCTGCCCAGTGTGCCCTCCAGCACTGCTTTTCTCTTCCAGAGAAGAGTTTGCTCCTCTGCAGAGTTCCGGAGCAGCTGAACAAGTATCCCATCATGGCCTTTGGGGATGAGTCCTTCAGGCAGTGCCAGGAGACCGCGCTGTCCCCGCAGCACTACATCGCCTTCTTCATCATCGGGCCCTTCTCCTTCATCGCCAGCATCTTCTTCTGCACCTTCCTGGGCTCCCTCGTGGTGTTCTACCACAGCCTGCGCCGGCACTCCCACTGCTGGAGGAGACCCCACATCTGCAGGGTGCACTGAGGGGCTCAGCCAGGCTGTGCCCTGGGCAGCCTGGGCTCCATCCGTGCCCCTCTCCAGCTGCCTGCACCCACCTGTTGCAAACTCGTCCCTGTGGACCAGTTCTGTTCCTGGAATCGCTTTGGGTTCTCTCAGAGTCCCCCAAGATGGTGCCAAGCTGCCTCTGCCAGGCAGCAGCAGCCTCCAGCTCAGCTCCCTGCAGGGCATGGGCTGACCACAAATGCTCTCAGCGTGTTGGGAGGCTCTCTAAGGCCACCCTCAGATCTGCATATCCCCTTCCTGCGGGCATCCAGGTGATTCTTCTCCCTTTGTCCTGCCCCCTGTGCTGCCTAGTCCCCTCAGTGTGCATTTAGGATGCCCCATATGCCTCACTGTGCCTTTAGGTGCAGCCTGGGGGTCCTTGTGTGCATCCCAGGACACACCAAATTCCTCTTGGTGCCTTTCAGGCCATCCCAAGAGTCACCGTTTGCCTTTTGGTGCAACCCAGGAGCCTCTGTGCCTTTGAGTTTGCTCCCTGGGCCTTTCGGTGCCTCCTGCACTCTCTGACTGCCTTCAGTGACCCCAACAGCCTCAGAGCTTTTTTCCTGTGCCCTCAGATCTCCTTGAGCTGGGGTTTCCTGCACCTAAATGCCATGTTTGGCTTCTGTGTCCTGGCAGGCAATGTTTTCCTTTTAGTGTACCCCAGAGCTCTCTGTGTGCCTTTTGGCACACATGAAGATCTCTGGGTGGTTTGGAGCATTCCAAAGCCTCCATGGGGCTGTCAGACCATCCCAGGCCTTTCAGTGTGCTGCCCAAGGACAGGGCTGGTTGCAAAAAGCTCCTTTTGATAGGTTTTTTCCATTGAGTCAGGAATGCTGGTGCTGAGAAGGCTCAGCCAACAACCAAGGTCTAGGGTGAGGCTGAAGTTTAGGGTGAAGGCCAGGAAGAGCCTTGAGCTGCCACTGATGTGGTTTGGCAGAGCAGCTGCCAAAGGATGGGTGAGGCTGCAGTGGTTACTCCCTCAATAGCTTTTCCCTAGGCTACAGCTCATCCCAAGCCAAGGCACAGGGTTAGCTCAGTGTTGGGAGTGGGGACAAACAAGCCCTTTACAGGGGCCCTTTACAGCAGCCCTGGCTGCTGCCTCACCTCCCATCACTCACAAATCGGGGCTGGGGCTGCCCCTGCACCTCCCTGCCCTGCTCCCTCCTTCCCTTTCCTGTGGAAATGCTGCTGGAAATGCTTAGTGAGCGTGCTGGGACATGGCCTGGAAGGATCTGGAGCTGTGTTCCAGGAGAAAGCCACAAGCTGGGGTGGCAAAAACACCTTTCAAGGAGAAACAACAGCCCTTTTTGCTGATCTCTCACTCACTGCAAGATGATCAGAGCCACAAATGAGATGTTGTGACCACCAGCCTTGTTCACTCATCTCCTGCCCATGCAAGAGCTGGGACTCACCAGAGATGTGGCAGGAGTCAGTGCATCCTTTGGCAGGATCTTGGCAAGGGTTCAGTAAATCACCCATAAATAAACCAAGTGTCACCTCAGTGGTGGCTGGCTCTCATTTTTATTTTTAAGAGAGAAACCAGCTGCCACATGGCCACATTCCTACTTCCTCCTCTGTTGTGGACAGGGGGTTTGCAGGGAGCTGCTGAAGGCAGCATCTGCTCTGTGCCTGGGAGGGCTGCAGGACTGCTGCCAGGATTGTCATCTTGCCTTTCCCAGGAGCAATCCCAGTTCTCCAGACCCTCTCCAGAGAGCATTCAGTTATTCCTAAGAAGGCCTGGGCTTCCCATTTGGAGTTAGGACCTTGTTTGTCATCCTGCAGGGCCACTTGAACCCTACTCCTTCCCTCAGACCATTCTGAGGCTGAGCCCCCATAGAGGCTGGGCTGGAGGTCTCACCACATGGGGAAGATGCTGTGGATGGGTGATTTTCCTTCAGTTCAGCCTTGGGGGACCTTCCTACTTTGGAGATCACTTGATGGACCTCCCTACGGATGGGCTGATGTGTGGGGACTTCCCCAAAGCCTTCATCCCTGCAGTCCATCCCTGTTCCCAAAGGCTGGTCCCACTGGCCAGGCCCCACGCTGGCTCCCAGGAGATGGGGAGCCCAGCAGTGACAGGGGACTGTTTTCCCCAGGATGGAGGTGGGACAGGGCCAGCTGCCACGGTGCTGGTGTTTGGACAGCTCCAGACTGTCCCCGTCCCCTTGCTGCAAGGCCTGTGCACCACCCTGGCTATCCAGGCTTTCTGTCACCTGAGTGTCCCAGAATGGGAATGCCCTTTCCCTCTCAGTCTCCTCTACAGCCTTTCTCCCTCCTGGTTTCTCCATCCCTTCCTGTCCCTCCACTGTTTGCAGACCCTGCCACAGGGTTGGGTGAGGCTCTGATTCACTACAGGGCTCCCTGCCAGGTTTGCCAGGCAAAAAGAAAGAGGCACACAGCTCTGGAATAAACCACTTCATGATCCGGTCTAGACTTTACTGAGTTCTTGCAAAAACTTGGTATTAATGTAACATCGACGTATAAAGTAGAATGGGTCCGATTTCTCAGCTGGAGCTAGATGAACTTGATGGAGCCACAGCAGTCAGTGGGACGACGCTCACAGACCTCAGCTGCCATGTGAAAATAATCCTGCCTGCGGGGGCAGCCTGGGGCAGGGGAAGGCAGTTCGTGCCGCGGGGGCTGGGTACCACGCTGCGGGTGGGTTTTCCCTGCTGGCAGGAGACGCAGTGTGATGCTGCCCCTGCTGCGCTGCGGTAGCCGCTCGTCCCCGGTGGCGCTGCCTCCGGCCCCGCTGCCCACGGGGAGGCTGCTCGGGTAGGCGAGGGGAGGAAGGTGCGGGGAGAGACGGTGTCAGCCTGGCTCGTTCGGTTCCCTTCTCCGGGACTGGGATCTGCTTTTCACGTCTCCGGGTTCAGGCAGATGGAGCGCCGTGAGCTGGGGCTTCAGGGCTGCCGCGGGAGCTGCTGGCAAGCTTGAACTGCGGGCGAGGGTGGCAGGGGAGCCGCCAGTGCTGGCCGTGGTGCCTCGACAGTGCGGACGGGCTGGGTGGCCGCTGCAGCACCGCAGCGAGCCGTGACCAGCCAGCAGCATCTCTCCTTGCATTGCTGGTGCTGAGGCAGTGTGGAGCTGGGGTAGAGGTCAGTGCAACCATCCAGAGCCATTTCCCGTGGAGAATTCCTGGCCAGGAGAGCTGCTGTGTGAGTGCTACATGCTGGCCGTGGCCAGGTCCTGGGGATGTCTTGTGTGCAGGAGGGGCGGGAGCCGGGATCTTGGCTGACGGCACTCCACGGGCTCCGGAGTACCGCGATTAGCACAGGGGCGAGGGCTGCAGGGCGGGAGCGCTGCTGCTGCAGCCAGACCACGGACAGGAACCGAGTCACAGCCACGGGCCGGTGGGAGGGAAGGGAAGAGGGTGCACCCCTGCAAGGAGCAGAGCACACATCTTCCAGCCCCCGCGACAGACGTGAGGGTCGCTCGGCACAGCAGGAACGTGTGTCCAACCTGCCACAGCAGGAGCTGGCTGCTCCAGCTGCTCAGCACCGTGGGCACGTGGCTGGAGCCCTGCAGGTGGTGGGAGACGTGGAGCACGTGTCTGAGGGGCTGTGTGTGCTCAGAAGGCCGCAGCCTGTGGGGTTAAACACGTTCGTGGTCTGGCACCAGCTCTTCCCTGCTACCATGGGAGAGCAGGCACCGTGTGCCTTCTGCAGTCCTTTCCCCTTGCACGGAGCCAGTCAGTGGCAATTCTGATTATTGTGGCACTGTTTGGAAGCAATTATCTCTGTACAGTGAAGTCCGAACCTTGTCCTGGTCCTGCCGTGCTTCCTGGGGCACGAGCGTGGCAGCAGGCCTAGGAAGGGAGGGAGATATACAAATGGAGTCACTGTGTATGGATGAAGGATGCTTTCCTCCCATCTCACCCGGAAGAACCCATCAGTGTCCCTTGAAAGGCAGTCCTGGCTGTGCCTTCCTACTGTGTTGGGCAAGGACTGATGGCCCTTGGGGAGAAGGTCACACCACAGTGCTGACTGAGGGGTCGGAGAGGTTCAGCTGGCCAGTGATGTCGGTGGGGTGATACTGCTGCAACACACAAATAGACAGACAAAGAGAAAAAAGTGTTAGGCAGTTCTGGCACTCATCCCCGCTGCCACTTCTATCCCATGTGTCCCTACAGGATATCTCTTGGGGGTGAAGCAACGCCCTGAAAGCTGCTGCTGGCTGAGGTCCCCTTCCCAAGTGCCATCCTCGCTTGTGCAGAGGTCATTGCAGACGCTCTCCAAGCACCCTGGAGCTGGGCAGAGGGGACACCCAGGAGCGTAGTGCAGCTTCTGCAGAGCGTGGCTGCCACGTCACCCACTGAGCCAGGCCCTCTCTGCTCTGGGAGGGCTACAAAACAAAGCCTGTGACTCATCAGCCCAGCCCACGCCTGAACCTGTGTTTGGAGGGTCTGGCTGGGTTTTGGCACCTCTCTGGTGCCAGATCAAGCTGTGCTTTGAGGCCAGGGCATTTCACCTCCTTGCTTGAACGACCCTGCCGTGACTATCCTTTCATGCAGGTGAGATGTGTGGTGTGGTTGACTTGTGATAAAGTGTGGTGTTGATTGCTAATGTGAAAATACAGCCTGTGTTGGGGATGTGGCCTGGATTTGGGGTTCTGAGCTCCTTGCAGATGGGGGAACTTGGCATGGGAGAGGCCATGGGAGAGCCTTCCCCTGCTGCACTCCCATCAGCAAGCAGGGGGGAGAGCAGAAATACCCACCAATGGGCAAGAAAAACGTCCTTCCTCTCCAGGCAGGAATTTACAGTGGGGCAGTTATTTCCTCCCTTCCTCCTTCCATACTCCCTTCCTCTCCCAGCTCCACTCTCCAAACTCCAAACCCTGACCTGGAAGCTCTGTTCAGCCCTGCTGTGGGAGCGGGTGGCCTGGAGCATCCTGCGCTGCTCTCTGGGGTCCTAATCTGATGCCAGGGCAGGAAAGGGTCTCTGTGAGTCTCATGTACTGCAGCACAGACCCTCTCCAGTGACATTTTCCCAGCCCTTGCACCACCCTGCCCAGGAGGGCTGATGTTTTGAGGGGCTGCAGGGGGCTCCTAGGTGATGGATGTCACCTGCCCTGCTTTGGTCGATGGTGGCTGTGGCCTTTGCGGTGCTGCCGGCAGCTCTGGCACTGTGGCTACCCTGTGTGCTGCACACCTTGCCTCCTGCCACCCCCCGAGCCTTGCATGGAGTGCTTGGGGCTGCCCTGCCCAGCCCAGAGTTGTGCTCCCCGGGACCCCTCGGTGGAAGCAGCTGGGGCAGGGCCAGGAGCAGCGCACTCCCATCTCTCCGCTGCCGTGCTGGGATGTGCTGACACCCAGGGAACCTCTCAGGGGATCACTCTGACACTTAGGGCACTGGCTGAGATTCCAATGGAGCCTTTGGGAACTCCTGGCCATGGCCTTGCCTTGCTAAGGGGCAACAGCTCGGCCATCGCCTGTCGGCACAGAGAACACCTGAGGCCATCCTGATGTTACTCTGCTGCCCTGGGGGGAGCTTTTTCTGGCTATTCATCAGTCCACCAAAAAACACTCCTCTCTCCCAAAATCGGGTGCAGCCACCCCCTCCTGTGAAAAATTTGGATTCCAGCTAAATGCAGTGTTTCCATGGCAGAGCTGCCGGGATGTATGTGCTCATGGGATGGGGCTTGACTCCCGCAGGGAGGAGAGGTGACTGGGAAAGGGGAGAGGCTATGACTCACTGCTGGAGGAGAAGGAGGAACTGGAGATACAAAAATGAATGGGTAGAAGAAAGGTCCTTTGTTAAACATCCTGCCTGATGTGAGGGGGGTGGAAGAAGTGGAGTGTGCCTGTGTGAGTGTGTGTGCCTCAGTGCACGTGTGCATGTGGCTGCTGTGGTGGTGTAGCAGGGCAGGCTGGGGCCTTCTGGCCTCTCTGCACAGCTCTGAGGGTGGGAAACACTAAAACAACCAAGTGAAATGGGCAATCTGGCCAGAAAAATTAAAATACAAGAGCATGGCTTTTGATTTGAAAGTATATCTCCTCCAATCACAGAGTTATCACAGGGTAACATTCTCATTTACTTTTTTTTGTGTAAAGTTCATGCATGCAATTTTTAATAATAAAAATTAAAATTAAAATAAAAAGGAAAAGAAAAAGAAAAAAAAAGCAAGAAAACTGTCATATCAAAACTATGTTGAAGTAGCACTAATGCTAGAAGCACATATCAGTAATTTAGGGTAACTTATGTTACAGGGATGGTTCAATAATCCCCAAACCAAACATTATAAAGCCAAGAAATTAATCAATATTAACCATAGAAGAGACTCAAACATGTTAAGGTATGGAAGTGAAGTGAAGGCACCAAAAACTTTAAATGACAACCAGGAAGAAAATATAGACAAGAACTTAAATGTCTTTAAAAATGACTTCAACCTAACTGGGCTCATATGGTAGTCCCTGGCTGGTGGAAGATTTTCTGGAAGAATTTTGGTTTGTTGTTGTGGTTTTATTTCCATTAAAAATTAGGATTCCAGCTAAATGCGATCTTGCTGTAGAAAATATCAACTTCCCTTTAGGAAAAAAAAAAAAGTTGTCTTTGACCTACTTTTGGTTCTTTTGGGCCAAAAACTAGGCTCTTTCTCAGCCAAGAAGCATTTGGCTTTGGGACAGCTGATTCTTCACTGAAAAGGTGACCTTTTCCAAGAAGCCCCTCGGTTGTCACCCAGCTCTGGCACCATCCCCATGGCCCTGGTGGGGTGGTGCCGTGGGACGTGTGTCACTGGGGCTGGGGCGGGCAGTGTGGCTCTGCAGGGGCTGGCGATGTGGGAGGCTAAGGGACCTGTGCACCTCGATACGTGTCTGTACGCAATGTGCCGGCTCGGAGGTGTCTGTGTGGTTTATGCGTCTCACATGGCGTCTGTGGGGTTGCAGTATCGTGGGTGGCTGCGATGGATGGCAACGTCAGCTCTGCCAGTGCTACTCGAGTTGCAGGAGCTGCCTATGGGGAACACATGCATCTCCTCCTGGGGCGGTGGGGATGATGTGCCGCGGAGAGGCTGTGCAGCTCGGGTGATGGTGGGCGCTAGGACGTTCAGAGTGGGGTGGAAGCTTCCCAGGGCTGTCTTGGCTCCATGGTGCCAGCCTGTCTCTCTGGCACTCCTGAGGGACCATTCTGCAGGGCTGCAGAGCAGAATCCATTTTTAAAACTCCCGACAACGGAAAGGAAAGAAGCAAGGCCGCCAGGTCTGCGTCTTTCGCTCGCTAGCCAGGAGAGCCCGTGAGGCTGAGGTCAGCCTGGCCTTCCAGCCCCAAGGGCTCTCCAGCCTTGCCCATCTAAGACCTGGTGTGGGCCCACAGCTCTGCTGAGCATCATGAAAGAGAGCACCTCGCTGCTTTCTCGACTTTACAAGGACCCCAGGCAACGTGCCCCAGCATGCTATGGACTCATGGGGCCTTCCAGCAGGAGGGCGTTGAGGTCTGTGAGCCAGGGCTGCTGCATGGAAGTGGAGGTCACCAAGCACAGGCTGTGACATGAGCTGGTGGCAGCACCCCGCTCCCGCTGGCTGCTCTGCAGAGCAACCAGCAGGTCTGCCTAACATCACCACAAAGCTCGCTCCACCACAGACCTCCTGCCATAGCTGCTAGCCTCCAAGTTGGCCGCGTTGTCTTGGATGTTCACCCCACTGGCCTGTTCCTGACCCAGCTAGCCCAGTTCTCTGGGGAATGTGTCCTGGAAGCCTGGCCATGGCACCCCATGACAGGCAGAGCATTGTGACAGGCTGAGCAGTGGAGAATAATTGACCATGCAGCTGCCCCCAAAGTGGTGACCACCTTCTGGGATGAGTGGGGTCGTCCCCCTCCACAATTTACCCATGAACAATGTCCCAGGAAGAGCATGACTGGGACCCAAACATGGGGAGCCCTGTGTTGTGCTGGACCTCAGCAGGTGTGGGAAGGGGAGAGAACAGCTCCATTGCCCATCCATGGGACCTGTGGTGCAGGTGGGCCCTGGACCTGGTCAGCTCAGGGCATTGGGGTGCTCCTGGCATGGGGCAGAGAGGGCTGTGGGCTGGTTGGTGTAGGATGGATGCCACACCATGGAGCAGGATCAGGACCAGGATGCTTCCATGAAGATGGAGCAGTGTGGGAGTTACCAGGGGTGCCACACACCAGCTTGCCCCATTTTTCCTGGGTTCTCCCCCTCTCCTCTGCTCATTGGTGGCACTGGTTCCCCGAGATGCCCAGAGCAGCATCACGATGCTGCTCTCCCAGGACAGGACCCCTTGGTTTCCTAATCATGGAGTAGTTCAAACACAACGGAACATGGGGGCCTACTCAGCACATGCAGATCTTTCTGCCAATTTGTCACTCTTCTATTTTCTGTGCATTCTACTTGTCCCTCCTTCTCCTCACTCTTGTACCACCCCCTGCACTACCCACCCCATCTCTGTCTCCTCTGCCCTGGTCATGGCTCAGGCCACAAAGACACAACCTGTGACCTCCCTGCAGAGCTGCTCAGAGGGTGCAGCAGTGGGGAGGGGGGACTTCAGACATGGGGGCATTACTGCACAAGGTGCCACCCAGAGAGCACAGAAGCAGCACAGGAGATGACAGGGATGCCCATCTTCCCTGGATGGTACAGATGATGAATGGGAAGAGTGTAGGTGTTCCCCCCATGATTTCCAGGCTTCAAGGTGACAGTGAGAGGAGCACTTTGTGTGAGGTGGTGGCAGTCGAGCCTGGCCGAGGGCTCAGCTGTCCCCAGGGCCATGTTCCAGGGGTGCTCCGTGAGCTTCTTGGTATGGAGCCTGCGCTGGTGTCAAAGGCAGCCTCCTCCATTTCTCACACAGAGCCGTGGCCCCGAGACCCCCTGCAATACCACATGCTGTCCCCGAGGCGCCCAAGCCTGCGGCTGGGGACGGGCCACCCTGCCATGGGGGCCACATCCCCCGCACTGCCACCATCCCCCTGTCCCCGCTGCGCCTCGGGCAGCCTGGCGGGGACCTACTCTGAGCAACCATGGGCACAAACGCGCCGGTGCCCTGGGGAGGGGATTTTGGCAAGCCCGTCGCGCCAGGAGGTCGGGCAGCAAAACGCAGCGGGCGCTGCCACACGAGACAACAGAGTAGCCACAGTGCAGAGTGTCATACAACAGACGGCGACATGCAGAGGGACACGGCTCAGTCCGACAGACCAACAGCCCAACCTGACGCTGAAGTGTCTGAAGCTCCAGCATGAGCAGACACATTTGCACATTTGGAAACAGCTGGCTTTAAAGGCAGCAATTTGGAAATTTTCTCTGGTTATGTGAGAGCAGCGGAAAACACCAGTTTGAACCAAGGCTGGGTCTTTAACAACCTCCTCTTTGGAGCCTTTTCATCTCTTTTCTAGAGCTGCATTACTGCTGATGATAACCAGAGACAGCTGTCACTCCTGTGCGAGGACTATTCCGAATGCTAATTGTCACAAACAAAAATCACATGTAGAGAGTGTGACACGCATGGCTCTTGGTGAGGTGACACGGTGCCCAAATTAAATTGGGGTGATTGTTTTTAGGCATACAATGACAAACAGGTACAGGAACACTTAGGAACAGAAAAAAAAAAAGAAAATGAAAAAAATGTCATCAGTTTCAAGAGGTCAGCACCAGTAAGGTGAGCGAAGCACAGAGAGGAACATCAGAAATCATCCAGGCAAAAAGAAAACAAAAAAAAAACCAAAACAAAAACTCGGTTGCATCTCCCAAATCATCACAGGACTCCAAGCCACCTCCTGCCTGCCCTCCAGGATCCCAGCATCCTTTCAGGTACACGGGATGACTGACTCACTGACTGACTGACTGACTGGTGACGAACATGAGCTATGCATGTACATTGGCAGCTTCGGGATGGGTGTGTGGCAGTCAATGGGATGGCAGAAGAGAGAAAGAGAGAGAAAGAGAGAGGGCAGAATTGTTCTTCTTCCTCTTACCGTATCCTTGGAGGACCTACGTCTCTTGAAGCTGGAGGCCAGGGTGGAGGTGATGGACCTAAAAGTGGCTTTCTTTTTAGGGTCAGGTTCTGCTCTACCACTTTTTCTATCCTAAAATGAATATGTATAAGTAATTAGATCTCTAGTGTGTTGTTGGAAACTCTAAATCTATTTGAATACTGCCCCGTGTCATGGCCTTCATTTAGGTGAGGAAGCTACTGGAGGTGTTCTGCCACTCCCAGTCCTCCAAGGGCCTCTGTGACCCACGGCTACGGCACAGCCACCACACTGCTACAGCTACGGGGGGCCGGCCTCGCATCTGGAGCGCTGGGAACCCCTTTGGGAAGTAGCCCTGCTCTCCTGGTGTCTGCAGCCAGGCCGGCACAGCTGACTTCGCTTCCTGGGAATGCTCTGCCTGGCACCCTGCCCCTCGCTTCCACCGCTAGCCTGGCTGGACTGAGACGTGAGATGCTGCACCTACCACTAAAAAAAAAAGTGCTCAGGGCCTTTTCTGAGGCTGAATCCTAGTGCCACAAGAGAGACAGAGGACTGCATTGAAAGAGAAGTCATTGTATGAATATTCTGTAAAAAAAATGTGTTCAAAAATTCAAATGATGCAGTTGTGCAAAGCCGAACGTGGTTGGTAGTGGTTTGGTTTGTTTTCCAAAGTAAAACAGGCTAAAAAACAAAAAGGAAGCTGGAAGAAAAAGAAAAGTAAAAAAAAATACAAAGGAAAAGAAAGGGAGGAAGCAAAGCATTAGTGCCATGATGTCGTCGGGTCGGGATGAACTCAAAGAGAAACAGAACTGAAAAATGTAGGCGTTGGAGTTAGCGAGTCGGACCTGGTTGGCGCAGGCTGGGAGCACCAGCCGCCATGGTGCGGGGGCCGCGGGCCGGGGGGCCCGGCCGCGCTCGGCGCCGGGCGCTGGCAACGAGTCCTCCCCAATTGCTTTCGTGCCAATGAGTGTGACCTTTCCGACGGGGGACGGAGTGACCAGGTCTGGCTCTGCTACCGCACGGGGGTAACCAAAATGTATCCCGCTGGTGCGTAGAGCATGCTCGGGGATACATTTGCTCCTCCTTCTCAGTTCTCTCTTTTGCGGACATGCACAAACGGAAAGGAAAGCAAGATGAATGGAATGAAATGTCTTTTTCTTCCATGGCATCTCAGGAAATAGCCATGGCAAAACTGTGATCCCAAAAACCATTATTTTTGTTTGTTTGTTTTAACAAATAAATCTTTCCACTTGCCTACCTTCTAGCAATGTACCAGATACTAGTGCTCTGACGTTTCCTCCTGTGGAAAAGTCTTACAATGTCAAACGGCTCTTTACCATGAGGCTGTTTACCCCCACAGGGCAGCATGCTTTGCTCACAGTCCCACAGACTCTGCCCAAGGACCCAGTGCAGTATTTTCTAGAAGGTTGGCAAGTGAAAAATGGCAGTGCGACTAGTGTGCTCTGTCCCAGCAGCCTTAACCCCCTCGGTGCTGCTGCTTTTTGGAAGCAAAGGAAAAAAAAGGAAAAAAAGGAGAAAAAAAATTGAGAAATGGCTTTTCCAAGACTCTCCGGTGAACTGAACCCAGCGAGCTCTCAGGATACAGCAGCCCGGCCTCATGCTCCCCTCGCTGCTCTCGGGCAGTCGCTTCCACCCGGGCAGCCCCTCCACAGCCCCAGCCAGCGTTGCTCCCCAGGGCCCTGGCTGGACTCCTCGCAGGGTCCTCGAGCCTCCTTCTCTCTCTTTGCTTTGCTGGCTCTGCTCCGAGCGGCAGTGTCCTTTAGCCACCTAAAGGAGCTCTTGCTCTTTGAATGCCGCTGTGTGTCCCCAAAGGAAAAACCAGCCCGGGCAACTCAGCCTCCAGCTGCCCTACACTGGGGTCAGGGACACTATGGGGCTCAGCCCCAAAAGCAGCAGGGGAAGGGAAGTGTGAGGCTGGTGGCCCACGGACGTGCCCATGGCTCAGTGTCATTGCCAGGCACCTCTGACTCTCCTGGGCTTCCCTGCCTGAGAGGCACGGAGATGTTCTAGGAGCAGGAGAAGTCTGGGAGAGCAACAGCCCCATAAAAGGAGACCAAGGGAGGCTTGGCACTGACAGGGACTGGCACTGCTGGCTCCTGTGTGGGGAAATGTCCTTGTCTCCAAAGGACAAGAGCATGCACCACCTCTTTTTGGAGTTGGTTCTGGGTATGGCAAGGGGTACCATACTGCTGCAGAGCAGGCAGGGAAGTTAAGGTGATGGAAACTATCCTTGGAGCATTCCTCCACCTGAGCACCGGGCAGGGATGGTCAGCGGCAGCAGGTTGACCCTCCCATGTGCTGGTGAGCACGGCTGGAGCCAGGCAGGGCAGAACCTGCAAAGGAGCCATGCTGGCACTGCCTGCTCAGCCAGGACAAGGTGCGGCTCTGGCACGTGGTCCCAGCAGAGCAAAGTCCCCATCCCGAGCTCCACTGTGGGTGTTTGGGCCACCAGGCCTCTGCCCTGTTGGAGCTTTGCTGGGAGAGATGGCATCGAGCAAGGGCAGCTCCCGGGGAAAAGGCAGGGACACTTCCCTACAGCTTAACAGGCACCGAGTAACGCCCAGCTGGAGCCACGGGCGGTGGGGAGGGGGACAGAGGGCCCCATGCTAATCCACAGCTCTGCATTCACTGATTTGGTGAAGGAATGGAAAACGCACCTGGTGGAGATTTGCTCTAAAAACGATTTGTCCTACCTGCAGGTTTTTCCTCCACACATTAACGGCTGCAAACGCCAGCTGCATCTGCTTCCTCCGCGCGTCCTTATGCCTTTTGTAAGCTATCTCTATGAATATTAAAAATATCCCGGCAACAATACCTCCAGCCACCAGCATAAACACACCTGAAATAAGCAGGAAAGTTACAGGGGGCAGTGGAATTGCAACATGACCCCTCATTTCTTCTGCATCATGCTCAGCGATGGGAGCATCTGCCAACCCAGGGTCCCCCCCGCCATCTCCCCACAGTCCTGGAGGGCGAGGAGGGGAACATAGCCTGGGCACCTGAGGGATGTCAGTGCCAGCTCTGGGGTGGCACAGGGCACTGAGCTGCAGCAATACTGGGGACAGGCACGGCAAGCCCCAGGGCAGACCCCATCCCCAGGACCGTGGGGCCATTTATGCCAGAGCCCAGCCCTGGTGCTCCAGTTTGGCTCATCAGGAAGCACAGGCATGCACAGAGCTCTGTGGTGTCCTCGGATGCTTGCAACCCTCGGGGCTGACATTTCTGGAGTGGTGTCTGAGGAGATGGAGCAAAATACCGCTTTTCTCCATTGCTTGTAACCCCTGCAGCAGTGCTTGTGAGGGTGGGGTCCCATCCAACACCCCTCATCCCTCATCCCTGCATTGTCTGGCTGTAGTACCAGCAGCACCACCTCAGTGCAAACGGAGAGCCTGTCTCGGGGTTCTCACAGTCTTTGCAAGATGAAAACCCCTCTCTATCAGTTACCCTTGTTCTGGCCCTGCCCAGGGCTCCTCAGGACTGGAGGGCTGCCCCTCGCCACCAGCCCCCTCCTGCAGCAGGGTTCTCACCTGCCTCCCCTGAGGTGCTGTTCTCCTCTCTGCATTGGTGACAGCTCTGATTGCACTGTGACAGCCAGTTTGGCCAGGGCAGAGGGAGGGGAGCAATGCTCACACCACAGCAGCCCCATTGGCAAGAAGGGGACCCAAGGAAGGTGGGGGAAGCTTTGTGGAACTGTTCTGAGCAAGGTGGGAATGGAGCCCACCTCAGCAGCCTCCCAGCACTAGGAAAGCACAAACCCAGAAGCAGCAGAGATTTGGCCTGAGAGGAGAGCCCCGGGAGGAGAAAGTCCTGAGCAAAAGCGAGCTACCCAGCGAAGGGGGAGAAAGAGGTTTGCAGAACAAACCTGCCATATTTTCAAAGGTGAGTGTTGCTGGGGCATTGCTACGGGAATCACACTCTTGATACCTCACCCAAGTCTTGTCCAAATCCTCCATGAAGCCATTCTCGTGGGACCTGGAAGCACAAGGAGACAGGACAGGGTAGTCACTGGGGACCAGGCACAGGCAGCTGGGGCACACGCTCTTTGTGCCTTCGTGCCCTCCGTCCTAGGACTCTGTGCTTGCCTGCACAGGAACCAAGGATGTGCTGGCTGTATGTGCACACCTGTGCACGTGCGCCCTTTGCACAGAGTCTGTGTGGGCTGTCTGCAGGGGCTGCCAGCACTGCCTGGACACACACAGCACAGTGCAGCGCAGTGCTGTGAGCAGGCACCCACAGCTCCCCACTGCCACTGTCCCTGCAGCAGCTCTGGGGCAGTGCCTGCTGCCAGAAGAGCCACGTGTAAGCCGGAGGGAAGGTGTGCCCTCTGGGAAGGATGGAGCTGACAATGCTCCAAGAGCTCTTGGAGGAGGCTGCAGGGAGTGGACATGAACCACATCTACCAGTTCCCTCCTGCACGGTTCCTCCGCCTGCCAGGGCCACTTGGAGCCCAGGCAATGATGGACCCCAGTCCTTTCTGGTGATCCCCAGTACTCTCTAGGCCAGGGCACTGCTGCCTGGTATCTCCCTGCAATGCACAGTGAGGGCTGGGACACCCCAGCAGCTCGGTGTCACAGCTCAGTGTCACAGTTTGGGAGGACACAAGCCGTGTCCTCACAGAAACAAGTACCCGTTTCTGCCTGAACAGCTCGTGGGGATGGAGTGGGCACAGGGCACACATCCACTATAGGCTCACTGCACTTTCCTTCCTCTTGTTCCTGGTACACCCCCACCACCTTCCTGGGCCATCTGTAGTCCTGGGCTTCCCCATCCTCTCTCAGGAGGACACTGAGTACTCCTGTGGCCTGTTCAGGCTTCTCATGTGGTTGTCCCAAATCCCATCTGTCCTGCTGCCACCCACAGACAGGGTCCATGGCTCCCTACATCACCCTGGGTCTTGCCCATCTTCCACATCCTGACACATCTCTCTCAGGCTTTTCACCTCTGCATCTTGGGCAGGACCCTGGTGGCTCCTCACCATGTGTCTCCTAAAATGAATCTCCCAGGGCTCCCTCCCTTCACTTGCTGCTTCCCTGCTGCCTGTTTCTCCATTGTGGCATTTCTCTCTCTGCGATGAGTGTGGCATTTCCAAAGTAATACAAAGGAACCCTTTTCACCCATAATATCAGGCTGGCTTGTGACACCCCACGCTGCAGGTTAGTGCCAGTGCAAAAGCCTTGGACTCGGAGGGGGTCCTGACATATCCCTGGGTAACAGGAGTAGCCAGAGCTGAAAGAAAAGCCCTGGATGACCAAGCCAGGACAGTGCAATGCTGTCAGACAGGCTGAGCCCTGAGGGAGGAGTGGGGAGATGGCAGCACCTGCACCCTGCTCACAGAGACCTGTGCTGGATGGCCCTTGCTGTTCTCTGCCAGCTTTGCCTACACCCCTGGCTGACCATGACTCTGCTCCCTGCCCTGCCTCCAGTTCCCTGCTGCTTTCCCAGCCCTGTGAGCCAGAGCTGAGGCCATTGGTGCCCACCCCAGTCACTCAGTGTCCCCTTTGTCAGGATGGAGTGGCAGCCCCCAGCGCCCCGGCCCTGCGGAGGTCTGGAGGGTGGCTGTCAGCGCCTGGCACGAGGCTGCCTGCGTGCCAGCACAAGGAGCATTTGAGGCAAGCCCCATGCCAAGAGCCGTGTACAGACTTGAGGATGGCCAGGGAGACGTTCTGCTTCCAGGGGCTGTCCTTGCGCATGCCGATGCCGAAGCCGGAGCGGAAGAAGAGCTCCCCCGTCGTCACCAGGTCACACTTCTGGGAGGCCTCGAACTCCAGCACCGCCGAGTCCCAGATGAAGGCGTGGAGCTTGCTGGATACAGAGGGAGGATGGGTGGGTCAGGCTGGGCAGCCCAGCTCGTCTGCAGCCTCCGTGGGAGCAGCAAGGGTGCTCCCAGCCTTAATCTAAACACTGAAGCCACCCAGCCTTGCACTGAAAGAAGAAAAGAGGCCAAAAAGGGAGGCCACGGCCAGGGCTCTCACTGTGCCACCCTCATGCAGACTTTATGCTTCCCACCCAGAGACCTGGGATGCACCAGGACCGGGCAGATCCCAGCCAGCTGGGAGGGCTCGTCAAGCCATGCTTTGACCGCGGCTCCCTCCAGCTTTGCCCTGCTTGCTCCACCCAGCTGCAGCTCCCTGGAGCCCTGCCCAGGGTGGCCAGGCAAGGTGCTGGCTCTACTTACTTGTCCCTCACTGCCTGGATGGCTTCGGCAGCGCTCTCGTAGTTGTGCTTCTCCATGTGCCTGTACATGGTGCTCAGCTCCACCTGCCGTCGGAAGTAGATGTCCACAGAGCTCTGCTTCACCGTGGCGTAGATGAACTTATCCGAGGGGTTGCGCAGCTGAAAGGCAAGGGCGGGGCTCCTATTTTTTCCGTCCTTCACCAGCAAAACTTTCTCACCTCGAAGCTGTTTCCTAATCTCCCATCTCCTTCAGGGACCTGTTCCCTAGGGAAGACCTTGAGGATGCCATGGGGCAGTGAATGCCCTGGGACCATGGTGCTGGGGCAGGGGATGCTATGGGACAGGGACATGGTGGCACTGAGGGTGCGGGAGGCCTGTGGATGCCGTGGCTCCGGCAGTGCTGTGTGTGTGGGATGCTGTGGGGCAGTGCTGCTGCAGGGCACATTCCTGTGTGCCTGGGCTGATAAGCTGTGCCTGTGTCCTTGCCAGAGCAGGAAATGGATTTGAGGCATGTGGACAGTATTGATTGCACCGCAGGGACGATTTCATTAGTTATAGCTCATCCATAATGAATCGTTTCCTCGGTGGTTAGAAGAGGCTCTCCAGGAACTGGCAGGCAGTGTGACTGCAGACAGGCTATTTCTGGACAGGTTGTTTTCCTGCTGATCCCTGCCCACGTCCATCCATTCCCACCCAGGGCAAGGGCTCAGACTCATCAGCACCGGTCCAGGCAGAGCTCCCTGGGTCTGGCCTCCCCAGCACAGATGTCAGCCCTGTCGAATCAGGGCTCTGGGAACCACAAGCCGTGTCATACGCCCCCGGGGAAGGGAAGGCAAGGGAGGGGTCATTACCCGGGGGTCGTTAATGCCTGTGATCCTCTCCTCAGGTCGGTCTAACACCAGGAAGGCTGCCAGGTTGGCAGTGTATGAAGCCACAATGATCATAGCAAAGCCAGCCCACACCATGCCAAGGATACGGGCAGAGAAACTCCGGGGAGCACCTGCAAGGAGAGAGGAGAGATCAGAGTGGCACTATGAGGGCTTGGCTTGGTTGCCAAAGTCGTGTCAATCCACATGAACCCAATGGCAGCTACAGATGTGCACCACCTATCTGCTCTGCCAGCAGCTGTGCAAGCAGCTTCTGCACTGCTCGAAGCAAAAAAACCTCCAGCTCCTTCCAGGGCACACTGTGCCACCCTGAGAGGGTGGGTAACCCTGGGCAGGGGAGCCAGCCCAAGTTTCCCTGCCCTGTTTCTCATCCAGTGCTAGGGCTGGCAGGACAGCCCTGACAACTGCCACAAATGTGCAACACTCAGGATCATCAAATCTCCTACCAGCCTGCTCCAGAGCGGGCTCATGAGGTCCCACAGGGACCATGTGAGAGGAGGAGGCTGTGGAAGAGGGCAGGGGCTTCTCCCCAGCCTGCCCAGCTCAGAGCCTGGGCTGCAGGGCAGAGCAGTCCTGCTGTGAGCTGTGACTCACCTTCTCCAATGCCAGAGTTCAGCAGGACTCCCCAGGAGAACCACATGGCTGAGGAGAGAGTCAGGGCATCTTCCTCCTCCTCCTCACTGTTTACTTTGAACCGGCCAAACGGGCTGGAAAACAAGACAAAGAACCCTTCTCATTCCCCTCACCCTGATTCCCAGGGCTCCCCACCGTGCCCTACGTATCCTGGTGCAGCCCTGTGTCACTCATTCCTACAGACTGTGCCTGGTCCCAGGCAGCTCTTCCCCATTCTGTCCCACTGCCTGGCACATCCCCCGTGCTGACCTGCAGCCCTGTCTGGCTCACACTGCTACTGGTCCCATCACACTCTCTCCAGACCAGGAAGCTCATCTGACCCTGGCCAGCTCAAGCCTCTCCCACTGCAGCACAGAGGGCTCCCTGCAGATTAGCCATCAAAGCCTCTGGGCACAGGGCTGAGGTAGGAACAAGTTCTCTTGCCCTCAGAGGAGCTGCCACAGGGCCAAGGAAGGCCCAGAGGAAATTCTCTCAGAGCCCAGAAGCTGACAGTCCCCTTGGTCAGGTATCTGTACAGCACCTGGTCTGACAGGTGTGTTCCCACATCCCCATGTGCTGGGTACCCCACATCTCCACATCCCTTAGCTTAGGCAGCCAGAGGGGCCAGGAGCCCCAGCCCAGGCCTGTGGGGCAGAGCAGGTGGCTTAAATCCCTGTGAGAACCCCCAAAGGGCTGCAAGACTGTGCCCAAGCAAGGGATCCAGGGACAGTTCCCAGGGGCACCTCCCTGTCCCCTCCAGATCTCGAGTGGCCCAAAGTGCACTCACCTGAATCGGTCTAAGAGGTACAACATCACTGCCACCACATGCACAGACAGCCCCACCAGCAGCCAGAGCGTGCTCTGGAAGGGCTGCATGAATGAGTCCAGGGTGCTGCGGGGGATTTCCTGCACACAGGAGAGAGGAGAATAGCTCTGGCACCCCCCACATCTGCATCCTGCCCGCCCAGAGGGACCCACAGGGGCCCTGCCCTGCTCCAAGCTCCTGCTGCACAGGAAGGGTCAGGCTGGTGCAGACAAGAGCCTGCATTAAAACCAGCAGCCTGGAGCCTGCAGGGGCTGCACTGAACACAGTGCAGTCTGGGGAACGGGGACCTCCCGTGTTCTACAAAACCTCCCACCCAGACCATACCTTCTTCACGAGGATGGTGAGGCCCTGGTACTTGAAGGGCTTGGAGAACTCAATGTACTGAGCCCGCTCGTTGTTGATGGTGAGGGGAGCCACAATCATGTCTGCTTGGCCGCTCAGCAGCTCCCCCATCATCCCGTTCCACTCCTTCTTGTTGCTATTGTTCACCTGCCAGGAAGCCAAGGCCAGGTCAGACCCCTGCCCTGACACACATCCCCCACCAGCCAGGACCCTGCACTTTTTAGGAATCCTGCATTGCCCTTCCACCCCATCCTGCTCAGGAGAAGGGCGTGGGAGCATTTCAACACACAATACAGGCAAAGAAAGATCACAGGCTGCCCAAACTCACCCTCTCTTGGGTACCAAATTTACCATCAGCCACCAGGTGAACCTCATAGGTGAAGTTCATCACGCCTGCCAGGCGGATGAGCAGGTCGATGCAGAAGCCGTAGCAGCACAGTGCCACGGTGGGACGGCCTGGGGGGATAGAACGGGCATGAGTGGGGGCCAGGGACCTCACACAGGATCCGTGCCTGTCCCCAGTGAGAGCAGCCACCCTGTGGCTCTGGCTCCCTGTGGGATGTAACCACGTTATCCTTCAGGGCCATCTGCCTCCAGCACCTGTGGGTGTGGGCAGGCTGGGGACAAAGGGATCCTGTTCCTTTGCCATGTCCCAGTGAGGTGGGCTGAGAGGGGGTGCTACCCACCCACTGCAGGGCAAGGAGAGGGCTCAGTGCATGTGCTGGGGAATCCTGACATGAGCCCAGCAGGCTGAACACAGCCCAGGACACAGCTCTGGGGGGATGCTGTGCACAGGAAGGTGTGATGAGCCAAGGGGATGCCCTTCAGGTGGATTTGGGCAAGCCTGGCATTGCCGAGCAGCTCCCACCCCACACCAGGTGCTCACTCCTGATCCTGAAACAGTTTCTGTGACAGTTTGAAACTGGTGCTCTGTCAGTGCAGCACATGTTAATGTGCCTCAGGGTCCTTGCTGCTGCTGGAGATCAAGGCAGAGAGAATTGGAACATGTCAAGAGACAGAAATTCAGGATGCAATCGCTCAAAGCAGCCCTGGCACCCATCCCAAAGAGTGGGAAAGAGTCTGCTCAAACCTCTAGATGCCAGGGCCCAACTCCTGCACAGCACTGCTGTGAGGCTGAGCTGATGGGGGGCGCGTCTGGGAGCCAGCTGTGCTGTCACCTCTCTGTGCCTCATCCTCTGGGCCTCCTGTGTGACTGAGCACCCTCCCTGGGACCGCTTCTTGGAATGGGGGTCCCCACCAGACTGAGTCACCTGGGATGGTCTCATTGGGTCCAGTGCAGAAGACCTTTTTGACAGGATCTCCATTGATGGTGAATTCCTCCCTGCATGTCCCATCTGCTTGAGTGGGCTTCACATACACAAAGGGCTCTTGGTGGATGGTCACAATCTGTGAGGAGAAGCACGAACACCCTCTGGTCTGTGCTTCCCTCCAGAGCTACATTCCCATGGTGGGAGCTGGGCCGCCCTCCCCACACGAGCTGTGGTGCCCTCCCCAGCTGCCATCTTGGTCCAGCAGCAGGACCTGGCTTTGGCATGTGAAATCAGAGAATCAGAGAATCCTCTGGAAAAGGCTGGAAAAGACCTTTAAGATCATGAAATCGAACTGTTAACATAGCATTGCCAAGAAGAACACCAAGAACATTTGCGTTCCTTGCACCCAAGGTGACGAGTGTCCTCCTTCAGGTGGCACTTTCAGCTGAGCCTCTTTCCCTAACAGGAGACTGATGGGAGACACCACACAGCCAGGACTAGGGGCTCTAGACACTGTCACACTGCCTCAGGTTAATGTAGGTGTTTCAGTCCTGCCCTGGACCTTTCTGTAAAGCAGCAACCACAATGTACCCATAGGACCCCTGCGGGGACAACACTGCCAGTGGGAATGGGATTTCCCTTGCTGCACAAACCCAAGAGTGCAACAAATGAATGGTCATACTGGTAAGATTAGACTGGCCAGGATCCAGTCACTAAAGGGGCTGCTGAGTCACACATAAAGGAAGAGCATGAGAAGCAAAGCAAGACTGGAGGGACCTTCTGCCAGTATTACCTCCAGCTTCTGGCCATCAGCTCCTCAGGGATTTCCTGAGTTCAGCCTTGCAGCCACCAATCCACCCACCCTCCACAAGAGGTTTCATCTCCTTTTGAATCTGTTTCCATGTGGTCTCTGCACTAACACAGCTGAGCTGTCCCTTGCCAAAGGAGCCCATCCTTGTTTATTGCAAATCTGTGACAGGTGTCCTCTGGCTCCCATGAGAAATGGTGACCACCTTGTCCCTCCACCTTTCCGTGCTGTTTTCTCTCATATCCACTTCCCATATGTCTCTTTCCAACCCCAAGGATGCCTGCCACCCTATCTAGATTGACTCCAGCTGAAAATTGAACACCCTCCAGTACTTTCTCTATTTCTCTCCCTTATCCTCTCCTGGCCTTGCAAATGCTGCTGCCAGCTGCAGAGCAGCCATGGAGATGGGAGGCAGATGAAGTCACTGCCCGGCATGCAGAGAACTGAGAAACTCTGCCCCTAATGCCATTTGCTCTTACCTTCAACTTGGTTGACATCTGATAGCCTTGAGGTTTCTCAGTTTCCCCGCCTGGCCAGATGATCTTCCTGTCATTGGTCAGGACCTGAGACGGATCCCGGAGGAAGCAGAGGGACATGAGGGCAAGGTAGACACCCCAGTGCCCAGCCCCTCCTTACCCAGCCCGGCCTGCACGTACATTGCTGCCGTTGTAAATCCCAACCTGGACCAGTTTCCGATTCTGCAGGTTCATGATGCTGTAGTTGGCAAACTTCCTGTCCCCGTCCTCGTTGAACTCCACCCGGCCGGTGACACCCTCGGAGTACTTGGAGGACATCAACACCCTATGGAGAGAAACACAGCTGGGACAACCTAGAACACCTGCTGTGCTATTGAGACGCCTCACAAGGCATCAGAAAGGCAAATGCTTCCTCTCAGTTACCTGCCATGAGCTCACTACCCTGTAGAAGTCCAGTCAAGGCTACCTATGGTCTGTTCATAGACTTGTGGTCATCCCCTCCTGGAGGATGGAATCAGTTTTCCAAATGTTCTCTACCATATCTGCTGTCTTGTTCTCCACCAGATCAGTCCCACTCCCCTTTGGAATGATCTGTCCCACAGCACCCAAGGACACTTTCCTCTGGGGGTTCCTTGGGAGGTGTGTCCATTGCTACAGCTTTGGTGCTGTGCCTGGCATCTGCCCATCCCAGCCTGGCTAGTGGCTCAGGCACACACAAACACCACCAAGGAGAGAACCAGCCCCCAAACCCTGGAAAGGTGATAGTAGAGATACACAAGGATTGCCTGAGCCACTTGTGAAGAACAGCTTTGACTCGTTCATGCCAAAGATTTTCACTGCAGAGGATGCCAGAAATGCCTCTGAAACAATCCCCAGGCTTTGCAGGTCTCATGCTCAACAGAACCCAGGTCTGCAGGGAGTAGCTGCTGCACCAAGGCCCAGCCCCTGTGGCCTCAGCACCTGCAGTGATGCAGTGATTGGGGTCTGGAAGTGCATGCAGGACCTGCTGATCCCCCTGCCCTGGCAGCAGCACCCCACAGGGACATGCTCCCATCTGTGACACTCCAGCCTCCAAATCCACAGCACCAGGGTTTGCTACAGCTGAGGACAACCTGTCCCATGCATGGACAGCTCTTGCCATCAAGCCTTGCTTGCAGCACTGGACCCATGCCACAGCCCTTGAAATGTTCAGCAGGAAACGTGTCCGCAGCACTGAGATGATAAAATGGGACAGAAATATCCCCCTACCTTGATTTGGCAGAATTCCCCCCTCTCCCACTTTCACCCATGGAATTAAGCTCCATTCTGGAGGAGACCATGGTCCCCAATCTTCTCCTCCTAGAGTCATTCCCTGCTCACACATCCCAGCTGCCTAAGCATTACCCAGGGTAGCATGGGTTGACATGGACTGAATTGGTGCCAGGCACCAGGATGATGCCTAAAGAGCCTGGAAAAAAACCCAAAAACTGGGTGCCATTGCCTGAGCCTGAGTCTGGGAGTTTTCTAGGAGAGATGTAGCCCTCACATCCAAATCATGCAGGAGAGTCCAGGCAGCCCCTGTTCCACATGCCCCAAGGCTTTAGTGACAGATACTCTGAACAAAGCCACCATGTCCTCCTGCACCTTTTCCACATGCTCCCACCTTTTCCAGCTCTCCCCCACCAGGTCCTCTGCTCCCTCCAGCAGGACCCTTTCCCCAATACCTCTTAAAAAGGGGTCCTGTCTTCCAGATGTTGGTGTTGCCCACGCAGCCCCGCGGTGGGTCTGTGATATTCTCCTTCTCAAACAAGTCGTGCACGGCCTGGGCCACCACGGCGACAGCGTCACTGATGTGGGCTGACTCGTTCTTGCCGTTGATGAGCTGCAAACCGATCACTCCTGCCGCGGGCAGAGGAGGGGGCCGGGTCAGCATTCCTGGCATCGCTGGCTGCTCCAGCGTTACTCCCATGCCCAGCTCTTGGGACAGCGAGCACATGGCCACGGGCTGAGCATCCCTCGGGTGCAGTGGGAGGTTGTCTGAGCTTCAGGCAGGAGCAGGCAGGGCGGCGGAGCCGGGCCGGCACCGTGGGCTCCGTGTAGCAGTGACACCCCGAGCTCCACCCCCACGGCCCTGCCCAAGCCTTCCCGGGTGACACGCAGCTTGCAAAGCCGCAGTGACACGGATTTGGGGCGCGGCAGCGTGGCCGAGTCCCCACGCAGGCGAAGGGAGAGGAGAGCAGAGTGTGGGACCCTCCGTTCGGGACCACCACGGCACCGCGATCTCCCAGCCCGAGGGGTCCCGGGGAGGGCAGGGGCCGCTTATCCCGGTTCCCCCGGGCTCCCCGAGCCCGGCTGCAGCGGCACGGAGCTCGGCAGGTGCCTACCGTCCGGGGCGTAGCGCAGGGCATTGCCCGAGATCTCCCGCTCCCCCACCAGCCACACGTAGCCCGAGCCCGTCATGTTGAGCATGGCTGCTGATCTGTACACCGTGGCCGCGTCATCCTCGCTGCAACGACACGAAGGGAACGATGTGGCTCCAGCTGCCAGGCGGCCCCGCTGTCAGATGGCAAGGGTGCGGCAGTGCCAGGGAAAACAGCCCCCCAGGTGACTGACTACTGGGCTATAGCTAAATCCTCGATGCAATGGGGACTTTGCTCTCAGCTTCACCTGCTCCCACAGCTCCCGGCCTGCTGAGCCCCTGCACTTCTGCCCATCGCGCTGTAGGCTTGGGGCCCTCAGGCCCCTGTCCTTCCCAGCTGGACCAGGACACACCAGCAGTAACTAGGGCTGCTTCTGCAGCACAGCCAGCCACACCAGCCGCGCTCGGGACTGTCACTGCCTGTGTCACAGCACGTCCAGCACCCGCCTGGGACAGGGGCTATGGCGGGGGGCCTCTCAGGCTCCTTGGAAGGCTGTCAAACCCCAAATCCACACTGACTTCAGTGCTGGGCAGCGTTGGGAGAGAGGAAATCAGAGCAGAGAGGGAAAGAGGGGAAGGGGCAGCACGGCCTCACCTGGCAGAGAGGATGATGACCCTGGCCTCCAGCTCCTTCGCCTCCAGCAGCAGCGCTGTCACGTTTTTGGTCCCAGGGTCAAACTGAAGCACTTTCTCAGCCTGTGATTAGTGTGAGCAAAGCTGGTTAGTGAGTGAGCCCCAGGACTGGTGGTGAGAGCCATGCTATCTAGAAAAGGGTCAAGAGAATTCATTAAACTGCACAAAAGTCTGCTAAATAAGGTTGGTTATAGTTATTTTTTTTCTTTCCTTTCTTTCTTTTCTTTCTTTCCTTCCTTCCTTCCTTTCTCTTTTAAAGGTTTGGCTTTTTGGTTTTTTTTTTTTTTTGGTTTGGTTTTTTTTTTTTTTTGCACTGTGCATGCAAACTGAAGTCAATCAAGACCCAAAAAGAGGCGTGCATTGTACGGGAAAGAGAAAAAGGCTTTGAAATGCAATTGAAAACTCAAACGAGTGTTGTTTTTCAAAAACATGGGAAATGAAAAAAACATATTGCACAGGGTTAACCTTTGGGAATCAAAGTGAGCAACTTACACCAAGGAACTGCTTCCTTTGGGGAGGAAAGGGGTTTGGTTCAACTTTTCAAAAAAAAAAAAAAAAGAACTTGCAAGTTAATTACTGGTTCACATGCATGTTTCAAAAAGAAATCCTTCCAGGGTCAGCTGGCTAAGTTTCCATTCTCAAGTCCAAACCAAACTATCTCAACATAAAAACGTGCTACCAAGAAACATAGTCATGGATATTTTTTTCTTTCTTTTCTTTTCTTTTTTTCTCTTTCTCTTTTTTTTTCTTTTTTTTATTTTTCTGTTGGCTGTGGCTATTTTTCATTTGCTAGTTAGGTTGGTGGGCGGCGTGCATTTCCATGCATATATACCTTGGGTCCTCGCTTGTTGTCATAGGAAAGTTGGTCGAGGTTTTCATAGTTCCTTTTTTTACTCTGATGAATAATGTGCACAGAGAAAATATGTAGACACAGAAGAATATTATAAACAGTTGAAAATGACGTGTAGTAAAGCAATCCAACATCCACCTCCTCCTCCACTGTTTGCTAAAGGGTCTCTATAACGCTGGAGCTCGCAAAAACCACTATCAGGAGAGATTGTGCCTCAGCTCTCACGGGAGCGTCACGGAGCAATCTGAGAGCAAAGCCTGAGTGTCACAGCTGGTGCGATGCAGTTGCATTTTCCCTTGAGGGATTGGGGAATTCTTCAGCAAGAATTTTTATCTTAAGCTCAGAAACAATCTAAGGGCCTAAGTGGTGGGGTTTCCATGGAATTACTGTGGAAGTAAAGGACA
The DNA here is from genome assembly GCA_013397155.1 of Irena cyanogastra. Taxonomy (NCBI): domain Eukaryota; kingdom Metazoa; phylum Chordata; class Aves; order Passeriformes; family Irenidae; genus Irena; species Irena cyanogastra. The sequence goes on along the minus strand of VWZV01017174.1, from coordinate 414,769 downwards.
AAATGTTGTGTACGGAAAGTGCTGGATCAAGGCAAACTGTTACAGTTAAGAGTATTAGCATTACTAGCGTCACTATCAGCATTACAATCCTGTCCACCCTCAGAGCGTTCACACAAAGTGAGATGTCTCAGCTGAACCTCTCACCTCCTGAAAGGAGGGAGCAGCTTTCTGAGCTCTGTTGACATCCAAAAGAGAAAGATAAAGTTCTCTATGTCCCGTGCTGGCTCAAAGCGTGGCGATATGAAGCAATGGTGAACATGGGATGGCATTGCAGCTTTTACCTGGTCCCTGGGGAGGGTCCAGGGCACCTCATGGCTCTGCAGCACATGGGTGGCCCTGGAAGGTGCAGCTACCCAAGACCAGGGTGCCCGTAACCTGGCCCTAAGTGTGGCTAGTGGGGCTCACTGCTTGGTGGTCTCCATGCTGCTGACTGGAGCCTGCCAGCGGGGCTGGGCATGTGCTGACCCTGAGAGATGGACTGGGGCAGAGATCCTGCTCCTTGCTGCTCTGCTGCTTCAGCTGCTAGTGCTGTCGGCCCCAGAGGAGCCCGGGGCAGGGCACCCACTGCTGGAGGGTTTCCTCTCAAGCAGGCAGCGTGCTGAGGAGCCCCCAGCCTCTGCTCAGAACCCTGACACTTCAGCAGCGTGCACAGAGCCCCGGGACTCTCCTGGGAGCAGCCCCTGCGGCCAGGCCAGGAACAGCAACCTGATGGTGCCTTCAGGAGAGGGCTTGGCAGGTTTTGGTGGGACATAGTGTGACATGTTCTCCTTGACCCTGTCCCAGCTGAGCATCCCTGACCTGTGTACATGGGGTGTGGGACACAGCTCTACTCTCATCTCCATTTTTCCAGAGCCTGATGGCAATGGATCCCTGCCAGGAACCTGACCCTTTGCAGCCCAGGCACAAAGGGGCCATGCTCCCACGTTGTTCCTCAGACAGATAGATCACTCTTCATCTTGCTTTCCAAACTAATTCGCTTTCCTTTTCCTGAGCATTCAGGCCAGTCTTAGGCAGGACATCTTCCCAGGTCTCCTTTCCAGGCAGCTGTGTGACCTTTCCTTTCTTCCCCCTGGATGCAGCCCAGCAGGTTTTTCATTGCTCAAAGAAATTGGGTCCTGGCAAGGAAAAGTATGTGAAGAGGTAAAATCTGCTTGGAGCCCAGGTCTGCCTTCATTTCTGATGACTCCCACAGCAAGGATTTCTGCAGTGGCTTCTCAGTGGCTTCTGCTGGGCCTGCAGTGAGCCCTGGAGTAATGACTGCTACAAGGAGACCAGAGATGCAGCAGGACAGCAGGAATGTTCTCCAGTCAGGCAACACTGGTCACTTCTCCCCAGGCACTGTCAATGTAGCCAAAAACTTGGTCATCCATACTGCAGCCACCAACCAGAAATTCCTGGGATGTGCTGGCACCTCGGCCCAGGCTGGACAGCAGAGTCTTCAGTACAACAAGGCTGGCCCCTGATCACCTCCTCCTGTCATTAGCCTTGTTTCCAGAACGACACTAGTAATCCTCTTTTTCCCATTTTTCTATGTAGTCCTGCAGCCCTTCTCTGATCTTCATGTTTCACACAGGGACTGACAAATCAGAAGTTCCCTTTCCACCATGTGCTCCTGCAATGACTCAAAAAATTGCAACTTTCATGAACGCTACTGTCCCAGAGAAAGGCAGGCAGCACAGCGGGGGCCTGCCACCTCTGACCTCGAGCTCTAGTTCCACAGTGTCCAGCACTCCCTTCCGAGCCCCAGCAGCCCCAGGAAGGAGCAGAGCTGTGCTGGGTGGAGCAGCAGCTCCAGGCTGAGAGCCGCTGCAGACAGCCCCAGGATAAGGCCAGCACTTGGGGCACTCCAGGGGCACAGCCTGGGTGCTGCTGGAGCTGCAGACCCACACAGTGGTTCCTGGATGGCACACAGGGCTGGACAGGCCCTGGGGACAAAGCCATGCCCCAAACCAAGAGCTCAGATGGGCAGGTGAATCTCTGACCCTGAGTAGGTCCTCCATGTCCTCAGGGGCTGTGATCTAAGCTTGAAGAGGTCGAGATCAGGTCTCCTGCCTGCTCCCTCCTCAGGGCCCAGGCTGCCCTGGGAGAGGCTGGGGAGGGGCCCTTGGTACAACTTCATGGCGTGAAAAGAGCCAGCACATCAGTGATCATCAGAGAGATTGGAGAGAAGAGGTGGAGGAAGACAGGAAAGCCCCAATGGGGTATCTGCCACCTGCAAGACCAGTCAGACCAGTCTGTCTGACCTTTTCTCAAAGGAAAATGAAACAAGATGCAGTGGCACACCCCAGAGAGAAGACAAGGTGACCTACTAGGACAGAGCAGGTGCCCCAGGCTGGAGAGGGACCTGAGGAGCTGCAGCAGCCCAGGCCTGCCAGAGGGCACCAAGACATGTTAGATGCAGTGCAAATATGGGGAAGGTCTGAGGACAGACCTTCCCTCCCCATCTTTCAGGCTCTCAAAGGCTTTCCTGTGAGGTGGACACGCTGAAGAAGAAATGCACCCTGTGCCTGGGAGCACCACATGGGGAAAATGGGAGTGGAGGCATGAGAGAGAACAGCAAAATGGGATGCACAGAAACTACAGGAAAACAGAAAGTGGAATTCAAAAGATGCCAGAGGAGGGATGAGAGACTGACAATGGCTCTCCCTGTATGAAGGGTATTGTGCTGGGAAGAGGCTTTGGAGAAAACCACTGTCCTGCTGTCACCCAGTGGGAAGTTGCCTTTGAAGGCAGGAGGAACATCTGTGGCTGGTGGAACATCAGTGCCTTGCGACAGCCTGGGATGCAGCGAGGATGAAACTTCTTGAAAATCACTGCCAAAATTAGGAGTCTGTTGGTCGGTGTGGCTTGCACCAGCCTGCACCCCTGCACCAGCTGTTCCTCCAGGGAGGTGATGAAGAGCAGTCACAGGGTCCCATCTCTCAGCTCAGCCACCAACTCCAAGAACACGAGAAGCGTCTATGGCCACATCTCAACAGCTGAGAGACTGCCAAAGGTCTAGCAGCTGCAGCTGGGGCTGGAAAGAGCAGGTTGGGGTCCCTGCCTGTGACCCAGGAGGGAACATCCCCGAAGGGGTGCCTGCCCTGATGCTGCTGGAGACTTGGATGAACTCAGGCTCTGCCCATCTGAAGGGGACCTCACCCTACCCCAGGAGAGAGGACGTGCTGGGACCCCATAGGACAGGAGGTGGTTCCTTGCCTTCCAGATTGCAGCCAAACATCTTCCTGTGCTCTCTTTCTCTGCTTGTCTTGAACACTTGTTCAGTCCTTTCCCTCCACGCCGCAGGTCTGTGCTTTGTCCTCCCGCACCTCGGGGCCCTCCCCTTCCTCCCTCACTGCTCCCGCTGGTCCTGAGAGCAGGTGTGAGGTCCCACACCCGGCCCTGTCATGCATGGGGTGTCAGGAAAGCAGCGTTTGGCATGTGCTTTGATGGAGATGGGAACAGTGCTACCAAGGGGATCGTCCCAGCCCCGCTGCCCTGCCCCTCCTGAGCACTAAGCTGAGCCCCCAACGGCCAATTCAGACGCCGCTGTTCGGGGTGGGTTTGGCACTGCTGGGTCTGCCTGGCCCCGGGGTGGCTGCAGTGGGGCAGGTGCTTCCCTAAACTGAGCGACTGGTCCTCTCCTTGGGTGGGAAACTCGGGCAAGGCATTTGCAGAGCTCCAGGTTATCCTTCCCTTCATTTTGTAGTTGATTTACATGTAGGAGATTTTGACCATGGCAAAGCAAGTGAAATGAGTAAAGTACAAAGTTCTGTCAGGTACTAGTCAGACACTGTTGATGCTTTAAGCATGTTAGCCATGTTACAATGGAAAGAAAAGGTGTTTTACATACAGAAATCTACATACATACAACAGCCCAAGACTTCTAGTTTCGTTGTTGTTGCTTAAACAAAGCTACAAGACAATGTTCAGGAACTGACCTTGGACTCTTTCTCCTCCAGGAGGGTCTCCAGCTTCTTTTGTGCTGCACGACCCTCGTGGTCGTCACTGACTATCAGAATGACGTGGTTCCAGTTGAAGACTCTCATCATCTCAAACCAGACGTTGGCCTGGTGAGAGTAAGGTGGGACTGTGCGCAAAAAGGACAGGTGGATGCTCTGCAAGGAAGAACAAGAGCTCAACACAGACTGTAGGGGTGCCAGCCACGTTTGCAGGGACAGGGTTGGGATCACAAAGCCATTTTGGGGTGCACACCTTGAACTAACCTCTGGGACCTGCGTACTTCCTTCTGGCTGGGAAGCAAACCCTGGCTATGACCTCGCAGCTCTCTATGGTTAAACCAGAGCATGGCAAAGAGAGGTTTCTGCTTTGTGGTCCATAAATGCACAGAGAAGAAAAGTCTATCGAGCCATGAATGACCAGCAGTGTTCAGTGCAAATATAGCCTTGCCTCTTAACCTTTTAAATAATTACCAGACAATGGGCATCAAAGAGCAAAAGAATTCCCTTCAGAAGGCAGGAGGCAGGTACAGGCAGCTGTGTATTCGTCATTGTCATGGCAGAAGTTCAGAAAGGCAGTTTTATAACATGGTCCCTGGCTGTTTCTAGGTCAGCCTGTTCTGCAGCAGCAGGCAGAGGAGGCAGCTCTGGACCCGTGCCCCAGCAAACCTCTCTGATTTGGTTAAAGACATCGTTATGGTTGGGTGATTGTGCAACAGCAATTCCAGCCTAATTAAGCGCAGCGCTCTTAGGGGAGCAATCAGACCAAAAGCTGGAGCTGACAGAGAGCTTTCAAACAAATGCAGCTTGTCCAAAAAGCCCTAGAGTCAAATATTAGGAAGTGAAAGTGCTCATGCTCAGCATGGACCCTGCTTGACAGCCCAGCTACGTGCTGGAGGGAGGCAGGAGCCAGAACTAGAGAGGACAAAAATAAAGCACCATAATATTTCTTTCTCTAAAGCTGAGATGGTTGTCTGGGCCAAACAGGGCTTGTTCAGACCTGCTCATCCAGAGACCAGACCCAGAATGGGTCAGAAATGTCCTGAATGAGCCAAAGTAATACACACTGGAAAGGAAAAGGTACCATGTCCCTCACGGATAAACACAGGAGGAACAGACACACCAAATAAATCCTCTCCCTCACACTCAACACAGTGATAATGTTAAACCAGACCACGAAATGCGTAGAAAGGGAAGTAAACTCCCTGCTGTGCTCAGGGCTCCCTGCACAGGGTGAGCAGGTCCCTGCTCCTGCCCCAGCCCAGCACATGGGGATGGGGGAGCAGCAAAGCCACCACAGCACTGGGAACATTTCCTGAATGTGACACACTGAGGAGAAGGGTGGATGTTTAATCAGAGGAGGAAACAAACCAGGAGAGCCTCAACAAGACTCTCAGAGTATGACTGATACAAACATCACAATTACAGGAAGAGCAGCTCACCCCACAAAACCAACACTAACCCATGGGATTGGGAAAAAGCCCCACAGGGACAAACAATGGAAAGACAACCACGGTGTCCACACTAATACAGAGTTCAAGATCTCTTTCTAGTCAGCAGAGATGCCCAGGAATTTCCAGGTCCAGCTGCACAGCCTGGGCCAGGGGCACACCATCTGGGTCTAAGCATTTTTAATTTTCAACCCCTGAGCATTTTTAATTGTTTTAAGGAAATCCAGTGAAAGTGAAACTGGAAATGGGGAAAAAATCAGAAGAGAGAAAAGAGCTGAAAAATAACAGAAAAGCCAATATTTAAAAAAGAAATCAGAGAAACACAGGTTAAAACACATCTATAAAAATTCTTTCAATCTCTTTTTGAAATGAAAAAATCTTTGAAATTTCTGTATATTGCATCAAATTACTTTCTAGTTTCCCAACCAGCTTGCAAAAATGGTGTTTAACCAATCACAGCTTTCTTAAGTATTGTAAATACATATCCCTGGGTTCAGAGGAAAAAATTACTGCAAGGTTGTTGGGGGGCTACTTGGTTTAACAGTCCAGGCAAATCTGATTTCTGAGGTGGTGTCAAAATGGTCATGGACAGACTCTGGTGGTATCTCAGCTCCTGGATCCCTGAAATGTGGTTTTCAAATAGGATAATAAAGAAAAACTCATGTCAAGTGCTGAGCTGAGATCCCAGGATGAGCACTCACAGTTTGTGCACAGCTTTTGAAGCACCTGGGACTCCTGAGCATCTTTGCAAGGGCCAAAGATTGGCAGAAAAATGAATGGAGAGTCTCCCAGAGATTCACATGTCCAGCTTGTGCTGTGCAGAGGCAGGTGAGAAGCCAGCTTGGTGTGATTTGATTGCCCCATCCCAGCACACCCAGTGACATCCCACAGGTCCCTGTCACACCCCTCTGAAACTCAGCATGAAGCTCTCCAACGTGGGCTGCACTGCAGAGGATGGGGGTGCAGTGATTTATGCACCCCAATTAGCCCATTTTTTGGCAAATAACTGTTAACAAAGAGCTGTGGTTTTTAGCACAGCCTCTGTGAGACAGCAGCACAGAGTATGGGCTCGCTCAGCTGCACCAGCTCTGCCCCTGACATGCTGCTCCAGGCACTTGAACTCGGGGCTGTCGAGGGTCATCACTCCCTCCCCTCAGATCAGGCACGCAGCAAAAACTGCTCCTCACTGCAAATCCACGTTGGCCTTGTAGGATGGTTTGTGGGATCCTCATCCCTTGCTCTCCTCTGAGTGTGCCTGGTGCCGCCCACAGCGCTGGAGTGGGAGCTTGGGGATGGCTCAGACCAGCCCCAGCCTGCTGCAAACCCCCCTGCAGCCCACCCACACCTGAGTGCTCAGCCCTGTGCTCCCTCACCTCATTCTAGTTCTGCAAAAAGGCAGCAAATGGAGGCTGGGGTGAAATCCAGGTGCCCAAGCTCAGCAGGAACCCAGGGAGAGCCTTGGTTCTGGAGCCAAAAAGCACCCGAGTGAGCATGGCTGGGTGGTTGGGGATATTTCCTGTGAGGGTGGGCAGGCTCTGGCACAGGGTGCCCAGAGCAGCTGTGGCTGCCCCTGGATCCTTGGAAGTGACCAAGGCCAGGTTGGACTTTGGGGCTTGGAGCAGCCTGGGCCAGTGGGAGGTGTCCCTGCCATGGCAGGAGTGGCACTGGATGGGCTTTTGGGTCCCCTCTAACCCAAACCAGTCTGGGATTCTGGGATGATTCTGTGTGGGGTCAGGACTTGAGAACTGCCAATATCTGCTGCGAGCCCATACAAAGAGGAGCTGTTTGAGCAGATGATCATATGTGTGTGTGTGTGTGTGTGTGTGAAAGCACAGACTGCATGCACAGCTGTGAGCTGCAGAGCACAGAAGTGCATCCACCCCTGCAGGGAACGTGCCTGGGTGCTGCAATCCTGTGCACAGCCTGCACCAGGTGAGCTGGGGGAGAGCACGGGGGTGCCTCTGCATGGAGATTTTATCCATGGGGAAAGGGCACGGCTGGGGGCCAGCAGGCAGTGCCTGTGTGTCATATCAGGGCCTTGTAGAGCGCCATGAGTGAAGGGTTTGTCACCTTCTTCATTTCTGTCTGCCCAGGGGCTCAGCCCAGCTCAGAGCCCATGGCTGGGGGAGGGATTTTTCCTACAGGCTGAAGGGAGCAATGTGCTTTTGCTTCATTACCTATGGCAGTGGGGTCAGCCTCCCTTCTAGCAATGCACTCCTCAGCTGAGCTGCCTGGGAAATTTCAAAGAGATTGACAGAGATCTCAATCTGTAAAGCTCCTGAAAATTTGGTAAAATTCACCAGCTGGGCATGAGAAAGAAGTGTTGGCCAGTGTTTCCATGGAAGGAGCCTGCCCACTGCCCTACATGACAGCTGTGGATGTGGGAGGGAGCTGAGGTAACTCTGAGATAGCTCAGACGAGTGCAGAGAGGGATTTTGGGGGCAGAGGGATGGGGAGCTCAGACCAAAGTCTGAGCACTCTCTGCCTTTCCCTGCAGTGCACGGAGGAAGGGATGGGGCAGCCTCGGGCAGGGCCACTGTGGGGCAGTGGGGCTGCTCTGTCCTGCTCCCAGCTGCAATCTGAGAGCCTGTGGGGCCTCCATCAGGCCATCACTCCACTACCCTGGTCTGCTCTTTCACACTCCAGGCTGCCCTGGTGAGGGTTTTCCTGCCCTGCTGAGGGCTGTGCTCCCCACTCCCAGAGCAAACATCTCTGTGCTGCACCAAGCAGCCTCTCCAGTCATCACCTGTGGGTGCCACTGCATTGACCCTGACCTTGGGCAACAAAAGCCACTTTCCTCCCCACTTGCACCTTCCCACCCTGACTAACAGGGCTCCTGCTGAGCATCGACTGCCAGTGAGACCAGTAATAAAGCAGAAAACCCTTTTCAGTGAACAAGCCTTGTGAGGGCCTGGAATGGTCCCACTGAGAGCAGGAACCAGAGGCAAGAGGCATCCCCTGGCAGGAGAGAGAGACAGACTTCACTTAACATGGCAGGGTGCTGGAACTGAGAAAGCTCTCCAACTGCAGCATGTCTAAACTCCATTTTACGACTCTTCCAGCAGCAGAGCAGCTCTCTTTTAATTTTTTAATTTATCTCCCTGTTCCTCTGCTGCAATAATCTGCTGTGGGGTGGCGAGGGGCTCAGCACCCAGGGTGTCCCTCCAGCCCCACACGAAGGAGAGGTCCCACGTGGTGGTATTGGACAGCACAGACCTTCCTGAGCTGTGCATTCCCCCAGGCTCTGCTCTCACACTCTGTGTCAGCTCACATTTTTCATGGTGCCAAGATGTCAAAGTCATCTCGTTTTTTTCAGCTGAGATGCAGAGGAGATATAAACACCCCCCGTGGCCTGTGGGGGACAGGAGCACTAAGGGAAAGCCAGAGGGGGATTTTCTCAATGCTCAGTCCATGAGATCTCCCAGGAGGGCTCTCCATAGCGATGGACACCACAGTGACAGGAACCACTCTGCTGCCTTTACCTTGAGATTCCCTCTCTCCTCCAGTTCCCTGCTGATCTCACTCAGGTGGGATTCCAGAGATCCCTCCCCAGCCGGCAGGATTGTGCTGGGTGGTGTGAGGGTCTCAGTGAAGGAACAGCTCATGATTTCACAAGATGTATAAGGAGGCCAAGCCAGAGTGCTCTGCTGATAACTGTGATATCATTTCTCGAACAAATAGTTGGTTGGGTACTGCGAATAGTAAAACTCACTTCTCTCAGGCATCTTTGCTGAAAGACTGGCTACAGCTCATGGACCTCTGTGCTTGACTGGAAATGCTCTGAGAGCATCAAAAGGTACTGGGCAAACCTGTCCAAGCTGAGGTCCACACCCTTCCTGCCCCTGGTAGCCTTGAGAGGACCATAATTAACCCAACTTCAGCCCCCGGTGAAATTCAGCTAAAATTGTCTGATGCCTCCAAAACCAATTAGGGGCGTACATACAAAGTGATCCTACAAGCTTGTTTCCATAGAAACTAAGCTGAAAGATATAATTTCCTAAATTAAAACAAAAAAGAAGGCAAGCTGATCACTGGAAACCAAAAAGGGAACAGCTAAGTGTCCCTGTGTCACAAGCCAGCCTTCCTGCATGGGGTGTGCAGAACCTTCCACTGTCCCATCCCATGGCTCCACACCCTTCTGCCCCCACTCCACTCCCACCTTTGCTGTCCCCTCCACTGTCCAAACATCCTTTGTTCCTCTACCCAGTCCCTGCCTTTGCCCCATCTCCTGTCTGCAACTCCCAGTTCTTCAGAGAGCTCCAAGCCTCGGTGGGCAGGGTGCTGGGCATGATGCCAGCCAGGCAGAGTGCTCTGCAGGGTGTTGGGGTGGGCAGCCTGGGCTCCCTGCCCAGTCTCTGCCAGGCAAGTGTACCCCACAGTCCTGAACCTGCTCAACACCCCAAATATTCCATGGAGAGCATCTCCCTGCCAGCACACTGGGTCACCACTGCAGCCAGGGGTCTCTCCTCCAGCCCTGAAGTGAGCCACGTGGGTTCTGAGGCTGCCCTGCAGAAAACACGTTTTAGAAAGAAAAAGACTGGCAGAAGCAGAGCACAGAGCCAGCCCCTCGGGGTGAGCACTCCAACCAGCACAAGGCTGGACAGCACAGGTGCTGTGAGCAGTGGCTGCTTTACTGGGCACAGCCCTGCACAGATGGAGCAGAGAGGAGGTGCAGGGTCCCCTCTCACTGCCATCGTGGGCCCTGTGACAAGGAGCCTCTCAGTGAAATTTCTGTCAGATCTATCTCCTCCCCAGAGCAGCAAGAAGCAAATCTCCTCTGAACGCTTCCTGCCTGCTCTGCCAGCTCTGTTGCCATCCCTTTCCACCTAACCATGCCTGGGTGTGCAGGGCCCTGGCCCTGCCAGCCACCATCACCATCACTGCTGTGGTCTTGGCTTGCTGACCACCCTGCCATGGCTTCCCTGGTGGGAAGTGCCAAAATCTGCTGCTGCTCCAGCCAAGCAGTGCTGCTGGTGCCTCTCCGGGAGCCTCTGCTCCTCCTCCTGAAATTTGACTTTATTTGCCACGTAGGTGGAGTGACTATTTTTGCACTGAACATTTACATTTGTGAATATTCACATTTTCCAAGCAAAGGCCAATTCGTGCTTTGAAGCAGGCTTGATCTCACCCACTGAGCTCTGTGCCTGGATGAAATCCTGCAGTGGCATTTGGAAGGCCTAGCTCTGCTCAGGTCCTCCTTTTGCCTTTACTAAAGCTTTAGGTGTTTGCCAAACGGGCTGTGAGCTGAGGGCCAGGGCAGCACCTCATTGCCCGGGACCTCATCCAGCCTGGAACTCTCTGTCCTCCCACAGGGAAAGCTGAGACACTGGAATCTGAACCTCTGTCTTGAGTGCTGACCAGACTGAATGTCATGTGAAGCCTCAGGATATTCTGTAATCTCCCCCACCAATATCCCACAAACCCAGAGAAGTGAATGCAACCAAACAACCCCCAAGCCCCAGAGAGATCCTGCCCAACGTACAGGCTCTAACAGGACCCTCTGCCCCTCCCCAGGCCCCCAGAGCTGCCAGGACCCCTAGGCTGGCAGCAGTGAGCAGGGCAGGAGCCAGCTCGTGCCTGTGCCGTGGCTGGAGAGCAGCGAGCCCGGCAGCCTGGCAGAGCAGCACTGCAGAAATCATCCGGCACTATGTAGGTCAACACTGGCAGCTGCAAAAAAATTATGTACCCTGGAATGCAGGAGAGAAAGAGAGAGAGAGAGAGCTGCAGGCTGGGCTGGAGAGGGCGGATGGACAGACACACAGAGAGTGCAGACATCATTAACCCTCCTGATGGCACTCTTGATTTACAGCATATGTATGAGGTACTAGAGCAGAAGCATGCATCAGTTACCTTATCAGAATATATAGACATGCGTGTTGTCAGACCAATGACAGGGATCCTGTAGAAGCCAGCTGTGTATGATACAGGTGTTGGTGTTAGGTGATCGTTGGGAGCAGGAGGGTGACTAACTAATATTGCATAGACCTGTAGGACAGGATACACGACACAAACATTATTTCACGGAGCGTGATTTTTTTTCCCTTTTCTTTTCTGCAATGCTAAACAGCCCCACGTTAACATGATAATGGCACTGAAATGACTCGGAATGGGGAAGCAAGGGCTGTGCTGGGAGCCCGGGGTGCTGTGCCACGGCTGGAGGTGATGGCTCTGCTCAGGGTCGTGTCCTAATGGAATGCCGTGCCCAACTGCTTCGCTCGCTAAACTAATAACTTCCATGGATTACAGATTAAAGGGAAGCATCTCCCTTCCAGTCACACTGTGTAATGCGATTTCTTTAACCACACATTTAATACTCGGTTGTAATTCCCCTCTGAGGACTATTACGAACAAAGTGGTCAGCTGGGACTGTGGCGGGAGCGGGAGCGCGGAGCCAGGGAGCGAATCAGCCATCTGGCCCTGGGCACACGGGAATGGCAGAGCCCGGAGGGCGGGGGTAGGAGCCGGGATCTGCCCTCAGCCAAGAATCTGGACTATACCAAAACGGGGAAGGAGGATCTCGGCAAAATTCTGCTGTTATGGCAGAGCTGGGATTTTGGTCTCCAGCAGGATCCTACTTGGTGTCAAAGGGAGAGGAAAGGAGCTGGGTAGTCCCTGGGGATCCTTTATTACACCAATGCCCTTTCACAGCACAGGGCATGTCCCCAGCTGGTGACAGGTCTCCAGCTAGGGCCAATCAGTGCAAGGACTTTGATGTCTGGAGGAAATAACTCTTCCTTCTCCAAGCATCTGCCCCAGCCCCAGGATGTGCTCAGCGCCTGGGCTGGAGGGACAGATTGCCAGGACAGGAGAGGAGGATGAAGCCTGCCTGGGGAAGGGGCCCTGGGATCTGGGGGGAAGAGGGAGGATCCTGCTTGGCAGTGGGAGGGAGTAAATTGAGGGTGCAGAGGGAGCTGGGGAAGGAGCTGGAGACCCTACGTGGGAGTAGGGAGAAATTGCTGGAAAAGAGGTTGGGAAGGTCCTGGGGGTGCAGGAGGAGGGGATGCCCTGGGCAGAGGTGCCCGGCGCTGACACAGAGGGTGGGGACCTGCGCCCAGCAGGGCTGGGGCAGGGCCCTGGGGCAAGAGCAGCTCGGGGGCTGCGGCCAGGCCGTGCGGGGCCCAGGCCGTGCCGGGCAGGAGGCATTTTCCGTGCGCGGGCTGCCAGTCCCTCCTGTGCCTCGCAGCCCCTGCTCGGGCGCGCCGCCAGCGAGCGGGCACCGAGCGGGGCACAGCGGTCGGGACAGCCCCAGGCGTTTTTGGACAGAGCGGGCAGTCCGAACCCAGCGCCTCCGGCAGCCGCAGCCCCTGCCCGCCCCGGCTCCGCCGCTCCCCGCAGGCTGCGCCCGTACCGGCCGGCGCTCCGGGCTCTGCGCGGGGACGAGGCAGGCGGGGAGGCAGCACGGCCACGGCATCCACCGGCCGGGAGCGGCGAACGGAGCCTCGGCTCAGTGCAGGACCCGGCTGAGCCTCCCCTGCTGCCAGGGGACAGCGGGGATCGGCGAGAGCCCGCGCTGCCCGGCCTGGCCACCACCCCAGGGATGTCCCCAGCCATCCTGCACCTCCACACCGGGAAGCTGAGCTGCCGAGGCGTCAGCTCTGCTCCACGCGGCCCCTCCAACCCCCTGTCCTCGCTGGCTGTGCGTGCCCGGGTGCGCACACGCATTTCCCTGCGCGTCGGGCTGGGTGAGGCTCCGCGGTGGGGGTGCGCGTTTGCATCTGCGCACGGGCCCGCGCGGACCTTCCGCGTGTGCGGGGTGCGCTGGAGGAGCGGGTGGGTCTGTACCTGCCTGGCCGACGCCCGATGGCCCCGGCTGACGGCCTGGGGGTGGCTAGCCGGGCTCTGCACACAGAGCACACGCAGGGGAGTGGAGAGGCCAGGCCACGGGCTGCCCGGGGCACCTCCGGCTGCACCCACCAGCACTCAGGGTTCGGACTGCACCCTCAGGCGCTGAGAGTGACCCGTGGACACAGGAGGGAGGATCGTTCTGTGCTCATACACACGGTCATACACAGCACACACTGAGTCTGTGCGTGTGAGCACCCTGTGTCTGTCTGTGTGTCTGTGCAGGTGTGCACCCTGTGTCTGTCTGTCTGTGTGTCTGTGCAGGTGTGCATCCTGTGTCTGTGTGTCTGTGCAGGCGTGCATGCTGTGTCTGTGTGTCTGTGTGTGCTGTGCCTGTGTGTCTGCACCCCCGGCCTGTGTGCCCGTGTCCCAGGTGTGCGTGTGGCAGTGGGTATGCCAGGCCCTGCACGCAGATACGCGTGTCTATGTGTCACAGCAGCTGTGCATGCTGACACAAGTGCAGCCATGTGTTGTGTGTGAGACCAGCAGTGCACATNATCCTGTGTCTGTGTGTCTGTGCAGGCGTGCATGCTGTGTCTGTGTGTCTGTGTGCGCCGTGCCTGTGTGTCTGTGTGCACCGTGCCTGTGTGTCTGCACCCCCCGCCGTGTGTGCCCGTGTCCTGAGTGTGCATGTGGCAGTGGGTATGCCAGGCCCTGCACGCAGATACGCGTGTCTATGTGTCACAGCAGCTGTGCATGCTGACACAAGTGCAGCCATGTGTTGTGTGTGAGCCCAGCAGTGCACGTGACCACATGGCATGTGTATGCATGGAATGTGTGTGTGTATATGGAATGTGTGTGTGCCCATGGAATGTGTGTGCCCATGGAATGTGTGTGCCCATGGAATGTGTGTGCCCATGGAGTGTGTGTGCACGGAATGTGTGTGTGCCCATGGAGTATGTGTGCCCATGGAATGTGCGTGCCCATGGAATTTGTGTGCCCATGGAATGCGTGTGTGCCCATGGAATGTGTGTGCCCATGGAGTGTGTGTGCACGGAATGTGTGTGTGCCCATGGAGTATGTGTGCCCATGGAATGTGCGTGCCCATGGAATTTGTGTGCCCATGGAATGCGTGTGTGCCCATGGAATGTGTGTGCCCATGGAGTGTGTGTGCACGGAATGTGTGTGTGCCCATGGAGTATGTGTGCCCATGGAATGTGCGTGCCCATGGAATGTGTGTGCCCATGGAATGTGTGTGCATGGAATGTGTGTGTGCCCATGGAATGTGTGTGCACATGGAATGTGTGTGCCCATGGAATGTGTGTGCATGGAATGTGGGTGTGCACATGGACTTTGTGTGCCCATGGAATGTGTGTGTGCCCATGGAATGTGTGTGCATGGAATGTGTGTGTGCCCATGGAATGTGTGTGCACATGGAATGTGTGTGCCCATGGAATGTGTGTGCATGGAATGTGTGTGTGCCCATGGAATGTGTGTGTGACCATGGAGTATGTGTGCCCATGGAATGTGCGTGCCCATGGAATTTGTGTGCCCATGGAATGTGTGTGCCCATGGAATGTGTGTGCATGGAATGTGTGTGTGCCCATGGAATGTGTGTGCATGGAATGTGGGTGTGCACATGGACTTTGTGTGCCCATGGAATGTGTGTGTGCCCATGGAATGTGTGTGCATGGAATGTGTGTGTGCCCATGGAATGTGTATGTGCCCATGGAATGTGTGTGTGCCCATGGAATGTGTGTGCATGGAATGTGTGTGTGCACATGGAATTTGTGTGCCCATGGAATGTGTGTGTGCCCATGGAATGTGTGTGCATGGAATGTGTGTGTGCCCATGGAGTGTGTGTGCACATGGAGTGTGTGTGCACATGGAATGTGTGTGTGCACATGGAATGTGTGTGCACACAAAGTGCAGCCCATGGGCATTCCCGCAGTGTGTGTGAGTGCACGGTCTGTGTGCATGCACAGTATTCCCTGTGCCCACATCTCCCTCTGGTTTGGGGATGCCCATGTGTGCTCACGCCTGGCTCTGTGTGTGCCTGTGCTGTGCTTGTGTGTGGTGTGGGTGTACGTGCATTTTGGTGTGTGCATGCACAGCATTGGGTGGACATGTATGTGCACCAACTCAGTGCATGGGGGCCTGTGTGTGCCCAGGGTGTGTGTGTGAATCTGTGTGTGCCCAGGGGCTGTGCGTGAGCCTGTGTGTGCCTGAGCTTCATGTGTGACTCTGTGTGTGCTCAAGGGCTGTGTCTGTGACAGTTTATGTGTGCCCAGGCTTCGTATGTGAGTCTGTGCCTGCCTGGGCTTCGTGTGGGAGCCCCTGTGTGCCCTGGTGGGTGTGTGACTGGTTGTGTGCACCCCAGAGTGCATGTGTGATCCCTGTGTGCCCGAGGGGGGGTTGTGTGTGTGCCTGTGTGTGCCCGGGGGTGCGTGTATGCCCGTGTGCACCCTGGGGTGCGTGTGTGAGCTCGTGTACGCTCTGAAGAGTGTGGGTGACCCCATGTGTGACCCAGGTGGGCGTTGCAGGTAGCCATGCGTGCCCCGGGCGGTGTGTGCGAGCCCGAATGTGCCTGGGGGCTGTGAAGATGCCCGTGCGTGCCCGGGCTGCGTGCAGGTGCCCGTGTGTGTCCCAGGGTGTCTGTGGATGCCCGTGCGTGCCCGGGCTGTGTGCGGGTGCCCGGGTGTGCCCGGGGGTGCGCGGAGCGCGCAGCCGGCCGCGCTTACATAAAGGCTGCAATGCGGGCAGCGCGCCCCGGGCCCGGGCAGGACCCCGCACGCCGCGGCTCGGCCGGGGGCACCGCGGGGCCGGAGCGGGGTGGCCGCGGGGGCGGTGGCTAGGGTCCCGCCGGGGACGGGGCGGGGAGGGGATCGCCGTCCCGAGGTACCTGACTGGAGATGAGGTCCTCGCAGACGGACAGGGCCATCTGGATGGCGTTGGGCTTGTGGGTGACGGAGGTGGCGTTGAGCTGAAGCTTCCAGGTGCCGTGCCGCTTGTTGGCCTGGTTCACCGCCTCGCGGAAGATCTGCTCGTGCTTCTTGGTGCTCAACACCGCGCCGATATTGACGATCTTAGGGTCGCAGCCGGCGCGGGCGAAGGACGAGGAAAAGAGGAGGNTGCTGCGGGGTCGGTGCGAGGTCGATGGCACGGCTCGCAGGGCGCGGGTCCCGCTGTCCCCGTGCGGGCTGCAGGCTGCGGCTGCGTTCCGCACCTCCTGCGAGAGTCGCTTGTGCGGGGGTGCGCGGCTGGTGCCGGGCTGAGCTCTGGGGGTCCCGCTCCGCCCTCTTCACCTGCAGTGCTTTTTCGGGATCAGGGCATTCCCGGTGCCTCGGAGGGCGCGGACACACCGGGCATTCAGTAAATCAGGGACTGGGGGTAAAACACGGTCCGTGGGCTTGTTCTCCACACCGATATTCCCGGCTATGCAGCACCTCTGAATAGCACGCATTGGCAGCTCTGCCTGGGGACAGCTGTGTGTGACATGGACTCTTTCATGGTCTGTGTGCACTCCTGTGCTGGAGAACCTTCCTCTGACCAGCACAGCTCCTGGGCAGAGATGTTCAGCAGACTCTCAGCCTGGTTCCTTGGCTTCACCCTGTCCCTCCAGACAGAGCCACCACTCTTCCAGACATTAGCTCACAGGGCAACCAGTCATTTCCCTCCATTAAATTCACCAAATTACTCTGGGATATGACCTTAAGGTTTCTCTGCTGAGGAGATTTCTCGGGGTTCTCATAATCTACCTGTTTTTGGGCTACCATTAGCCTCCCTTCGGGAAATGGAGGCACAGCAGCCAGTGGCCAACATCTGGAGGGCAGTCCAGCTCCATGGCAGAAAGAGACTGAGTTTCACTCCTGGACTGCGTCTGTCCCGTTCCAGGGGCAGAGGGGTGAGGCAGCCAGAAGAGCACACTGCTTCCCAGAGTTGCCACTTCAGCCGTTTTGGAGAACAACAACGGGGTTTCAGGTAGTGAGAGGCGTTGCTTTGTCACTGCATGGGACAAAGGCCACAGCCAGCCTGGCCAGGGAATAGACCGAGCATTGCAGAACCAAAACCACCAGGGATATTTTTACACTGCCATCTCTGGGGTGCTGCTGCAGCCCACCTCTGTCCTTCCTTTGCAACGTGAGTTAAAGCAGAATATTTTCCCCCAACGCAAATTTTCTCACTGGCATCTCTGAAGTGCGAGTTGCCATGGAAACCATTTCGCCTGTGTCCCACATTGCCCACATGCACTCGGAAGGAGCTGCAGGAGCAAAATGGCCGTTGTGTAACGCTGCAGGGCTCAGTGTGCCCGGGCTCTGCAGCCTCTTCCAGCCCTGAGACCCTCTCAGGAAGCTGCAGACCCCATGGCTTGGGGAAGCAATGAAACCCATAGAGGTCGTGATGTGCTCTGTGAGAGAAGGAAAATGGCCCCACCTCACCTTAACTCTTGCAGTGCTTGGCATGGAGATCCACGCCAATCCTGCTGTCCTCTTGGAACAGACTTCCAGGAAAGCTTAACCCTTTTCAGTGTCACCATGTCATCCTCACTCCTCCGCCCATGGAGCTGAGGGCCTTGCTGGATTCACATGGTGTGGGTTTGTCTTGAAGGGACAAAGGGTGAAAGCCAGAGAATTGCATCCCTGTCCTCAGTCTGCATAGAGCTGACTTCATTCCTTCCTCTGCCTACCAGGTGCACCTGCAGTAGGGTTGTGTGGGAAGAAACCGTTCTGGAGTGGGCTGTACAGACCTGGATCCTGGTCGTCGCGATGGCAGTAGAATAACAAAGTCAAGACCTGTCCACAGCAGGTGGCTTGGCAGAGAAGACAAAGGAAAAAGGCAGGCTTTGAAATGTTATTTGGAGTGCAAGAGCTCTTTCCCTCCCATTGCCTGCAGTTCCCTGCAGGGAGAAGGAGTGCAGCTATTGAGTGCCTCCCGTGTTGCCCAGGAGCCTGGGATGACCATGCTTAGGAGGCAGGCTCTTCCCTCTGTGCCTCCATTCATTTTCTGTCTCCAGAGGCTCTTGTTACTGGCACAGTTGTGGAGATGTGAAAAATGCCTGCTTCCCTCTGGGGCCATGCCCCCCATCCATGCTGTGCTGGCAGCAGGAGCAGCCCGGATGACAATTCCCTGCAGCCAGGCTCAGCCAGCACAGATGTTGTCACCACACGAGTCTCCCTCTTGCTGTGTCCTCAGGCTCTTTGATCCTCTGAAGGCAGAGGAGCGTGCAGGGCTTTCCCAGGTAGGAGCTGTGCACGTGGGAAGCACAGCCACACCACCAGCTCATCCTGGCAGCCAGGGATGCTCTCTGCTTTCCCTGTCGCTGCCCCCTGGCACAACGTGGCAACCTCCTTAGCCATGACTGAGGCCAAGAACTGACCTCGGTTGCCTGTTAGCAATTAGTGCAGTGTGACCCTGCCCTTCATGCGGCACCTTCTGGATGCAGGGGGGTGGACAGGAGCATGGGAGGGGTGTGGGTGAGATGTCCCCTCACCAGGGATTGCCGTAATTCCTCCCATGGCCAGAGTAACTCAGTGTATAACCTGGAGGCCTCAGAGGAGCAGCACTGAACCCAGCTGGAAACTTCACCTGCCTCGGGGTAAGGCAGCAGTCCTGGTGGTAGAAAAGGCAATAGGGAATTTCATAGAAGACAAAATTAAGTATTAGGAATATGCAATTTGTGCCACTCCTTGTGGAACTACCAAACAATTCTCCTTTTGAGAAAGCTGAAATGGAATCGGGAGCAGTAACTGCAACACAGGCTGTGGAAATGGTTCCTGTGTGCAGCTGCAAGGTTAATCTGAGGTGTAAAATGGAGCAGGGCACATGCTGAGTGCCCATGGCAAGGCTCCAAGGCCTGGTACTGAAGAGCTGCCATGGGACGTGGGTGTTCCTACAGGGATGAAAGGATTTGCAATGCAGTTGCCACTTCTGTATTCCATCTTTGCCCTGGAAGTAATCACTGGTGATAAAATCTGTGAGACAGCAAATAATGATGCCAAATCACTTGGATTCTTTGATAAGCACAGGACTGGAATGTATTTTAGGACAGCCAGTGTAGAGCCATGAAAGCAGAAGCAAGTATTGCTGGTCCTGCTCTTCAGACAGGACTGCAGAGCCAGTGGAGACACTGACTGTAGATGTGGTCTCTAATACTGACCTGTGGGTCAGAGATCATGAATTTCCAAACAAAAAGGTGGCATTGTCATCCTTGGATTCACCCTGAGAATCAGAGCAGCAGCTGGCAATGACTGAGCCTCTGTAGGAAGCACTGGGGAACTCTGCACAGGAAGGCTCCCTGCAGATCTGGGAGTCACATTCTTTACAAAGAGGCTGCAAAAATGGAGAAATTATCCTTCAGAATATTTGGAGGAAAAACTTCCCATGAGCTGCTCCAGCAGAGGTGAGAGTGGATGCAGTCAAAGCGTGCTGCCTTACAGGACAGGGACAGAGAACAGCACCAAATTCCAGCCTGAGGTCTAGGCAGGGACAGGGGACAAGAGAAGGGGTGCAGGGCCCCAGCAGCTCCTCACAGCCCTCCTGGAGGCTGGCACAGTGTGTCCTCACTGCCAATGCTCTGGGCACTGTGGTTTGTGTGAGCAGCTGGGACACAGCAGGATGTCCTTGTCACAGGATCAGCCACCCAGACAGACTGCAGTCTGCGGAGGAAGGTGCCCAAGGGCTCTGTTCCTGTGCTGGGGGAGCTGCAGGGAGCAACGGGGTGGAAATCAAGGTGGGAGTGTCTGAGCAGCCCCTTGGTTGCTTTTGTGTGTTCGAGCTCTGTCTCCAGTTCTTTTCCAGACAACATCCAGGATGCACTGCAGTCTCTAAGTCCTTGTGCTCTTCCTGAATGCTTTCCCAGCTGGGAGGGACCGAGCCCAGCCTACTCTGCAATTCAGAAGTGGCTGCTGAAGTCCCCAGGCAGCACAGCTCCCTGCTCCAGGTATCCATGGGCATCCGTGTTGCCTTTACCCAGCTCTGCCCATAGGAAGGAGCTTCAGCCCCCAAGGCCTTTGCCATCCTCCCGAGCAGAGTGCTTGGCACATCTGGAATCCCTGCTGTCACAGAAAGGAGCTGCAGGAGCATCCTACAGCAGGAGATGAGAACGGAGGGGTCTCTCCCTCTGCATCTCTCCCCCTGCATGGCTCGTGTGCAGAGACATTGCCAGCAGCCAGCAGAGCTCTGCCTTCCCCCAGGGAGCTGGGCACACACAGTCACTCTGGCTCCTGGACACCCAGGTGTTCCTGGGCAGGCAGGGAGATGCTGGGTGAGTGGCAAAGGGATGGGACATGGAACATCAATGGCCGGAGGCAAAGCTGGTGAGAAACCCCAAAGCACCTCCTGTGCAGTCAGAGGGAACTGAGTGTGCAGAAACACAGTCAGATGTGCAGCAGGAGGGGTGGGAAGCTCAACTGCGAACGTTTTCCAAAGGAAAACCAGGATTTGCATGTTTGAAATGCACTGTAGGGGAAATTTCATTTTGATAACATTCCAATTCTCTGCTGGAAAACCAGCCAGAAGCTGGGCTTCAGCTTCCTGCACATCCTGCCCCAGGAGATTGAACAGCTTGTCCTCAGAGACTTCCAGTCCCCTGGAACTGCCACATGGCAGGGGCTGGAAAGTCCCTCAGAGAGACTGGTCACTGCTTGGGGATTTCCTGCACTTCTTCACCTCAGAGAGGCTGGAGCCTGGGCCAGGTGGTGTGGTGTGGTGATGGAGATGGAGCACGTGGGGGAACATCAGCCCCCTGCAGCCCTTGGTGCCCCCACCACACTCAGCCTGGGTGTCCCTGGGGAAGCTCCCCAGTGGGATGGGGCTGCCTGCCTTCCCACAGCAGGGCTGACACCAGGAATGTCACCCTCACTCTCCAGGGGATCTCTGGGAACCCTGGGACGCAGCAACAATCTCCATCCAGTCCACTGCAAGGAGTGATGGTTGGTGCCTGTGCAGCACCTGCTCAAGCAGAAACCATCCCATGTTTGGAGGGGCTGGAGGGGCCAAACTCCCCTGGAAAGGGGCCACAGGAGCTTCTCCAGGTGCCTGTCTGTCCCCAGCAGAGCCCAGGTGATGACAGGCACCACTGTTGGGCAGAGGTGCCACGGCTTTGCCTTGTCAAGGGGAGAGTGAGATCTCTGGGCATTTCCAACCTCTTGGAGCTGCAGTGAGGCTGAAACAGGGGAAGGAAAAAGGGTCAATGACAAATGAGGGGCTCTGGACCTTGCAACCCTTCCAGAAACAAAACCAGGACATTGTTTTCACAGTGATGGGTGCAGAAACACACAGGAGTTCCCATCTCTGAAACCCACCTCTGGCAAGAGGCAGCAGACATCTCTTTGGGGGTGTGCCCCAGCCTCCTGTCCCCTCACAGGCGCCACCATGGTGCCCAGAGCATCCCTGCTCTCCCAGCCCTGCCCTGCCCCTCCAGGCATGGATCTGTGCCCTTGCAGAGGGTGGTGCCTGGGGCATCTCAGTGCTCAGCACCTCATCCTGCTGCTGGGAGGGTTCATGTCTTTGCAAAGCTTCAGGAGCTCCAGGGGCCTCCAGCCTGTGCAGCTCCCCCATGAATACTCCTGACCTTAGGAGGACAGAAAACTGAGAGTGGCTTTCCAATCTGCCAGATGTGGCTTTCAAAGGCACCAGATGTGATAAATGAGATGTGCACAGCCTTGGGGGGAGCTGAGCAAGAGAGTCAAAGCCCAGGCTGGCCCTGTGTGACAATGTGGCATTCAGGGCAGGAGCTGAGCGCCAGACTCGGTGCTGCACTGGGTGCCCTCACCCCAGGAGGGGAGCCTGGTTGGGCTCCAGCACTACCAGCACAGATCATTGGTGGGTGACAGCTCAAAACCACCAAAACACAGGAATACAGTGACAAACCTGGCCTTGAGAGCCGTGCCCTCCTGTCGTGTGTGACGGATGTTTGATAGGAGATCACAATCTTGTTGCTGAGGACAGAAAGAAAGATTGATTACACAAGTTCTATTATGAAACTAGCCTAAAAAAAGCCCAAGTAAAAACACGATGAGGCAGCACCAGTTTTGGAGAAAACACTGCTTTTATCTCATCTCCTTCCCTGAAGGTTTCTGCAATGTGCTTACAAGTCAGCACTTCTGGAAAGCACAGTCTCACAGGGGGCTCCTAGAAAGGCAAACACACAGGTGGGGCTGCCTGGTATGAAGTGTCATGGAATCAGAGAGTCACAGAATCCCCGAGCTAGGAGGGACCCACCAGGATCATCCAGCCCAGCCCCTGGCCCTGCCCAGACCCCCACCAACCCCACCCTGTCCATCCCTGGCAGCGCTGTCCAAACGCTCCTGGAGCTCTGGCAGCCTCGGGGCCGTGCCCATTCCCTGGGGAGCCTGGGCAGTGCCAGCACCCTCTGGGGGAAGAACCTTTCCCTGAGCTCCAGCCTGAGCTGCCCTGGCCCAGCTCCAGCCGTGCCCTGGCTCCTGTCCCTGTCACAGGGAGCAGAAATTGGAGCTGCCTCTGCTCTGTCCCTTGTGAGGATGATGAAGACCCCAAGGAGGTCTGATCTCAGTGTCTCCTTCTCCCTGGCTGAACAAACCAAGTGACCTCAGCCACTCCTCCCTCATCTGGCTTCTCTTCCCGCCCCTTCCCCATCCTCAAGGCCCTCCTTTGGATGCTCTCTTCAGCTTAATGTCCTTTTCACACTGTGCTTTTTGTGTCTAACAACCCCGTCCTTCAAGGCTTCATCCTCCTCCTGCCATTGGGGAATTGCTCTTCACTTCCCATTTCAGTCCCCAGGTGTCCTGGGTTGGCTCCATGATGCCTGTATCCCCAATTGTCTTTTCTGTTTAGGCTGGATAATAAGTGTTGCACCTTTAAGATTTGTTCCGAGAGCGACGGGGGAAGAGAATAAGCGCGGAGTTTGTGATCAGAAACTGCACTTGCTCCCCCACATTCCTGCTGCTGGACTGTGTTGTCTGCGGATGNGACTGAGAGAGTCTGAGAGAGACTGAGAGAGCCGAGCCACAGCCATGGAGGGACTGAGAGAGACTGAGAGAGACTGAGAGAGCCAAGCCACAGCCACGGAGGGACTGAGACTGAGAGAGACTGAGAGAGCCGAGCCACAGCCATGGAGGGACTGAGAGAGTCTGAGAGAGACTGAGAGAGCCGAGCCACAGCCATGGAGGGACTGAGAGAGACTGAGAGAGCCGGGCCACAGCCACGGAGGGGACTTTGTGAGTTTGTCATCTCTTTTGGAATGACAAGAGGTTTTATGGTTTCATATTGTTAATTTTTTTTTGTGCTAGTGAATGCTTTGCCTGTTAAATAAATAGTTTTTTTCCACTTTTCTTCAAGGAAATCTTTTTCCTGAACCAGTTCGGGGAGGGACCACTTGAATTTGTTTTTTTCTAGACAAAACGTCTTTAGAGGGTTTCCTCCCAAAACTGCCCTAAACCAGGACACCAGGTCAAGTCCTAGCCCTGATCTAATGCAGAGATGTGCTGGAAAACCCCAGGCATTTTAAGGAGATCTAATATCAGTGAAACACATTTCTCCTTTACTTGTTTTTCTATAGATTCAAAATGTTTTCAGCATTCTGAAATGAAGGTGAATCTTCTCTGCCACAACCAGTGCTCCTGTGTGTGCTAGACCTGGAGGGGGGAGCATTTCAGCCTCAGGTGCTCAGTTCTGCTAACTCAGAAGTTCTGCACCTGGGGGTTTGTACCTGCTGAAAGGTGATGGGCATGTGCCACTAAAGGCACCATTCCCAACTCCAGACAGAAGCTTTTGTGTTGCTGAGCTTGCTGTGTGCTGCTCTAAAGACTCTCAGTGTCTCTCAAAAATAGACACAGAGAGAATGTGCAGGAGTCACAGTTACCTCACCAACACCTCGTTATGCTCAGTTTACACAAGTTACAGAAACATTTGTGTCCCAGCTTCCTCCTTGCCTGTTTCCCAGCTGCCTTGGGACAGTCCCCTGCAGGTCATTGCCCAGCACTCCTGGGAAGTTTGGAATGAGAAGGAAATCTCTGCATTGCACTTGATTTTTCCTACTTGCATGGGATGAGCTTCATCCCAACATTCCCCAACCTTGGGCCACCCCAGAGAGCAGGGGACACAGGGCAGAGCCACATCCCTGTGTGTCTGGGGAGATCCTGACTTGTTCAGCAAGGTCCTGGTGGCTCCTGTCACCACCACCCTCGGGTACCCTCAGCACCCTGTCCTGCGCACGTTATACCCACCCATGTCTGCTCTGTCTCAGCCACCCAGGGCTTCTGGGCAGCCTTCACACACCAAGGGCTCTTCGAGTCCTGTCCCTGCCCCAGCCCAGCCCAGAGGTGTCCACAGACCTCACCAGTCATGCCCTGAATAACCTTTGATGCTCCCTGGTGCCAGTGGGTCCCACCAGGGAGGCTGAGGCTGCCCTGGCCCTCCTGCTTGCACCTGTGAATGTGCAAGAGGTGTGCAAGATAATTTAAATGTCCTAGGAGAAAGATGTTGAAGCTATCTCAGGGAAAAGGGCATTAAAAAAAGGGTGAGTGCTCATAAAGACTCTGGCAACCAATTCTTGGACTCTATGCCATGGAAGCTGCTATTGCTGCTGGGTTTATGCAGCAACACCTCAGGGCTCCTCTTGTCTCCAACTAGTCCTTGTGTCTTCCCTCCTGCCTGGCTGAGCTCTGCCCACTCATAAATTCCATCAGACTTGGAAAAGGGGTCAGATATGAGCTGAAAAGGAAAGTGTTAGACTGAGACACAGCCTGGCTTGGTTTAGTTACCAGCAATGGATGGGCAAATTCACCTCCTGAATGTCAGCACTTCAGGTCTGCTCTGCTTGTGCCACTCCTGGATTCTGATCCCCCTGCCCTTTGTGTCTCCCCTCTGCTCCCTGCAGGGTGAGGGGGTCACCAGCATGGACCAGGAGTGCAGGTATGCAGGTCAGATGGGACCTGGCTCTGAGCAACCTGATTCAGCTGAAGATTCCCCTGCTCATGGCAGGAGGGTTGGACAAGATGGGCTTTAAAACTCCTTCCCAACCCCAAATCTTTTATGATTCTGTGTTTTTCTGCTGTTCCCAATTACATTCGTAATTATTCTTGAAGGAGGGCTATTATACCTGAAAGCTCATCCATGTTTTTCCAGCTGGGTCAGCTCATCTAATAGAAATTATTATTGTTCTCCACAGGCCTTGCTTTTTTATCCCTTAGATCATGCCTACAAAAGCATTAATGCTAATTATTCCTACCATGCATTTGTCTGTGGAACAGTGAGCTGACGCAGCCACACAGCAAGTGGAGGAAGGCTCAGATCTCCTCCCAAGCACCAACCAACAGCCAAGGCTCTCCTGTGGGTCTGGGCCATGTGCAGACACTGCTGTGGGCCTGACAGGCACTCAGAGCTTTGCAAGGCTCCTTCTGCACAGGTTCACAGACTCTGTGCTCCCAGTAAGTGCCCAGAACCGCCCGGTGGCCCTGGGGCTCTTTAAGTGCTATACTTACAAGCATTGCTATTTGTTTTCCATAAAAGAAATAAACTAATTAAATGGGAAAATTATACATAAAAATTAAAATGAAAAAAAAAAGTGGCTGTTAGTGCTTTGATACTCACCTGCAGCATTTCTCAGTATATCCTAGGACAGAATACTGTCCTCCCAAGTGAAGAGATCTCAGATATGATGCACAAGCCAGAGCAAGGGCCAGCCTCTCCTCTGGCTCTGGTAGCTCCAGAGTGCAAGGGCTGGAGGCAAAAGCAGCACTCAGGAGTCCTGGGTGAGTTTTTTGGGCAGTCCAGCAAGGGTTTGGCCACAGGCAGGCTTCTGATCTTCAAGGCAGAAGAACTCCAGGCTCATTTATGAAGAGAAGCTCTAGAGGTGGGACCTTCTTGAAATAAAATCATCTTAAACTGGCAGGGCTGCTCCTGGGACACATGGCTGAGACCCCTGGGCTCCCAGGGCTCTGCTCTGACCTACCCAGGGCTGCTTCTCTGTGTTCCCACACTGCTGCTGCTCCTGCTGAGCCCACAACATCTCCCACACATAGAAACACCTTCCCTGCTTCCCCCCTTTGGGCCTGAACCTCAGCCCAGGTGCGGAGGTGGGTCAGAGACAGAAGAAAATGCAGATGCTTCAGAGTGAGCCCCTGTCACCTGGGGCAGGGGAAGGTGATTCCAGGTGCCTCCACTGCTGCCAGCAGATGTGGGAGAGCTTTCCAGAAAGGCTGAGGGACAGCAGTGCCAGAGCTCTGGGAAAGGAGGGATCTCCAGGCACCGGGGTACAACAGCTCATTTCTGCCAGACAGCAGAAATAATCCCTCCTAGGCTTGAAGGCTGGGAAGGCTTCCAGGGGTTCTTTTCTTGGCCCAGATCACTCCAATCAAGGAAAGTGGTTTTGGGAGGGAGAGCTCCCACTGTGTCATTTGTCACCAGGGTGGCTGCCTGAGAAATGCATGCTGAGCTCAGCTCCCAAAGTCTGCTGTCCCCCTTTCTCACCAGTTGAGCTCCAAGTGACAGCAGCCACTGTAACAGCCAAAGCTCACAAGGAATGGACTCTGAATGCAAATGTGCATCACCTGAAGCACGGAAGGGACAACCCGGCCTTTGACTCAGAGCCACAGCTGTAAGCAGCCCCCAGGAGCTCCTGTGCACTGATGCAGTCTCTCAGGAGGAGCATTGGTGGAGGTAAGGCTGTGGCAGCCATCCAGATGTGGTAGGAGCACAGCACAGCTGGCTGGAGCAGAGCCCTGCACTGCCCTGGCTGTAGCCCAGGTGCTGCCTGTCCCTGTTCTATCAGATCAATGCTCAGCTAAGGTGGTGCTGCCCTGGGGTGGAACCGAGCACAGACAGATCCCAGCGGGGCAAACCTCACATTCCTCCAGGGAGCACCAGGAATCAGGCCCAGCAATGGAGAAAAGCAATCCAGTCTGGAGCTGGGGGCTTCCCTTCACCTCACCAGAAAATTCCTTTTTGCCCAGGAGTGTCACTGCTCTGGCTCCCAGCCCGCGGCTGGCCCTGTCTGGGGTAGGGATTTGCTGCTGAGTTACAGCCTGAATGAGCAAAGGGATAAAGGGCTTCTCTTTCTGGCTCCCCTTCCCAGAGATTCCTGGGCTGTAGGAGCCTGTGGCTCTCCTCTGCCCCTCCAGGCTTGGGGAAGGAATGGAGATTTCTCTAAATGCTCTTCTCTCTAAGAGAGACTTAAGGAGTCTCTCTCCCTAAGCAGAGGAAGCATCCTAAACCTTTAAACATTTTTGTGAAGGTGCCTTTTATCCTGCGGCCAAAACAGGATCCAGGAGATCAAAACCCGGGCCTGAAAACCATAATGGTTTGGAGATGACAGTGAGAAATTATTCTCCCCTTGCCTGGCCGAGGTGATGCCTCTCGTCACGGATGTTTCTGGGCTCCAGCAGCCTCTGTGGGACACTTGAGAGCGCCCCAGGGTGACACACGGGGTGTGACGGGCCGGTTCTGCTCCGGGATGGCTTCTAAAGCTGATTCGGTGGCCAGCACAGCCCGGGCATCTTCTTCAGCAGTGCCAGCCCAGTTTTGTGTGGTCCTTGCTACAGTCAGTGAACACCTCCTGCCCACAGCCTGCCAGCGAGCTGTCCCCGCTGTCCCTGCCCGGCTCCGGCAGCTGCCTGGTGCCATCTCGTGGTTAAATCACTCCTCCGGAGCATCCCTGTTTCAGTCCTGCCTCCGATCTTCCCCTAGAGAGGAACGAAACCCTCCGGGACTGATTTTTAGCGGATTTCCCCGTGTCTTTCCCAGGCTGTGGCAGGGGGAGGTCGGGGCTGCCCGTGCAGAGGAGCCCGAGCGCTGCGTGCCCTTCCCGGCCCAGGCTGCTGCTCCCACCCCTGCAGCGCCTCCCGTCCGCAGCGCCTCCCGTTCCCAGCGTCTCCCGTTCGCAGCGCCTCCCGTTCCCGCAGGAGAGCTCGCTGCGCTTTGCTCCCAGGATGGCCAGGCTCCCTCAGCCCGGGCCAGCCCCGCCTTCCAGGGCAGCTCCGAGGAGAGGACGGAAAACGCAGCAGTATTTCGTGTACTGGCAAAGGTGAACATGCTCCAAATCCACGGAGAGCATCCACAAAGAGGGGAGGGCTCTGTGTGTCCCCATTAAAAATCACTTCATTAAGGGAAAGTTGTCCTATAATAATTTCCCCTCCACCCTCTCCCCTGTTTCATGCAGAGCCCTGATTTTCATCCTGGGTTGTCCAGGTCCCAGTGTTCCACAGAACAGGAAAACAGGGTTCCAGTGACCTTTTCAGGTGTTCACTGGGACTGTAGTTATCTAAATAGTGGCTATATGTGAGGACCTTTCCTGAATCTCAACCAGAAGTTTCCTTCAAGACTTGAAAGGAGAAAAAATTCCCACTGAGACCCTGGTCCGTTGTGTCAACGCCTCCTCTCAATTCTGACAGTCCCACACCTCCTGCACTCTGCAGGCAGGGTTACAAAAGCAGATTTTAACTCTGAGCCATCCCTCACATCCCTCACACCTCTCAGGGATGGATCCCAAGCAGCTCCAGGAGCATTCTGTGCTCTGACACCACATCAGTGCTGGAATGTGTCTCATGAACTGAACAGTTTCTCAAGGGGAAATTCATTGTCCTTTTAAGGCTGGAAGGGAACTTTTGGTTGGAATTCAGGAAAGCTCCTCACTCCTCCCCACTGTTTAGAGAGGGTTTGCACTGACTGTAGGAGAACATCTTAAAGTTCACATGGAGCAATCACTTGATCTGGCTGCACTCATCAGCTTAAATCCTCAACCCATTTACCCTGAGTTTTCCTTTGGCTTGTGTTTCTTAGTTATTGTCCTGGGAAGTTCAGCTCCAGTGGATTTGGATCCATGGGACAGCAATGCAACATTCATTGATTGGCAGCACAAGTCAGTCTTTGTACTGAGCGATCTGCTTCTCCCAAAGTGAAAGAAACATTCCATCTTTATGGGTAAGAAAAACAATTTATAGATCTCACCAAACCGCAATTTCTTTTTCTGTCTGTGTGTTATTTTCAGAAAAAATATTATTACTGTATTTTTTCCCCATAGTCAAGAGCTGCATTCAAATGAAAATTTGGTTCCAAGTACTGAGCAATGATGTGTTTCACCAGCAAATGAGAGAGAATATTCTGGACATATGCAAGCACTTGCCAGGATGTGGGATTTCATCTGAAATGGCTGAATTCGGAGTCCTTGCTATCCAGAGGTGTTAAAACAATGAAACTGCAGCCACCTGCCCTTCTCCCACGCACCCAAAGGAGTCAGGGTGATTTAAAAGCCTTCTGTGCTCTTTGTTGGAGAGGGATCTGTGGGCAGCTGGGATGAGCAGCACCTCCAGCACGGGGGTTGCAGGGACCCAGAGCTCAGCGTGGGGCTGGAGGGAACTGGGAAGGGGCTGGAGCCCCAGGAGGGGCTGAGGGAGCTGAGAAGGGGCTCAGCCTGGAGAAAAGGAGGCTCAGGGGGGCCCTTCTGGCTCTGCACAACTCTTGACAGGAGGGGACAGCCAGGGGAGTCGGGCTCTGCTCCCAGGGAACAGGGACAGGAGGAGAGGGAACAGCCTCAGGCTGGCCTGGGGAGGCTCAGGGTGGACATTGGGGAAAATTTCTTCACTGGGATGGTGATCATGGCCTGGCACAGCTGTCCCACAGCACCTGGGGACAGGGGGCAGTGGTGCCTTGGTCGGACTCGATGGCAGTAAAGGTCTGTTCCAACCTGAGTGATTCTGACATTTCCTGTCTCTGTGGGGCCACAGGAAGCCCTCTTTAAGATTCAGTGGGATTCATCCCACCCAAAGGAACAGGTTCTGTCACTCAGGCCTTGCAGGGATGGGCTCCTCCTGCCGCCTCTGATTTCACTGACTGAAGGAGAAACTTCCCTTCCCCATCTTCCACCTCCCACACAGCAGCGTGAGGCTGAGCAGGAGCAAATGCTCTCCTTGGTGCTCGTTTCCACATTAGGAAAGAAGGCAACAGCCTTCCAATCCTGTAGGAGCTGCATTTTCTGACGCTGGGTAAAAATAAATGCCAAAATTAATTTCTCTGGAAAGAATGAGGAGCACAGGATCCTACAATGTTACAACAGAGAATGACTTGAACTTGAGAGGCAGTGATGGATCTTGCTCTCTCATCTACTAAAAGCAGCTCCTTTTAGCTCAGTGAACATGGAGGAGGATCCACTGATGCAGCACCCATTCATCTGTTTGAAGGTTAAAGAGGCAGCAGAGCATTCCAGGCACACAAAACTCATGCAAAACACCTGATTGAAAAAAATCCGATTGGAACAAACTCTCTGCTGTGCCCTTTGTAGCTGTTGTCCTTCTTCAGCACTCTGAAGGCTGGAAAAGTGCCACCACGTGTCTGTGCCACAGGAATCTCTCCCACAGAGACCCTTCAGGATGAGGTGACCTTTGGTGCCAGTGTCTGCCTTGGAGACGCCTCTTTTAACCGGTTCCCTCCTGCCCTGTGTCCGGGGGTGAACGGGGTGCTCTGCTCTGGCACCACTGCCTGGGGGGTCCCACCCCGCGAGGGCAGTGCCCCACAGTGCCAGATCACCAGGAGTGGGAGTCCCGTGGGCAAACAGAGCTCAGAACGGGCAAGCTGGGAGCTCCCTTCCCGCTGGGGCAGATCCTGGGTGCTCTCCTGCCGCCCAGCTCAGGGCCGTTTCCTCCCACTTAACTCATTCAGGGACACCTTCCCCCAGGTCACCAAGTGCCAGCAGTGTCCCCAGCGCTGCTGGCCTGGCTCTGACCCAGGAGCATTCCCTGTGCTGCATACCGAGCACACAGCACCTGCTCACCAACACGGAGTGTCAGCTCCCCGAGTGGAGAACAGATGTTCTGGGTACTTAAAGGGAATCTGTTCATTTGCTGTGACTTACAACCAGTGCAATTTAAGAAAGGCTTCCCCAGAACTGCAGCACTCAGGTCAGGAGCTCTCAGCTTATCCATCACCGAGTGGGAGCACGCAGTTATTTTGCTGTTAATCTTCATATCCACCACCACAGGCTGACAAATGTGCCATGGAGAAGGAACAGCCGTTGCCTCCATCACCTCTCTGGAAATGAGTCTGGGACCTGTTCAGTGGCACAAGACAGGAGGGATCTTGGCCATGGCCCTGGGGGGAGCAGGGGCAGCCACGGGCAGGGGCTCCTCCAGGAGAGCGAATGGGAGGCACCAGCAGGTTTGGAAGTGGGTGATCCTGGAGGTCCTCAGGAGATTTGTCTGTGCTTGGTGCTGAGCAGACACTTCTGGTTGCAAAATTCCTGGACTGAAAAGACCCTTAATCCAAATCCAAATCCAAAGGCACAACCTGCCTGACTGCATCCCGACAGAGGAGAGGGGGAAAGGGAGGAATAGAATTATTAAAAGACAGAAAAGCACAGGAGTTGCAGCTCTGGGAGTGTGCAGAGGAGCTGTGACAATCTGGGGAATTGATGGTGTAGTAATTTTTATTTCCTGTCTGTTTTCCAGTGCAAACCACTTCCCACTGGTCTGTTCTGTCAATATTTCACTATTAAATGTCTTCTAAAACTAATCTCGTTCCCTGTGTGTTCTTCTTCACTGTTTTGTGGGGTGTTCTTGCCGGGAGAAGGGATCCTGGAACCAGTCCATGCTCTCCTTCCTCAGGAACCACGGGGAACCTCCAGAGAGGAACTCGATGGGGAGCGGGAGCTTGCAGCAGGAGCACTGCCCAACTCAGGGGCCTGAGAGCTCTGTCGGGTGTTAATGGCCCTGACCAGCCTCATCTGGGGCACTCCCCCACTCCTGCAGCCCCATTTCAGCTCAGCTCTGGCCCTCGGCCCCTGTCCTGAGTGATGCTGTTCTCCTGGCTGCGCTGGGCTCTGCCCACAGCCTGACTGCCCAGCTGGACCTGCTCTGCCCCATCCCCACGGAGCTGCCCAGCAGCTGCTGGGCTGTGTCTGACCCTGGGTCCCCTCTCCAAATCCGGGCTCTGAGCTGCAGATTGATTCCCTCAGTTCCTCAGCCCTGCCCCACTCCATGAGCTTGCCCAGGGATCTGACTCCTGGCTAAGCCTGGCCGTGGCTCCTGGGCCTGCCCTGCCGATCCCGGGGGCAGCAGGACCCCCTCAGCTCCCAGCACATTGCTCAGGGAACAGCAGTGCTGGCAGAGATGGGTGATAGAGGAACAGCAAGAGGCAGCTCCAGGGCAGAGCTGTTACCTGGTGTGGGTGGGTCACGGGCCACTGCTCACCCAAGTTCAAGAGGGCACAGGGCCACCCCAACCCCACAGCCACAAACACACACCAGGGGCCCTGCCACACACCTGGGCTGCTGCTCCCTGCTCCCCACTCTGGTCCACACACAGGATCTCAGGATGAACAAATACCTATCCCTCTGAGATGAGCAAAGGCTCCGGATACCTCGAACAGAACCTGAATTCAGAGCTACCAGTTCCTTTATTGCTAAAGCTAAAGGAGTTTTGTCCTGTTAGGGCAGAAATCAGAGAAACACAGCAGGATTAGCTTAAGCCTCTTCCATTCCCATTAGCAATCTTATTTATCCTTTCAAATGGCTCCAGCAAAAGGAACAGTTGAGTGCTAGGAGCTGCTGGCATGCCAGGGATCCCATCTTCTGGTCCTGTTTGTTTTAAATTATCCACTTTACATATTTAGATTTTCAAACAAATCCCAACTATTGTCTAGTAGCACCTGAAGGCATCTGATCTGTTTACTGAAACCTCTTCTACAGCAAATATCCAGCAAAGTCTCAGCCGTCCTCACCACTAGATACTGATAGCTCTTTTACGATTTTAGTTTATCTTCACACTTTACCACTAGCCAAGAGTTTATCCAATGGCCAGACCCATTGTCATTCCATGTCTTTGGCTTTTGCTTTTTCCCAAGTCACAAATTCACTACAAATTTGCTAATTCTCTAGCAAAGCTGGTTTTGTTTTTTTTTTTTTTTTGGTGAGTGAGGGGTGGGTGCGAGGTTAGAAAACCCCAAAAGATATCAAAGCAGGTCAAAGAAAAGGATACATGGAGGGGAATGGACAACAGGATTTTCCAGTGTGAGGCCTGGCCTCATCCTTAGCACCCTGGTCTCTGTACTTGTTTCCCTTTGGACAATTCCTGGTGGTCTCTGGTTCGTTTGGAGGTGGGTCCTAGAGCTCCTGAGAGCACCAGCAAGGTCCCAGTCCCAGCTGGCAGTGCCCCCTCACCAGCACATCCCTGTGAGCCCAGTCCCTGGTGCAGTCAGGCCTCTGAGCCCAGCTCTTGGGCTCTCACCATGGGCAGCTGCCAAGGGCTTGTCCTGGGAGGAGCCCAGTGCCAAAGCCCCCGTTCCCCTGGGTGAAACCAACCCCAGCTGGATCTGCTGGTGCAGGTGGAATCCCTGAGCAGAACCTGGCACTGGCATTGAGGCTGCCAGCACAAACACCCTGTGCTGGGCTGAGCCTCCTGGCGGGGGGAACCCAACCCCAAGGGACAGCCCCAAACCAAGGGGCTCAGGGCCTTTCTGCTGCACAAAAACATCTCTCCAGAGAGACAGGAACAGTTCATGGCCCCAGTGACTGAGAGTGGGACACAGGATGCTCTGGGGCTCTGAGTGCCCCAGATGAGAGTGTGGATTTGTCCTGCTGCCCATATGGCTGTGAACTGCCACAGGGCAGGGATGGGTGGGATACTGGGCAGGAATTGTTCCCTGGCAGGGTGGGCAGGCCCTGGTACAGGGTGCCCAGAGCAGCTGTGGCTGCCCCTGGATCCCTGGCAGTGCCCAAGGCCAGGTTGGACATTGGGACTTGGAGGAACCTGGGACAGTGGAAGGTGTCCCTGCCCATGGCAGGGGTGACACGGGATGTCCCTTCCAACCCAAACCATTCCATGATTCTGTGGGATCCATCAGACACCACTGCTGGGATCCAGGTCGCTTCCTGGATGTTTGCCCTCCTCACATCAGCACATCAGCACTGGGGATGTCCCAATCACAAGCTTGAAATACAGAAAATATACAAAACCCCAGACAATTTTTTTTCCCCTAAAGGTTGTTTTATTGTAAAACCATAAATACAACACTGACATGAAAATCCTCAAGCAACGGATGCTTTCTTACAGTTACAGTTTGTCTTCTGCCTTGGCATCAATTCTGAAAAGAATGTTGCAGAAACATATCTCTAAGGTATTTCCAAATAACCGAGCTCTGGCCTGGAGCGCTCGGCCCCTTTGGAAGCTAAGTGGAACTATTCCTCCTCTCTTGTGGAATATTTCCATTCAGACAGCAACAGACTTGTAAAAACAGCAACATTTAAACACCTTGATATTTTTTTTCTTTAATAATCCTTTTCATTTGACGTCAGTCTAAGTTTCAAACAGCACTGAATTTATTTAGCTGAAAAAAAAACCCAAAACAAAACAAAAACAAAATAAAATCCTAAAAAGAAAAAAAAAAAACTCAGAACTTGAGTTGGCCTCAAGTGTTCGCATATCACAATGAAAAATCAGCAACTCAACCCCGTGCAATATTGCTCTCTAGTGAGTCATTTGATCCACACCAACAATACATGAGACTTCAAACAGGTTTTGTTTTGTTTATTAACACAGCAAGTGTGACATTAGATAACCTTTTAAATACAGTACATGGTACAGCGCGGGGCCAGCTGCCCGCACGTTTCCCGTTATGAAGACAAAGCCAGCGGTGGCGGTTTATAAAAATATTGTGTTGCTACAAAAGTATAAATTAATGCTACCGGTATTAAGAAATATTAAACACATAAAACTTATAAGGATTAAGAAAAATATTCATTAATACCTGTAGAAAACTCTGGCCTAAAAAAGATATTTTTTGTATATTTTTTGTATATTTTTTTTGTATTTTTTAAGATGACATGGTCGCACTCGCAGCGCGGGTGCTCTGTGGTATTGCCTAGAACATCTGCATCTACAGAAAGGAAGGAAATGCA
This sequence comes from Irena cyanogastra, assembly GCA_013397155.1. Taxonomy (NCBI): domain Eukaryota; kingdom Metazoa; phylum Chordata; class Aves; order Passeriformes; family Irenidae; genus Irena; species Irena cyanogastra. Next base: position 379,736 of record VWZV01017174.1, on the reverse strand, counting down.
CACGAGTTACTGAGGGCAGGGAGGGCCAGGAGGGGCAGGAGAACATTAAATCCTTTGCTTGATGAAACAAGAATTCAGTTCCCAGGAGGAGGTTTGGGAAATGGAACATACGAGCGAGGAACAGCTTCTCTTTTCAGACTGGCTGCAAACAAGGATCTCCTGATATTTGGTTGTCACCATGACACTGTCTGGCTATGGCGTGGACCACAATCCTCATGGCCTGGGCAGAGTGTTCCCCCACTGACAGCCTGGGCTGTCACCTGCCACCACTGTGCAGGTCATCCACTATCAGCTTTCCTTCAAAGAATTCAAAAAAAGGAGTATTAAAGTACCAGTAAGTTTCAAGGGACCATGGAAAACAACTCCTAAAACTTGCTCTTTCCAGAACACGTCTCCTTCCTTGAGGGGGAAGGTCCTTCTACATAGAAGGAGAGAAGTTATCCCTTCTTCCACCCCTCAGCCCACTCGAAAAAACAATCCCAGGCTATCCACAGACACTGCAGAGACTGCCACGAGAACCCCCAGGAGGTGAGAACAAGGATTCAAGGCCAGTGAGGCTGGAAGTGTCTTTTTAAGGAACTTTGGTTGCAAAAGGATTGGATGTGTCTGTGCTCATAAACTCCACCCTACAATTCCCATCATTAAGCCTGAGCTGCTCATCTGGGTCCCACTGTCAGGCATGCTACAGAAAATCCTGCCAGTCATCATTCCTTGTTTCAGGAGCCAAAAATTCCAACTCAGCTGCCTACAGACGAGGAGTCCTTAAGAGTCTATGGATACACCGTTGTCAATGCAAGCAAAACTCTCCTGTGGAGTTACAAAGGACTCGTAACTAAGCACCCAAAGAGTTGAGCAGGACTCAACTAAGCAGCCAAACTAGACCTGAAATTAAACAGAAATCCCACAAACATTCAATAGATAAAATCAAATTTCAGGGCAACCCACTCTCATTGGTTCACCATTTCTGGCCTAGCATAAGCAGACTGTCCCCAGGCCTGTCCCACACGGAGCTCAGCTGGGCCTCAGAGTTCGCTCAGGGACACTTCCAGAAGCCCCAGGGAGGTGACAGAGCCATGAAGGGATGGGTCCCACACACGGGAACAGGGAGTTCTTATTGCTACAGAGCGCCAATATCAGGTCTGACATGGAGCACGAGGCTCAGCCCGTGGTTCTGGGCATTCCCAAGGGATCCCATGGATCCGAGATCATGGTGTAGCACAGAGAAAACTCAGCAGAAGCAGCAACACATTGAACACTCTCTCCCACTTCAATCTGACAGGACACTTGCTCCTCGACTGGCAGCTTCCCCTCTGCCCCCTCCCTCCTTGATGGAACCTGACTGATGGATGTACTGAGAGCTGGCAAGGGCTTGGTGCTGGTGACGAGTGGGAGGATGGAGAGGAAAAGGCTCTGTGAACCCTCCTGGAGGGGTCTGGGCGGGAACCTGGCACTTCCCACCCCTACACCCAGTTCCTTCTCTCTTGGCAAGGTCCAGCCATGTGTTTCATAGAGTGAGCTCCACTCTGCAGCCTTGTCTTCAGTGACAGGGCTCAAAACACATTCCCCTCACAGACTCCTCCCAGAGAAACAGAGTTCTCCTCCCTGAAGAGATTTCCCAGAATCTGCCTTTAGTATCTTTTTTATTTTTCTCCCATTACTCCTAATTACTCCATAGGGAACAGTTTGTCCCTTCCTGTGTGAATGCTCCCAGGAGCTCCTGCCTCTCCCTCAGCCCAAGCAGTGCAATCAGAGATCCAAGCCTTTCCTCAGCACAAAGCAGCACTCCCAGCCTTGGAACACCTTCCTGGCTGCTCTTATAATGTCTTTTCATTCATCGGTAACACGGTGCTGCCTAGAAATGCCCAGGGTACTGTGTGAGCAGCAGGAGGTTCCAGTTCTCTGTCCTGTGCTCAGCATGGCCAGAGTGGAACTGGCCCCTCTGAGCAGACTCAGCCACCAACACAAACATTTTTGGTAATTCCTTTCCATACTAAACCTTCTGGGTTATTGCAGACAGTTGGAGAACACCCACCCAACCCACCTGAGCCATCTCACTGAACACTCCTATGCCACCATTTAGAGCTCAATCATTCCCAGAAGTGTCTCCCCTCTATTTTCAGTCATTCCCAAGAGAGTATCTGCTGCAAATTCATTTGCAAAATTCACATAAAGGTCATGACTCCCTGAGCTGCTGCTGGACATCATCTCTGCCCAGCAAGCACAGATAAATCAGTGCAGGTGGTTTGTGTGGACACTTAAATCACTTCAGCTCAAAGTTAAACTGGCTTAACCAGCAATGAAGGAACAACTGAGTTAGACAAAACCTGAGCCCACAGGCAACTTTCACAGAAAGTTTTGCCAATTGCACCAGTTCAAACCCACCCAAAGCAGTTTCCTTAGCACAGACAGAGAGCTTGGACAGAAAGGGAAGTTCACCTCCATCTCAACCCAGGTGCAAGACACCAAGGTGCAAGACACCAAATCCATCCTGCAAGGCAAACACAACCACTGCCTACTGAGAGACACAGGAAACAACTCCTTCCTGACCTCCTGGCTGCTGCATCCACACAGAAACAACCTCCTGAGGAGCTCTGCCTCTATCCTACTTTCTTCAGTAACAAGGATGTTCAGACAGGCCCTTCCTTCTTGGAGTTCACCTGGTGGTGCTTGTTCCCCACCTGAAGGTCAGAACGCTCCCAAAGCAAACTGTGAAGCCAGGAAGAGAAGTCTGCAAGGTCAGGCACAGTCAGCAGCAGGAACAGGTGGATGCCTGAAGGCCACACACCATTCCTCCATCCTGACACATTTCACAAGGGAGATTAAAGGAAACCAACAAGCAGAAGGCAAATTCCCGTGACCCACCAGAAGATGATCCCAGTTCTGAGGACTTCTCCTTCCATCTCAAAGGGAGCAGAACCTCACAACAGCCCTGGCCAAACTCAGAGTGTCTTCTGTGCAGTCTCCCACCTCAGGACCAGCAGTGCTCCCTACAACACCCTGGCTCCTCTGCACCTCCGGGCCACCATAGGGCAGGAACACAGCAGCTTGGGTTGGAGCAATCTGGCAAATAAAAGCTTCCGAATTTCAGACCTTGGTAAAGTATTTTTGCTCCCTAGAATGTGAATTTAAGCCTTGAAGAAGGAAGTAGGAAGAGGAGCAAAAGCTTGGCATTCAAGGTAAATGCATGTACTACAGATGTGCTTCTCTGCTTTTACTGAGGCCTAAGTGACCCAGAGAGAGCCTGGAGCAGACCCAGCACAAACAGTTCCTCTGAGCTGGGCACCCTGCAACCATATGCAAGAGTCAGGAAAAGCTGCACCCTCCTCCACTGAGTGTCTGGAGAACGGGCTGCCCAAGCAGTCCCTCTCCTCACCATGTCTGAGAATGCTCCATTTTAGGCCTTTAGGTTTTCTCTTGCTGTTGAGTTTTTAAGTCTCAGGGAGAATCTCATCTGCCCGACATCACTGCTTAACGCTCATCATTAGTGCAACTACAACCGAAGTTGCCTCAGAGGGGCAGTTTTTGGGATGGGGGAAGAGGACCAGTCCATCCCTCTCTTTGGTCAGCACCACGAGAAAACCCCAGCTCTGGTGCCAAACCCACAGTGTGAGAAGGGAAAGGGGAGGTGGGATGGGAGGTAGGGGTGGCTGTGGCCTTCCTGCATACATGCCCTCAGTCTGCACCACAGTCCTGCTCACTGCTGGGCACAAAGCCCTGCAGTTTGCCCCATTCTCAGTTCCAGGGATTTACAGCTGTGCTGACTCACTCTTGTCCACTTCCCACCCTCGATATCTCGCACAGACAACACGAGCCCGAGTTCGCAAATTCCACAGAAATCATCCATGTGTCCCTTAGCAAAGGAGGGCTGGGGATTGGAGCTGTCTTTCCAAAGGAATGCAAAGGCTTTGCATGTTCCCTGAGTATCAAAGAGCTCTCAGGGTCTCAGGTCAGCCACACAAAAAGGTGTAATGTGCCATTAGGACAAGGAGCTGCCAATTCTGATCCCTGTGCCATCAGCTGAGCTGTTTGGTACCCTCTGTGCCCACAGCTAATCCTGTTTGGGGACATGCACCAGCCAAGTTTTCCTGCTGTTAGGTACCAACGGGCCTGGCACACATCTCATTCACTCAGGGTTCATTTTTGTCTGTCACAGGTTTCTCCTGCCCCGCAAACTGCTGGGCTACCACCGGCCCAGCTGGTGGCTGGGCATGCAGGATTTGTACAGGAGAAAACAAAAGCAGCAAGAAGGAAAGCTGGCCCTACAAGCAACCCCTCCATCAGCCACTGACAGGGAAATCAGGAGTCCAAGAGCCTCTGCCTTGGCAGCTTCTGTTCATGTGGCAGGCTGTGTGCTTTAGGCAAAAAATTAACATTTTAGGAGACATGGTTTTGGTCTGATGGCAGTTACAGTGCTGAGAGGTCAACCCAAACACCAGCCTCAAGGCAACGGAAGGGTGAAAGGGCTGGAAAGGGCAAGACGCTGGTGCCAAGGTCTGTCCTTATGAGCCTGTCGTGGGGAAGGGTCCAGCATGCAAACTGTGCCCCTGAGTCCTGTGGCAGTGCAGGTGTCAGGGAGCGCCCGTGAGGTTCAAGGCATCTGCACACAAAGCCTGAGAGATTGGGTTTGCTATTTCTCATGTCTTGGGACTTTCAACTTCTCTTACAGCCAGAGCTGGGCAGGTGGGATCCTGGTTTAACATCTGCTCAACAGCAGCACTTCAGAGAGGGCCTGCAGTTTCCCCCTGCATTGCCAGCCAGCAGCAAACTCCCCGTGCTGCTGAAGGGCTCCAGCCTGCTCTCAGCAGGGCCAGTCCCTCCTCCTGACCCTCCCATGCCCCTGGAGCCGCAGCTCCAGAGCTCCTGGAAGCAGGAGAGACTGCTGAAAAAAGAAGAATTTGCTTCAGTTTTCCTCCATGAGACAAGTCCCAGCGGTGAAAAATGCACAGTTTGGCACCAGAGGTTGGGAACTGTCCAAGAGGCACCAAACCCGACACAGCCTGTCCAGCAGCCCAGGAGATGTGCCTGTGGGAACTCTGGCCTTGGGGACAGCAGAGTGACTGAGATGTCTGGGGTCATGGGGATCTCTAATTGCATTTGGGGTGAGCCAGTTATGTGTGAACGTTTTGGGGCCCGTGGCCTTCCTGGCCAGAACAGGTCAGCAACAAAACAAGTAGTGTAATGCACTGTAGGTATCAAAAAGACATTCGTGCCACTAGAGGAAACCATTCCAAACAAAAAAGGGAAGATATTCTTTGCACTCAATCAGGAGCACTTACATTCAGAAGGATCTTTGAGCCCATGCACTTCTCTAAGCTTCCTTCAAACCCCAGTTTGACAAAACTGGTGAGCTTTGTTCCCCTGAAAAATCATACACCTTGGTTTGTCCTTGGCCTTGGGGAGGGTGGTTTATGTGTCACTGAGACACTTTTTAACAAAAAACTTTTGGTACAAGGGTTCTCTGGCAGACCTGGCAAGCTCACTGGTGGCCCACAGCCACCTGTGCTGTCACCATTTGCTTTTCCTGATTTCTAGGCTTTGCCACATAAACAACTGCTGTGGTTTCCATAAGAATATATTTAACTGCAAATGGCTACTCTAGAACAAGTTTGAGAACACCTGATGTATAAAATTCACAGAAAAGCTAATTAACACTGGGAGTTCAGAAAAGAAGTTCTGCAGTAAAAAAATATAAAGCCAAGAAACATAACAACTACTGACAGTTTCTGCCATGAACCATTTCTCTTAGTTTGAAATCAAACTTATAATCACTTGGTGCCATGATAAACTCAAAACTGGGAGTAGAGACAGAGGAGTAACTTTTGGTTTTTGGGAAAAAAAGCATATGGAAAGGTTAAAAATCAAAACCCTTAAAGCCTCCCTTCCTGATTTCTAAAGATACCAGTGTTGATGGAACACAGCTGCCCTGATTCACACACCATGCCAAGAAGGCTGCAGCCAAGTGCCCTCAAGGTGTACAGTTATTCAAAGGAGCAAAGTCCAGTGCAGAACTGGTCTGGTCAATGGAGTCTGATTATCCATGGCAAGATGGCCCAGGGGACAAGAGGAAAGGTGGGGTGGAGGAGAAACAAAAGAAACTTCAAGTCACTTTAGATCTCAGCTGCCTGAAGACTTTAGAACATCAGCCTCCCATTCGTCTGCCCACTTGAAAACATTAAAAAGTCTGTCAAGTCCACATACTATCTATGGGAAAGGAGCACATTCCTGGCAGAGGGCTGTCTCTCTCCCATGCTCAGCTTTCCTCTCAAACTTAATTTTATATATATTTATATTTTTATATATATATAAAAAAGCACTTGGTTTCCAGGGGCATTCATAATGAGGTCCACAGTGTTTAGAACTTAAATTTCTTTTTCTTTGTTTGGAACAGTGTTTTATAGTTTTGTTTTAATTAAAAGAAAGTCTTAAAGCATGTTGGACTTCAAAAACATGAGTTTGTTCATGTCTTCTGGACTGAGTAGCCGCCTCCTTTTGATCAAGAGCGCCTGCTCACACATATTTACACATTCGCTCCTGGCACCCACAGCAGGCACGGCTAAGAGCCAAAAGGCCAGCTTGGCTAGTTTCATATGCTTTTGGGTAACACACGACCAGTACTGAAACAGGTCAGGGGTGGCCTGGAAGAGAGGTTCTTGCAAATAATCATAGACTTCATTTTTCCCAAACCAATCTTCTTCCTGAGCTGCTGTGGCCTCCCCCGCTGCACGAGGCTTCTTGGTTGAAGGTTCAAATTCTGTTTCTTCTGCCCAGGACTCTTTCACCTCATTGATCAGCTCACAGACCTTGCCAATGATCTCTTCGTGCTGGTAGGGCGGGACGGGCCGCAGCTTTTGCTGAGGGTCCAAGATCATGGCTACCTTGTGTGCAGAGTGAACTTTGAAGTTCTCCTTCAGTGCCTCCAAGAAGAGGTGACAGAGTTTGCTGACCACGCCAGCATCATTGGCTTTGGAAGTGAACAGTTTCTCCAGTTTGACATAGGTGGGCAGCACCAGCTGCAGCGTGGGCCGGCTCTCATTGCTCAGCTCGATCACAGCCTGTTTCACCGGTGCCAGGATGGCTGCCAGGTTGCTGAGCAGGTGTTTGTTCAGGTTTTGGATGAGGTTCATCTTCTTGGCCCTGCTGTAGAACTCGCAGATCTGTTCGTAGCGCTCGTGGACGAGCAGCAGGGAGTCGGTGACCGAGTTCCAGCAGGGAGGCGGGGAGGTCTCTTCCAGGGAGCCAAAGGTCTCCTTTGAGAGGCCCGTGGACCCTGCCAGGTCTTCACAGACATTCAGGAGCTCGATCACCTCGTGCATGTTGCGAGCCTGTAGTGTTCTCTTGTTGAGCACGCTCTGCACCACTGAGTTCAAGGCACAGGCCGAGCAACGCAGGCACATGCCCGCCTTGGAGAATGCCGAGGAGTTGACCTTGCAGTCTGTCACGTACACTGTCCTGATCTCTGACATCACAAACTCTGACAGTACGTTCTGCACCCAGTGGTGGATAAAATCACCATTGTCTCGAATGTCTACGCCCTTAATGCCCAGGACGTAGCTCTTGATGTGGTTGCCTTCCACCTGGTAGGCAGTGAGGATGTAGCAGGAGTCGGGGCCGACGCTCTGCGAGTGGCAGGTGACCCCGATGCCGAGGCAGGCGTTGCTGCCCAGGGCGCAGGTGACTTTCACCTTCACCTGGTTGTACATCCGAGGCAGGTGCTTCAAAGCCAGGGTGTTGAAGTTGCCCAGGATCTCGGTGACGGAGAAGGCACCGTAGCGAGCCCCGCTATCCACCAGCGTCTGTGCCAGCTTGATGAACTCCTTGCCGCTGACCACGCTGAGCGCGCCGAGGTCGGTGCACATCACCCGCAGCAGCCTCTCGGCGATGTTCTGCCGCTCCTTCTCCGGGATCGCGCTGTTCCCCACCGAGCCACTCGCCAACGCTGCAGGGAAACACGAGTGGGCACAGAAAGGAGCAGATCAGCATCACCGCAGCAGGACAGAGCAGGGGACGAGGCACAAACAATTCTCAGAGACCCCCAAAGAGGTGGAACATGCCCAGATGTTGGAAGAGACAACTCCAACTTTGCATTTGTTCCCCCAAGGTTTCTGGACTGAGGAACCTCCAGAGTAGCAGGGAGCAGATCTGCATCCTGTCCTGGTGTGGGGATAGTCACAACTCAGCTGGAAAGATGGACAACAAATCACAGACTCTCAGACTGGTTTGGCTTGGAAGGGACATCAAAACCCATCCAGTGCCACTCCCTGCCATAGGCAGGGACACCTTCCACTATCCCAGGTTGTTCCAAGCCCTGTCCAACCTGGCCTTGGACACTTGCAGGGATCCAGGGGTAGCACAGCTGCTCAGGGCACCCTGTGCCTATGTCACACTGTGATGACTGGATTAGTTTTTTAACTCCAGGCCAGGAAGTCTGACCTTGGATCAGAAGTTACCTTCTTCCAAGAGTTACCAAATGCATCTTCCTCACAAACCTTTCCAACCACCCCAGGGTTCTTTGCTGCACTCCTGTAGTGGGAACAGGTGCTCTGTTCTGCCAGGTAGGACATGAATTAGGGTGAAACCAAATACAGTTTGGTGAGGACAAGGGCCTTGTGCAGTGTCCATCACTGCTGCACCCCTGAGCCACCTGTTGAACAGGGACAAAGCGGGAAATTGTTACTTACTGTTGTTGGCGTTATTTCTTTGGAGCTGTGGTTTCCACTTTTCTTCAACCACAGGGAGAGGTGACCTAGGCTGCTGGCTGGAGGCAATGTTGTTCTCATTGTCAGCTGTGAGGCAAGAGACAGGGAGGGGTTAAAAGCAGAAAATAAGGCTTAAAGCACAAAGAAGTGGAAACAACTCAACTGCTCAGCATGTATGTAGGGTTCCTTAAAAGGGGACAACAACCTGCCACACTCTCTGTGGCTTTTAGGCAGCTTTCAGTGAGCTCACACGGCACCCTCAGGGACTTTGAAACTGTCTTTGGACTCACAACCTATCACTTCCCAAAATGTGGCTGAAATGTGCCACATGTCTTTCTGTGCACCAGGGATGTTGATGCCATCAGCACACCTTGAGGTGTCTCCTCAGGAGCTGAAGCTGCACACCAGGAGGAATGGAAGCTCAGCCTGACTTGGGCCATTCATTTGTTTTCTGAAATGAGGTGGAACAAACACTGATCTTTCTGTTCCCTCCCTGCCTCTTCCTGCACTGCAGGTGGCTGCCCTGTTTTTTCTGGGAAGCACTTTGGTTTTCAAGCCGTGCTCAGCTCCTCTGGACCTAAGAGTCTCATTGCAATCTTCAGGTCTGGTTTCTTCCCTGTGAAGAGCAAGGGCCCATCTCCTCTGGGGCTCTCACTGCTGCCTCAGGCTGCAAACACAAAGCCAAAGTTTCTGGAGTGTGGACCAAAGACCATCCCACCCTGAGGCTGCGGACACCAAGCGCCCCCAAAGTTTTTGTGTTTGTGCTCCCATTTCTGCGTATGTAACTGGGCTAAACATACTGGCTGCCAGTCTGATGGGCTCTTACAAGAAAATGCAAGCAAGATTAGTAAAGTCTGTATCGTATCCGTGTTTTCCTCTCCCATGCCCCAAGAATTTCTCCCCACCCTCCAGAGGAAATTTTCTAGTTCTCAGTATGCTTCAGTATGAAATGGTGCTGTGAAACAGGCTGTGAGGGAACAGTGCACAATGAAATGGGCTGGAAGAGGAGGCAGAAAGATGGAGAGACTGACAACCAGGCTGAGCAGAAGGATGGAAATAAAACCAAGGAAAACAGAACATTTGCTCACCACAGCTGGACTCATCACACCTAATTCTGGACACCTGTCAGACACACCTCTCTCTGAGGTGGCCCATTAGGGCTCCTTTTACACTCAGGGATGCCACTCTTTCACCCAGGCAGAGATGGATCCTCTTGTAGAGTGAGAACCACCATGGCATGAACTCACCTGGAATCACTGACTCTCCAGTGATTTCACAGGGAGTGCAGACTGCCCAGCTCAGGTGGCAGCCCCAACAGCCTGGGGACACCAGCACAGAGTGCAGTGACCCTGCCCTGTGCTCTGGGCAGAGAAGCACGCTCTGCCAGGCTGCCCTGGGGGGCCAGCAGGACACACAGGACAGGGCAGAGCTGCTCTCCATGTGTGCCAACAACCTGGGAGAGCAGGGAGACCAGCAGGGGTGTGATGGAGCTCCAGTGCTCTCCTCTTTACAAGTCCTCTCCAGTGTGAGCAGCTCTGCCCTTCACTGGGCACTCTAGACCTGCCCATCAACAGGCACAGGCTGCTCAGTCACCTGTGGGCACTGCACTGGCACAGGCTGGGGAAATACCTCAGAGCAATCCAGGACATGACAGGACATGACCCAGGACAGCCTTTGGCACTGCCTGGGGCCTGTGTGTGCCCAGGGAGCTCCCTGGCCATGCTGGGTACCCAGGGAGCGCTGCCGTGCTCAGGCTGCAGCCACAGGTTGGCCTTGGCAGGTGTGCAGAGATGTGAAGAGCACGAGGTGCCTCAGAGAGCACCAGTGACCAGGTGTGACATATCACCTTTCCCCCAGCATCTGCCAGACTAATTGCTCTTGAGCCAATGTCACCAGTGTCCTCAACTCCAAACATCTGTAGGTGGGCAAAAGAAAATGCTGGATGTTGCCTACTAACGTTGCTCATGGTTCAGGCCCTCCTTGTCTTGGTGATGGATTGGTAGGAGGAGAAACCCTTTGTATTTCCTCACCATAACTCTTTTATCTATTTCCTAATAATAGGGGATTTATTATATACAAATATCTGCTGGCATTCAGTGTGGCATTAATGAAATTTGTACATTTCAGCCTCATCTTCCTTATCGGGCTGTCTGTGAACTACACAGATCATGGTTCTTAATTTTTCTTCATGCCTCCAATCCTTTAATCCAGGTTCAGCCTAGTCCTCCTTTTGTTTTTTTGGCCTAGATTGTATGAAGGGCATTATGTGGCAGCACTCCACCTGAACAAAGTACTCTAAAGGGAGTCAAAGCTGTATATTGTTCAGTGTAATTACAGAACAAATTCCTCTGCCTGGTGTTCTGCTGTTCTATTTCTGCCTTTCAACACCCAATTTAGATTCTAATTGCTTCTTCTCACTGTGTAGCTGCTTTATGAAGCTATAATCTCTCCTCATTACCTTCCAGCCTCCGGACTCAGCCCTCTGAATCACTCATGAGCCAGTATGCCCCTGATTTTGCTTCTGGAAGCCAGCAGCACATTCCCTGGCTTCTGTCCCTCGTGAGAAGGGTCCAGGGGAGGCAGCATAGCCACTGGAAGAGCTCAGCCCTTTGCATTAGACAGGACAAACCAAACTGGGCTGCTGAGCACATGAACTGAGGGAGCATTTGACCCATACTGAGTTCTTGGCTCTCTGCATCCCCATAATGAAACATTCCCTGACCAGGGACAAGCCACTGCCATGCCTGTGTCCCTAGTCCCTGCATCCTGTGCTACCAGTTCCACTGACCACTGCAAGGTCGCTGCACTCCCAGACTTCAGAGATGCTGGGGCAATGCTGTTTCTTGGATATGGAAATCCCAGAATCACAGACTCGTTTAGGTTGGAAAAGACCTCTAAGATCATCCAGTCCAACCATCAGCCCAGCACGACATTCATCACTAAGCCATGTCCCCAAGTGCCACATCCACGTGGTCTTTGAGCACCTCCAGGGATGGTGACTCCACCCCTGCCCTGAGCTCAGGGTGCTTGAGAATCCTTCTAATCTAAACCTCCCCTGGAACAACTTGAGGCCATTTCCTCTTCCCTTTGTCAGTTGTTCCCTGGGAAAAGAGACCCACCTTCACCTCACTACAACCTCCTGTCAGCCTAAAGGCAACCAAGTGCTGCCAGGGCAACTGCAGGCCCTGTGTGCCTTCTGTGCTGTCTGCTGACACAAAACACCAGAGCTGGACATCCACCAATGCTGGCTGCAGTTTTCCTGCCTCTGTTTTGGTTTTGCCCTCATCCCACAGCTGCTAACGCCGCTCGCTGGCCCCAGCTGCACATGGGGAGTAAGGGGAGAGGTGTGAGCACAGGGCTGCCAGGCACCACACCCCAAGAGCCACAGGAGGGGACCGGCCACACAGGGCACAGGCTTGGTGGCGCCTGCAGAAAGCAGCTAAAGAAGATACAGACACCCCTGCTGTCACTGCACCAGTGAGACTTCAGGAGGAGGCAGCCAGGCAGAGGATGGGAACTGCAAACAGAGCAGGGAGCAATGAGAAAACAGAGTTTACCAAGAGTAATCCTGAGCTGGGCAGAGGGGATTCACCCATTCACAGATGTGACAGGAGCCCAATCACAGATACTGCTTTCTCCACCCTGTTCCATGGCCAAAGTAACTCAGGTGAACAACCACAGGACCACAGACTGGTTTGGGCCAGAAGAGACCTCAAAGCCCATCCCTGCCCAACCTCCCACTGTCCCAGGCTGCTCCAAGCCCTGTCCAACCTGGCCTTGGGCACTGCCAGGGATCCAGGGGCAGCCACAGCTGCTCTGGGCACCCTGTGCCAGGGCCTCCTCACCCTCCCAGGGAGCCCTCAGCACCACCCCCATGGGTCATTTCTAAAGAAGAAACAAGGAGAATGCTGCAGATAGCATTAGCTTAAAACTTGCAACAGCTCAACTCTGCCAGTGAGCTGCCCTTGTCCCTTCAGCTCCTGTGCTCAGTGTCACCCAGAGCTGTAACTCAAAATGCTGCATTTCAGTACCAGAGCCCAGAGCAAGAACAGGATGGTCAGGACACAGTGTGGAGGCAGCAGAAACTGCCATGGACAACCAGCAAGGACAGACCCAAGGCCAGGGAGTGAGGGCAGCCCTGCCCTGAGCAGAGCTCCACCGCTCCTCGGGGTAACACAGAGCCCCACTACTGCACAAGAACCACAGTGCTCTAACAGAAACACAAACTCACACCTTCTGCTAACAAAGCACTCTCAAAGACTCTTTGTAACATCACACAGATGATAAATAAAGTAGCTGCTGAACAACACACAAAGCCTGCACTAAGATTTGCCAGCAGGAACTGAAATGGAATAGAGGAACCTCATGGATGAAGAACTCAAGTGACACTATTAAAATTCAGGATTAAAGCTAAAACAGAGAGCAAGATAAGAACTTTGATTAACATTATTACAGAAAGGAAAATATGCTTTTCCTCAAGCCTCTTGTCCTCCCATGCCACTTTCCTCAGGGCCTGCACTGCATCTGCATCTCAACAGAGCAGCTGTCTATTGGAGAACACAGGTCTGTCAAAGGGGATTTAATTGTTCCTAAAACTGTGTTAGTTCACTTGAATTTTTATTCAAGAGAAAAAAAAAGAAAAATATCTGCCAATATAAAATTAATTCTGTTTCTACATCTTTGAATATGTTGAGTGCTGTCTTTGAAACAGGTTTGGCTTTGAAATTTTAAAATAGTCTCTTATGTATCAAGACAGGAAACAAAAACAGCGACTTGGAAACAAAGCACTGGAATGACTCTTAAGAATTCTCATGTGTAGGTAGCTGAGAGGGAACTGAACACAGCTGCTGAAATGGCAAATTCTTCTGAGAACACATTTCAGTCCTTTGCAGAACTTCAGGAGACACAGGCACAGGACAGGACTTGTGTGGGCAAAGGCTCTGCTGCCCTGCAAATATTTTTGGTTTGTTTGCTTCCATGAGAGCCACCTCTTTGGCATGAGAGGGGATTTAACCTGCTGTAGGAGCTTATGCAATGAGGATTCTCTGGATAGCTCTGGATAAAGGCAATGAGCAGTGTGATGGACTCTGAGTTAGCATGGCACATTCCCTCTCTTCCTGTGGAAAGGAGCAATATACCCTGAGCCTTTATGCTCCCAGCCTTTGAGGGATGACTGTATTTGTTGCAGGTGAAATGACTGGGGCTGTGGGAATGGGGAGCACTGAGAACCCTAGGGACACACATTGGGGTCAGCACCAGGCAGCAGCACAGAATTTAATTCTCTGCTTGCAGTGAGTCAAAGTGCCCAGCTTACCTGCGTGGGACTGCATGTGCTCCAGGAGATTGTTATAAAACTGGAACTGGATTCCACAAGCTCCACAGGTGTAAGGCTCTGTTTGGGAGAAATCAGTTCAGAAGAATTACACAGAGTCTGCAGGGAAGCAGCACAGGTGCATACCTCAGTGTGTAAGCTGCGGGCACAGCGGCTCCGCAGGGAGCGGGGCAGGGCCCGGGCACGGCTCTGCCTCCTGGGCTGGGCTGGGCTGGGCTGGGCACCTCCTCCTGCTGCACTTCATTGCCAGGTGACAGGCAGAGCACTTCGAGGAAGCAGCTGCTGCCAGGGGTGGGCATCTCAGGGATCTGCACAAGGCTTTCTTTGGGAGGCTGCCCACTGGCCGGGTCTGCTTGCCCAGGCTGCTGCAGCCCTGAGCGTATCCCTGCTGTTCTTGTGCCTGTGAGTAAAGTAAAGCCTGGTTGACTCATCTTCCATCCAGGTCTGTCAAATGCCAGTGTCTGCTGCCTTTCCTGAGCAAGACAAGGAGCACTGGCTTGTGACAAATGCTGTAGTCAGAGGCTGAGGGTGGAGCAGTGCCGTGGGGGAACTCAGCTGGGGCTTTGTGGCTGTCACCAAGTGCAGTGAGATCAGGGACTGGTGGGTGTCACGGGGCTGGGTGGCAGCAGGATGCTGGGGAAGCAGAGGTGGAGGGCAGGAAGCACAGGAAGCAGGCCTGTGCCAGAAGGCTGAGAGCAGAGCAGGAGAGCCATGTGCCAGAGCAATATGGACCAGCTGGAGTGAGGAAAAAGCTGGGCGCAGAGCTCCCTTGTGAGCTGAAAGATACGTTTAGCCTGTTCTATGCTGAAAGTGCATTTCTTCCACTGAATTAACCGAAAAGCAAATGATTGCAGTTGTCTGTTTAAAGAGTATCAGTAGAGTGCATTGGTTGACAGATGTGATCTTGAACTACAGTGCTGAAATTTGGGAACACTGCAGTTTGCCTGTCTCTGCAGCCACACTAGCACCGCCACCTCTCACTGGGGCATTTTGTCTTGGAGCAGCAGAATGGATAAACACATGTGGCATATGAACAATTTTGGATACAAATGCCTGGCACACACATGGAGCAGGGTCTATTGCTACAACATTTCAGAAGTCTGGATCTAAGTTCAAAGGGAAAAGCATATTCTATATCAATTAATAAGCAGAAGCACCAGCACTTGGGATAGAAGAACCAAAACCCAGGGAAGCACAAGGCTGCCTATACCCTGTGAGAAGTCTGTCTCAGGGAGTAAACCCTAGAATCCACCTCAAGGCTACAGGAAAAACATAAAAGAGAGCATGAGCAAGTCTGTATAAACTGTACTTTTATGCTGGGAGGTTACACCTTTCCAACAGAACCTACAGCCTCTGGAATGATGGAGCCAGCTCTGTCTGGAGTTGTGCTCAATGCTTTAACTCACTGTGTCTGCTTATGATGCTGCTCCTGGGCTTTGCTGCAGCATAGAAGTTTGGAAATTTGGTACTTAAGGAATTGTGCTTGTGGAAAAAAGAGAAGACTTGGACAGCTGAGTGGCACACAGGGATTTTAGTCCTTGGGAATTAAGAGGGACTGGCTGTGTCTGCTGAAATCATCAGTAGTGAGGTAGTTATGGTACAGTGCCACAAGAGATACAATGCAATCTAACTGTTTAGACTTATTTTTAATTGTCAGAGAGAAGAAAGCTCCCTGTGGGTGCAAGCCATTCCTCTTGGGCTCGTATTTCAATGCCAAAGACCTGTGTTAGACACACCTGTGTCTCTGCTGCTCATGGAGCCCAGACTGCTCAGATGGCAACATCTCAAACTGAGGGGGCCTGACTGCCCCTTCAAGCATCAAAATTATCATGTGAATAATGTAATGAAAGCAACCACACTTCTGACAGCCTGCTGGCTGCTGCTGACAGGCTCCTGGCAGGTCAGAAGAGCTGTGTGACCCTCCCTCTTTGCCCCTGTGCTCTGCTGGAGCCCCTGCCCCTCCACCAGAGGGGAGAACAGTCCCTGCTGTAGCTCTCAGTGCTGCAGCAAGGCTGCCAGCTGCAGATGTCACCCCACAGTCCCCTGGACATGGCAGCTCTTGTGTGCCATTTACACCTCAGCAGACACCTGCATTCCCTTCTCTGCCTGCAGTGCAGAGGAAGAGGCAGTGGGGGAACCGCTGCTCACCACTGCAGTCCCAGGGCCCTCCTCTGTCCCCACACAAGCCCCAGCTGCCCTGGGAGCAGGTTTCCAGCACAGCTTTTCCCCAGCTCAGTTACAGCCTCAGCAGGAGGCAAATCCCTCACATCAGCCAGCACTCTCCAAGCTGCACATTTCCCACACTCATTTTGCTCTTCTGTTTCACTCACATTTCCTTCTCAGCTTACTTTGTCTCCCTGATGTGCTTCACCTCCCTCCTGCTGTATTCTCAGCTATTTTATCAGCACAAACCTATTTTTCTAGCTCTCTCCTTGCCTGGCTCCCCCTTGCCCCTGCCCAGTGTCTCCTGGGTTTTCCCATCTGCATCCAGCAGGCTGTGACCACCAAGGTCTCCACAGCTCTTCATCTCAAGCTCCTCCCTTTGGCACCACAAATCTCTGGATGCTCAGTGCACTCAGTGAATTGGTAAAGTCTCTCATTTGTGATTCTTCTCCGAAAAATTGTGTTGATTTTCATCTCAATTCCAAAAGATATCCCTCTGTTCTACTCCAGAAATGTCCAACTTTGGAAACAACATCACCACCTACTGTCAAAAGCTATTTTCATGTTCTGAAAATGCCAAAGTATTTTCTAAATAATGCTGAGACAAAGACATACAGAACTCTAAGTTTACCACAAAAGAAAATGAGCCATGTTAAAAATAAGCATAAAATTTAAATTCACCCAACAATGCCAAAGTCTTTCCCGGGACCAGGGGAAGGGATGCTTGGGAGGATGTGCAGAATCCCCACGGGAATGAATGAACTCACTTCACTTCCCAGAGCTCTCTCAACCCTCATCCTTCTGAGCTTTCAGCTCCTGAGCCCCTCATGCTCCAGAGTGCAGAGCTGGGAACAGTCAGGCTGGGTGGAGGGAGGGTGGGATGTGCCAGGGCTAGAAGAGGAAGAGGGATCTGGAAGGTGGAGAGAAGAAAGATGCAATCTGTCTCCCAAACCAGGGAAAAGTCTGTTCACCTGGGCTGGTAATCCAGTAAATCCTCCTCCCTTTGATTTCTCTTGCAACTTGAACTGGAAAAGTTGTCAAAACTGCTCTGCACACCCATCTGAGCCACACCTGTGCCCCGTTCTCCTTCCCCCCACCACTGGGAATTTCTGCTCTTCCTTACTCAGCCTTAGGTTTATGCATCCACAGGGATCTGTTCTCCTTCAGGTGGGCTGAGCTCAGCAAAGGGCCCCCAGGTCTCCCCTTTTGCTCTCTGTCCTTCTGCTCCCAGCTGGGTACAGGTACAAGGGAAGCAGGGCCGCTCTGTGCTGCCCACAGGAGCCCCCTGTGCTTGTGGAGGTGTTTTCTGAGAGCAGCTTTCAACCAGCAGCTGTTGAAACCTCTTCAGTGTCCTGAGCCACACAGAACTGATGCTCACATCTGGTTGCACAATTTAAAACATTTTTCCCCAAGGCTATAATTAGACACTTTTATTAGTGCTTTACCCAGTGAGCAAGGCCCCAGAGCAAGGCAGCAGCTGTGTGAGGCAAGGCAGAGGAAAACCAGTGCCTATGCTTAGTTTAAATAAATCACTCTAATTCTCATGTTAACTCTCATTGCCACATCTAAGCCAGGGAAAACAGCAGAGCCTGGTCTGAAGCCAGGAGTGAACAGAGGCTGAGAGCTTTAACAGAAAGTTTCAGCAAGCACCCTGAGGTGTTTGGGCAGTGACAGACACCCAGCAGGGTGTCACCATGGCTCAGCAGGGACAGCCCCCCAGGCTGCTCTTTCCTCAGTAGAAAAAACCCACATTTCAACACTTCTGTCCACATCTTGGTGAAAAACAAATGCAGAACAACTGTGAGGAAAACTTCTCAGCATTTCCATCCAATGTTTCCATTTGCTTTAGCTTTACTAACAGCGTAATTGCACCTTCCCTTTGATACAAATCCATGAGACAAGGCAGAAGAACCAGCAGCAAGCTCCTACAGAAACACCAGCACACCCCAAAATCAGTGGAAGTTTCTTGAAAACAGAACTTCTGTCATTTCCAGCCAGCTCAAACAGTAAGAGGTAACAAGGTGCTCTGGAGCATGTTTGGAAAAGAGACGTCCCAAATTTACCACCCTTTTCAAACACCTTGGCATTAATTGGATTTCTCTTCCTGCATGAACTTGTGTTCTGAATAAAGCCCTTGCTTCTCTCTCAGGTTTGTAAGAGGAGGAAGAACACCTGTCCTGCTCCCTGCCATGGCCACGCTCAGGGTGCGGCACTCAGGGCTGGCCCACACCACCAGGCTGGCACAGACAGTGTCACCCCCAAGGCAAAGGAAGAAGCTCCACCTGCTGAAACATCAAGGCCACAGGGCAGAATCTCCAGCACCTGTCTACTCATCCATGCCCTGCCCTCTCCCCCCTCCTGCTCGCTCCCTGTTTCCAATCCATGCTCTAGGCCACAGGGAACTGGCTCTGTGCAGGTGTTTACTGAACTGAATCCTGATGACAAGTTTTTCTGTGTGTAAATGTAACCTAAATATGAGTTCATTTTCAAATCCTGGTCTCAAAACACGCTCACAAAAAACTCCCTGAAGACTGAATATGAAGTGGTTTGGCAGCCCCAGACTGCATGGAAACACCCTGGAGGATTTCTGTTGCATTTAAATCTGACACCAGAGCCACAGAAGCGAGGCATTTTATTCTCTGACACCTGGACTCATAATAAAAAAGCATTTATTGATGAAAATTTCTCAGAGGGCAGGGCAGCAGGGCTGCAGGAGGGCAGTCCTTGCCTTTTGCACCACAGACATCCATCACACTTACTTTGTAAAAGCGGGAAAGGATTTGAAATCAGGGGACTTGCGGTTTCTGCAAAAAAGAAAGAGATTTAAATATTGAGACTGGCAGAGACGTCGCTGCATTCTACACAGCTCTGCCTATCTGCTCCCTGCTCCTTATCCCTACTCCACATTTCCAGAGTCATCTAGGGCAGGGCAGGATGGGAGCTCCATTTAATACAAAATCCAACATGTCCATTTTCTCTCCCTTGCTCAATTTCTCATGGCCAGGGTTCTCCATCTTTCCTGTCCAATTTAAAATGTCCAGAGATTTTAACAGACACTCAATGCTACAGCAATGGAAACAAGAGGGGAGGCCAACAAAGAAAAGCCACGGGGCAAGAAACCTTTTACAAAGGCTTTCTTTGGTGCTCCAGATGCAAGTTCCCAGTTTCACCATGCAGCTTCTTTATATTAAAGCTCGGAGGGAAAACCAAGGTGTTTCACTCTCCCTGGATGCCAAAGGAGAGAGTTCCTAAGCAGTATAGTTACTTCAGGCTGAGAATGCACATTTCCTATGCAGCACAGCTTGCAGGTTGCCTTTCTGTAAGGTATGACTGAAAACTGGGTGCTGACTGACCCTTGGGCAACCAGGATGTGTCTGCATCCAGCCCCCACTGCCCTGGAACAGAGCAGTGATCCCAGCACCTCAGACCATGTGTGGTTTTTTTAGGGTCAGACTCCTGCAGACGGGCAGAAATCTTAAATTATTAATGTTAAATATTCAGTCACGGACTCAAGCATTTCCAGAAGGGTCCCAGGTCCAAGGCTGTGAGCTGGCACATCTATGACTGAGGCTATCAGGTTCCTTTGGCCTGTTTTCTTTGGAAGGAAAACTACCCTCAGGAACTGCACAGGTCAAGCACAGTGAGCCTTCCTGCTAAACATCCCAATGTGCTGAGGACCTGAGCTGCTGAAAAGGGCTCCAGATGGCAGGGCTGGCCCATAAGGAATGGAGATGAAGGCATGGATGATGCTTGGCACAGACATGACTGGACAATGCTGTGGAAAGGGGATGCATGGGAGACACCAGCTCATACGGAATGCTACTGATCACTTCACACATTGTGATCAGCCAGCAGTGCTCCAGGTGCTCCTGAGCTCTGTACCTGGGGCAAGATCTCAACTGAAACAAGTCCCTAACCTGGCCCTGCTGAGCAGCTGAACAGTGCAGGCTCCTCCAGGCACCCTTCTCAGCCTTGGTCCCCGCTCTGGGAAGTGCTCGCTCAGGGAACACATGGCATCACCTGTGGCTCCAAGCATCCCAGGGCTCCTGCAGCAGCCCAGCTGCATGTGAGCTTTTGAGGGGCAAACCCCAATTTCACTGTCACCCACAGAAGAGAATCTGACCTGGAGCAGGCATGGAGCCCAGCAGTGGCACAGAGCACAGCCCAAGGAATTCTCAGCACCACCTCTGGCTGCTCTCCAGCCACAAGTGCTAACACAGTGTCCTCGTTATGCTTGGCTTCCTACTCACATGGAAACCACTGTCAGTATGAAACAGCAGTTCAGGTACTCAGTACAACACTGGTTTATGTGAGTAAATCTAAATGTAAGTAAATCTAAAAATCTTAATGTAAGATTAATCTTAATCTAAAAATCTAAATGTAAGTAAATCTAAAAATCTTAGGATTTTTCTGGTCTTCATATTTATAATAGGACAATTTTTTTAATCCATGCATTGTCAGGTCCCTGTTACAGCACAGTGGCTTCCACTAAAGCTACCTACCCAGACAACAATCATAGAAATGCCAGAGTTTGACTGATTAATGATAAGTCACCTTGCACTGGGGCTTTGTAATCTTTCCCTCCACAGATTCTTCAGGCAAAATGAGAGTTCAGGTCTTTCTGCCCACACTTTGTTCTCTCAGGGACTCTTCTGGCCATGCCCTGTCCAGCTCCAGCCCAGTATCTGTGCTTGCAGGCTGCAGTCCTCAGCCCTATCCCTGGCTGCGTGTCCCAGTTCTGCTAAGTGCTCCTTGCCTCAATGCTTTCATACAGATTCCTCAATTCTTCCTCGGCGTCCCAAGGCTCTGGAGCAATTGGCAGGATATCACCCACAGAGACTGGCTGCTGAGTGGTTATTTTAACCCAGATATATTTCTTCCTGTCTGCAAGTTGCCTGTTGAACATGAGAAGTCTGGAACAGCTTAAATGAATGTGGCACCAGAAATAAACAGTTAATTGCTAGAAACCTCAATTCCACACAAATGCCCAGTGGACACAGTGACTTATTTATGCAACCAAGCAAAGCAACATCTTCATAACTGAACTTCTCCCTGTGTGACTCATTCTCCTGGTGGGAACTGCACTCAGCTGCTGACCCTCCTTCTGGACACAGCACTTCAGGCTGCTTTGAAAATTCAGCTCTGTCTATATGAGCAATTGTGTTGCCCCATCATCAGCACTCCCTGTGCTGTGCACAGAGTGGGAGCTCACAGAACAACTCCCCCTTTTCCTCACTCCTCAAATTTGGCCATTGGCTCTCCCAACTCCATGGAGACACGTAGCAGTCACAAACCAACCACAGATGAGAAAGAGAATTACCAGATGAATGTTAATGGAAGCTGTATTTGTGCTGACAGAGCCTGAGAGGCAGCTGGGTGCACCTCAGGAGGCAGAGGCACGGGGGCTGGCTGTGCTACTGTCACACTGCAATCAGTAATCAAGAATTATTATGCCCCAAACACTAAAGCTGCACTCACCCACCAAAAATGCTATCCTAAAAGTGCTGTCTTTCCAGCAGAACCCCCCCCACAGATGGGCTGTGTGATGGCTGGACTACAGGGGATGAGCAGAAGGGGATGTATGGCCACGCCAGGGAAGAAAGCTTGTGATTTCTGAAAATCCATGTTTAAAATCTAGTCCTGTGTCCTTTAAATCCTGGCAACAGGAGATTCTCAGGCTTTTCCAAGAATTTTTACTCTATATCAAACGTAGGAAATCAAATTTTTTTCATCTCAATCTCATCTCAGCTTGGCACAAACTGATTCAAAAAAAGAAGACATTTCCATTGACCCTCTCCCCAGCCTGGAATAAACAGTTCTGGAAAGCAAAGCTTCCCTGTGTAAATAGGAATGAAAAGCGTCGACATTTTAAAAACTTTAAATGCTATAATTTGTTGCACTGCAAGTTCTTACAGTAGTAGCTCCCTAAAGCAGCAGATGAAATTGAGACATATTTATACAGCTAAATCAACCTCGAAAGTTCAAAATATTTCCCAATTCCCTGCATAATTTTAACTGTTCTCTTTCACACCTGTAACATTGAGCAAATTCAGACTTCAACAAACACTGACAATTTCAATTAGATTTCCCCTCTGATGGCTGTATTTGAAGGTGTTGAAACTAAAGAGCTTTTTTTTCTCCTTTTTTGCTTTTATTTTACTTCTTGGATTCTCACAATTTCCTTAATCCCTCTTGGCCTTCATTTCACAAAGGAGTCATCCATAGTGCCCAAAACAAGGGCTCAAGTTGCATTAGGCTGTAAACACTTCAGTTAGAGATGGTTCTTGTCCCTGAGGAAGGTCACTGTCCCTGTCTGGAGTCAGAGGAAGAGAGACCCCAGGGACATCCCAAAGCCTGGGAGTGCTGTGGTGACAGAGGGCACCAGAGCAGGGCCCAGCCCCAGCTCCTCTCCAATCACACATGGATGAAAAGGAAGGCAGCGACCTTCACTGTGGCACACAACACTCAGCTCAGCCCCTTTCTGGGGATTTCCCTACCCATGCTCAGGCTGATCATCACTGCCTTTTACATTGCACAAGCTGGCCTTGAAATACTGTTTGGCCTCTTGAGAATTTAGACCAGAAAACCCCAGAGTTGGCAGAATGGCCCCCACCAGGGAGGGTTCCCTCGAAAGCAGCTTTATGGCACCCTAAGGAATAACAGCTTCTGCTGTTCATCCCAGTGAGCCAATTCCATGCTTCAGGATCAGGTCATGGCATTGCTTTCTGGACCTCCCTTAGCTCAGCAGAGGATGAACAGAAGCTCTGTGTGACTTGGGACCTCTGCTGCCTGTGCTCCTGAGGCAGCAGAAGGGAGCAGTTGGAACATTTTAGCAGGATGCTATTTTTAAAGCACTATGGAACTTCAGGTTTCATCAAAAAGCAAGTTCAAGTGGCTGTGGAGACCCTTTTCCATGAATACAAAGAACACTCTCCAGTCATAATGTGGATGACAGCTCGAGTCCTTCACCCACTCCCTGTCTCCATCCCACCCTACAGGGAGACAAAGCTGGGGCTCAAATTAGGCCCAAAGCAGTGTTTGCCACGCAGCACAGAGCTGCTGCTTTAGGGCAGCCAGATGCCAGGTCACACAGATAAGGATGCCAGGTACCTGCATTCACTGTGACAAGGACTGGGGTTGTGTGCATAGGGAAGAGACATGCGAAATCCAACATTTTCCATTCTAGTTCCATTCTTATTCCCACTCAGGACTCCCTACAGCACTGCACCCCAGTGTATTTTAGGTGATTTTAGTTACTGACCTCCCTGTTCTGCTCATCCTGCCCCTCACTCCAGACACCAAGGGGTTTGTGCCACTGCAGTCAGGATGGTGACACAGGGATAAAGCAGAATGTCCCCAGCTGGGTGGCCCAAAAAACTCCTGCTGCTCTCTTTGGTATCTCTGTATCCAAGCCTGTGACACAGAACTCACACCCACAGAGAGCGAGAGCCATCAGGCATTTAACAAGGCCAAGCCACACAGCTCTTGGCTGCTCAGCTGGGACCTACATTTACCTCCCAAACCTGATGACTGTTCCTTACAGCAGCAGTTTGGTGACAAGCCAACAGTAGATGGGAGTGGGAGGACAGAAGTGTCCATCCTTCTGTCATTGCCCACCACATTAGCACCACCTGCTTCTCTGCCTGGGAGAAATCTGCTGGCTGGAGCACAAGAGAGGACAAGCCAATGGTGCCAGAATCACCCAAGAGTTCCCATCCCACATGTGACACTGAGCCACATGGTGTTTGCCCCATCCACTGAGACACAGCCATGGAGAGAAGGAAAATGGGGAGGCAAGGACATGTCAGCTCTTCCAAAAGGCAGCCACAGAGAGCTCTGCCTGGACACCTGAGCACAGAGCTCTCCAGGCCTCTCTGGCCACCAGTGACATGCACGGTGACTGGTGATGCTCACCCAGGCTGCTGTCAATGAGGCCACTGGAGCTCCTGAGAACTGGAAGGAATAAAAGGAGAAATGGCTTGGTGCAAGGGCTGGAAAAGAACACTGAATGGGACACTAGGAAGCAGCACAAAAACAGAGCCAAAGGGGGAAAACAGGGCTGGGGAAGAAAAAAGGATGCAAGATAGATAAAGGAAGGAAAAAAGGAAGAAGTTTATACATCCCCATGCACCAGCCTGGCTTTGAGGAGCATGTCAGCTGCTTAATGCAGAAAGCAACAGCTTCCAACCTGAGTCCAACTCCCCTCAGACCAGTCCTGGGCAGCTCACTTGAGTTCCTCAGATTTCCTGGCTCAATCACAGGTCTAGGTGAGTACCTTGCAACTTCTCTGCAGCCTGCCAGGCCCTTGACTGAACCACTAAAATAAACTGACACTACATGTGATGCAGACAGAAACACTCCTTACAGGGAAACAAGATGGGTAAATCACGTGAAACTTTCTACTCAGCTTATAAGAATTTCTGGCTTTGTTTTGGTTTTTGCTATGAACTTTCACTCCTGTGCTTTAAATGTTGCAGTCCAAAAAGAAACAGATTGAGGAGGATGAGTGTGATGTGAGCTGGTACAAGGAGATGGCAGGGAGAGTCTGGGAGATGTGTCACAGCAACAGTGGGTCAGTATTTAATAGTTCAGAAAGAACTGAAGTCTTGGACTCTTCAGTACAGCCACTCCGTGTGTGTGTTTCTTGCCAGTGCTTCCTGGACAGGTTCAAGCTACAGGTTCATCTCCCCTCCTGCAAAACTCAACAAGAGCAGCCAGCAGGTTTCCAATGCAGCTTTCTTGGCTTCAGGAATGAGCTGTCTGATAGGAAGGAAGATATTTCTGCCCTCCGTTTGTTGGCTGTACAGGTTTTGACAGGAATAAAATAGGTACAATCTCAGGCTGCTACTTTCCAAGGGCTCCAGAGGAGTCAGGGCCCCAAGCGGTGTATTGGCATTTACAGATGTGCACTTAAAGGCCTTGAAACCCTTCAAAACATTGACAATACCCACAGAAGACAAGACACGAGCTGCTGAGAGGCCAGGCCCACGTCCAGAGCTGCAGCCAGGCTGGGAACTCTGGTACTCAGTGACTAAACTGCCTTGAGTCATGTCTGACAGCCAGGCTGGGCTTACTGACTAGGGCCTGGACAGCCCCAGGGACTCCTGACTGTCCAGCAGGAACAAGACTAAGGGCTTGAAACAGAGACAAGCTCACCTGATGGGTTCTGCTTACACCTCTTTTCTTTAGGTTTTTCTGTCCCCGAATGACCAGCTGCAATTGTGGTGAATGATGGATTAGTACAGGATTTTTCCCCAAAACACACAATATTTTAGCAACAAACAACTTTCTTCCCCATTTCCCATCACCCACTCTGCTACCACACGTGGGTTTTCGAACATCACATTCCTGCTTTTCAACAAGGTTCCAGAAAGCTCCTTACTTGCTTCTGAGGCAGATATAATCCCCAAGAGACACTGTACAACCTGCTTCAGGGAGATATCCCACCCCTTACCTGTCCATTCCAGCCAGAGGCATTGCCAACATAATCTGCTTCTCTTGGATGGGGAATGGAGGGAGGCCAGGCTTTTCTACAGCAAGATGCCAAAATTCTGTGTCATCTGGTCTGGCACTTTTGCTCCAATTAGGGAGCATGAAGAATGGTAGTAGCCCACTGGAAGGCCAGGCAATACACAGGCAGGATAAAAACCTTGCACAGAAAACTCTATAGGTGGTGGACCTGAACGAAATTGTCTAGGCCACTGGTTATGTTCAGTTACTACCACATGGACTTAACACAGGAAGGAAACTGCACAAGTGGAGGGGATTTTCATTCCTTCTAGCATATGTATTTTGGTCTCACATAAACACATCTGATTCACTGTGACCTCCATGCAGTGACTGCACAAGCAGCTGGACATTGGTTACAGTGACATTTAAATAAACTGTCATGCTCAGCATCACTGTAACCTGCAAACTGCTGTTCTATCCACAGTCCTCAGACTTCTGTTTGCAAATGTCTTTGCTCCACCAGGACTGCACTGATACACAGACACAGCACAAGTACTGCTTAAACAAGGTACCCCATAATACATCAACATTCACTGAGCACAGCTGGATCCTGCTTGGAGAGGAACATGGAAGCAGCAGGAAAGGGTGACCACACTTACCACTGGAGTTCTGGGAATTGCTGTTTGTTTCTTCAAAGTTGTTTTGCACTTTGCCTTCCACTCTTCTGCTGAAAGCACTTTCTGCTGGGTGGAGAACAAAGCAGGAATGGTGACTGGTCAACACTGGCTACAGAACCAGGCAGACAGGAGGCAAGACATGCTCCTGTGCCACATAATCACAGACCCTGAATACAGCAGAAAGATCAAATACCTCATTTTGGAGGCAAATGGGCCAGATTCAGTGAAGGGATAACAGGTGGGTATTTTTCTTGAATGCCTTCTGGCTGAGGTGGCCTGGATTGGCTTTTAGGGAGCCCATGAACACCAGTCCTGACTGAACCAGAAAGGTCATGTCTTCCTCCCCTCCAAAAAAACCCAACCCTTATCTTACTCTTCCTTAAGGCAATGAGCAGCCCTTAACACCTTGGAGCACAGGTGACCAGTCTGAGACTGATCAGTCTGAGACTGACTGACTGACTGAGACTGGCCTCAGCACCACACCAAAGTGTCACCTACAGAAGCACAGTGCCAGCTTTCCTTGCGCTTCCCTGTTACCTGCACTCCCTTCCTAAACATCCTCCTGGAAATGTTGAAGCAGAGGCCTGAAGGGTTGTCTCAGTGCCTGCCCACCATGTCTGGAAAAGTTGTGGAAGATGCTTTGGCTCTGTGCTTCCCAACAGTGCCCTTGTACCCAGAGCCCCCCGAGGCCCTGCTCCTGGCAGTGCACTGCTGTGCACACTCCAGCCACAGCACAGGGCAGTTCCCAGTGACTGTGCTGGGAGGGCTCCTCCAGGGGACTGTGCTTCCTGTCCCTGGCAGTGGCCACAGAGTCCTGAAGCATCCCTGCACAGCACAGCTTGGGGCCTCCCACCCTGCCCAAGCTGGAGTCCCTCAGCACCAGCTCAACAGTGCAACAGTCCTGTCGCACTTCACTGCATCTGCAATACTCAGGCAAATGGATTTACTGTAGTGCCTCAAAAGATAAACTAGAGATTTAAAAAAAATGAACCGGCCAAAGCAATGTGTCTGGCCTGTGCTGGACAGGCCCTTGCCCTGCACTCTCATTCTGGAACTCACTGTCACCCGAGGGGCTCATGTGGACGCAGCCTGGCCTGGCTCTGCTGGGCCCAGCCTGCAAACTGGGCAGAGCTGGGGATGTAAGTCTTTCACTCAGGAGGGACAGGGACTTCTGAAAAGTGATGCTAGACCATGATTTTATTCCTGCAGACCACTGGAGTGGTCACAACTGCTGTCAGGACTTGGCAGAGGCCTCAGGTCCCTGCAGGCTCCCAGGGCTGCAGTGTGGCTCACGCATAGGCTTTGCGGCTACCAGAGACCTGAACTGCAGGAAGAGCCCAGCCCGTGGATTTTGGCCCAGCCAGTCCTCAGTGGACCCTTGCAAGTCCTGAGCAGGCTTCTCAAACTCTCAATCAACTACACTCCTGACTCCCAAAATTCAGGAGAACAAGCAAACTTGGAAACCAAATCAACTGAAACAGAAACACATCAAACAGGGCAGAAAAGGAACTGGAGACATTACCGATCTATGCCACTTGGCAGATAAATAATAGAAACAAGAGGCCTTAAATAACAGGAAAATCGGATGGTGAAAAATGGTTTGGGTCAACCCACCCCTCTCAAGAGACCCAGGTTCAAGTCCTGGCTTATGTCACAAGTAGAAGTGAGATGGAGGTCCCCAAAGACCTTTGTAAAGAATTTGCATGGTGGTTTTGCCTTCATCCTTTAGCTTGCCCCAAAACCTCCCCCAAGTCTGGCAGTAAGAAAAATTTGGTTTAATGCACCTGCTTGGTCTTACTGTGCCCTTCCCACACTGGGAGGGCAGCTCACTCTCTCCTTGTATTGGAACCTTTTGAATGTGAAGTAAAATTACCTGTATGGACCAAGTCCTTGGCAGCTGTGGGTATGTGTTATCCCACAAAACCCAACCTTGTTCAGCATCCATGGCCTCTCCCACCTCTCATACTCAGCATCTGTCCATGCCAGACATTCCACGGGTGCTTAAACACCAACTGATTGACCAGCCCTTCTTCTGTACCCAGATGAAATCTCTATCCATCAATCCCACAGACTTAAGAGAATGCTTCCCAGTGGACTGCACATGGCTCAGTATGTTTCACGCCCTATTTATTAACTGTTATTTTTCAGTAGTCATTACTTTCTTTTCTTTAAAATTTTTTTTTAGGCTTGATCTTGTTCGGAAGGAGGAAACTGAGACAATGAGAGGATCAATCCTAACCTGCATTTTCTAACTCCTCAGCAATGGTTCTGTAATACTGATTTTTCTGTTTATCTCTTGGAGGTTCCTGTGGGGAACGGAGCATTGTGAAAACATCTGTACTCCATTTCACTTCCAAACACACACTAAATGCTGTGCTGAAAACCAAGCAAAAATCCCCACTCCTGACAAGCCATTACACCAGTCCTTGTCAGGAAGCTCTTCTCAGTTTGTGACACCAGGATTTGAAACAGAGTCTTTTGTACTTTGTGGTTACCATGATGTTTAACAAAAACAACTTGTCAATGGGAAGGGATTATAAAGGATCTAACCCCCTCAATTGCTTCTGGGAGCAGCTTCTTTGGGACAGTCATGGATGGAGCAGACTGAGGTTAGGAAGGGTCAAAAACCTATTCAGGGCAGGAGTGGACACTAAGCAGTTCAGAAAGCTGAAAGGCAATTGGTACCTGTGATGGCCTTGCTTCCTGGGGATGCGGAATTCGGAGCGCGGAACATCTGGGATTGGGACGCGGGCGGGACACCGGAGGGGCTGCGGTGCAGGAGGCTGGAACAGCGGTTTATGGATGCCGGAGATTTTTTGCTGGACTGGCTCGTCTGTGTCTTCACTGCCACGAAGAGTGGAGATCGAGAGAACTCTGGATATGAACACTCAGAACTAGTGCCTGCACAGCCAGGGAGCTCCCAGAGCACGGTCTGCTGGAGCTGCTGATCCACTGAGCCCCTGGGACAGAGCTGGGCTCCCCCTCGCCCGAGGGGATATCAGTGAAGCTCGTTAGTTCCCTTCCACACCTCTAACTGCCACACCAACCCGTTCCTCCTCCTGAAGGAATCACCCCATCCATCCAGGAGTACTGTGTGATTGCCACAGCCTGGCTGGGGGCACCTGCAGCCCTGGCCTCCATTTCTATGGACTGAATTTTGCGAACAGTTTCTAAACTACTCAGATCTCTGAGTAGGGAGAAGTTTACATCTTTGTTTCTTGAGCTTTGAATAAATCCTAGTGATCTCCAGCTATATTCCTTGTCTCTTTGACCAAATACAAAGGAAAGGGCACTGTTGGGAATGGAATGGAATTAGGAGGTAAGAGTGAGTAAAGGCTTTTGGTCCCACCTCCAGACTGAGTGACATGCAGAGAAATTCTGAATATTACTGGGATATGCTCTTTGAATGCATCTATATTTTGGTCTCTGCAGCACGCAGTGAGGATCACCAGGAATGTGACCTTGTCACCCTCTACAACTTCTTGAAGGGTGGCTGTAGGCACGTGGGGGTTGGTTTGTTTGTCCAGGCAGCAGCTGACAGAACCAGAGGACACCATCTCAAGTTGCCTCAAAGCAAGTATAGGTTGGATATTAGGAAAAAGTTTTTTACAGAAAGGATGATCAAGTACTGGAATGATCTGCCTGGGGAGGTGGTGGAGTCACCATCCCTGGATGTGTTTGAAAAAAGACT
Source organism: Irena cyanogastra (assembly GCA_013397155.1). Lineage (NCBI taxonomy): Eukaryota > Metazoa > Chordata > Aves > Passeriformes > Irenidae > Irena > Irena cyanogastra. The sequence goes on along the minus strand of VWZV01017174.1, from coordinate 349,727 downwards.
GGATGTGGCACTCAGTGAAATGGTTTAATTGAGGTGTTAGGGCACGGGTTGGACTCAATGATCTTGAAGGTCTTTACCAACCTAGTCATTCTGTGATTCTGTGAATTTTCAATGCCAAAAGTCATCTGGAACACCTTCAGGAGGACAGCCCTTCGTCTGGGCCACATGGATTAAACAAACCATTACAAAAATGGAGAAACTGTCTAAGAACCCCCTTCATTCATAAGGGTCTCTTCTGTGGAAATTTGGATATTTGGGTCCTGAAGCCCCAGTCCCATTCCAACTGCCTGTCATGAACAATCACTAACAAAGAAGGTTCAACTAACCCAGAGTCTCAGCTCCCCACCAGTGATTTCTACAGTGATACTGTGGGATGCCTAAAGGTGGAGGGACAACAGCAGCACCTGCACCCTACACAGTGTGAGTGAGAAATACTCATCCACACTGAGCAGCTCTCGGGGGAATGCCATGGCAGCACCACAGCCTAACTCTGAAACAGGGGAGAAGTCCCCCAGGCTGGGACAGGACGCTCATTTCCAAAATCTTCCATTTCCATGTACAGACCTTGACTGTGACTGGCTCTCACCTTCATCAGCAGCACTGGGGACTACAAGTGTGTACATTCATAGGAGATTGCAATTCCAGGGGTTTTGATTCACTTGCTCTGACACACAGTCTCAAGCTGACATTTCCTCACATGTCAGTGTAGTTCTACAGGAAATATGCACTGGTTTTCTCACAGTTTCATCAGGATACTTCTCCGCTTGGTCTCCAGCCAGATAAATAGGCAGGAGGCTTGTTTTGCTCTCTTTACTTCCTTTCAATCTCCATGGGTAATCCTCCTCCAGCTGCTGCCAAACTGCCAGCAAAAACGTAGTCAGATGTTTCAGATATGAAAACTTCCAGCTTGTGGATCATCTGCTTCCCATGAGGACCATTCCCACCAATGTCTGCTTTATTCCCTATCAATGCCATGAGAAACAGCCATCAGCAACTCTTCAGTGCCAGACACAGAGAGCATCACTGCACATCCTCTGCAGCTCAGATACTGCTCTGAGACCTGAAGACAAAAGTCTCAATGCTATGATGACCTCCAAAATTTCTTCTTCTTCCTCCCAAATGAAACAAAAAGTATGTTTTCAAACTGAGACCCCACAGAGAAGGCTGCTCCAGCTGACACTAGGCAGAGAGAGAGTTTTGAGCAGCAATGCAAGATAGACAAAGGAATATCAGTTCTAGCAGTCTGGAGGAAGCTAACAGTTCATTGGGAAAAAAAATGTTCAGCCCGTAGTTCATCAGATACCAAATTCCCTCTGAAGGCTGAGCAACACAGGTAGAGAGCATCACACAGCTCTTCTGCTCTACTCTGGAAAAGTCACCTTCACTTTGGAACTCATGGCCTCAGGCTGATGAAAAGGCCAAGATGTTTCTAAAAATGAAAATCCTGAGTTGCTGAATGGCCACAAAAAACCTCCTGCCTCAAAAGCTGCAGCAAGACTGGAGACAGCACTGTGGGCAGCTGACCGCATAACTGCTGCTGTGGAGCTTTTCAAACGCTCTCAGAAGGCAGTGGAGACCTGTCCCAGGGAAGCTGCAGTGGTGTGGAGGGTGATTCTCACTGCATGGTCTGCAGTCATTCAGCTCAGGGCTTTGTGCTGCAGCCCTGCAGCAAGGCCCAGGGTGTGCTGAAGGACACACTTGATGTAGGAGATGCTGAGAACAGTGGGAGCTCCAGCCTGGCAGCTGGAAAAGCTCAGTCACTGCTGTGCGTGGTCAGCATGGCTGCAAGGAGCTCACAGGGTGATGCTATGGCTGAAGAGGCTGAGGCACTCCTTGGGGAGCAATCAGGAATTTCCAAGGGGACCAGGAAGGCAGTGCCAGCTCTCAGATCCTTCCTGACCCAGTGCTGGTGCCTGCCCTGCCCAACGGTGGAGAACAGACTGCAGAACACTCAGAGGAGGAGACAAGAGGATAACCAACGGCCAAGAACAGCAGAACTTACAATGGAAACACAAGTCACTCATGTGATTTAACCAGGGCCTGGAGAACAGGCTAGGCCAGGTCTAGAAAGGACATAAACTCGGTAACTTAGTCCTCCTTCACTGAGCAGACAAGGTTATAAATAGGACCCAGTGCTCAAAGCTACAGCTGGCTAATTTTAGTCTTAATTTAGTGGAGGCAATAATTCATCAAAATAATTACCTTATGCAATTGCTGCATTTTCTGTAACTCAAAAGCAAGATTAGATGTCTCTCTAAAGCATATCTGTGTGCAATGCAATCATGGCAATCCTACAGAATGTGTTTCTCCAGGCAGTCCAGAGATCACAGTGGTCCCTTCTGGCTTTCCTGGTTTTGGAAAGACCTTAAAGTACTGTGATTGGCAAGCTGTGGCAGCAAGGACAAAATCTGGCACACAAATCCACGCACTACCACCATGCTCCACAACAGGGACCAGATTGTCGCAGCAACATTACTTTTTCCAGGTAAAAATTCTGGTTAACAATTTGTGTGTGGTATTTGTTTACAAAGATCTAGTCAGGATGTATAGGGAACCATTTTGAAGGTTCAGATGGAATTATACCATCACCTATGGAGAAAAAATTGTCTTCACTGAACGTATTGGAAAATGATTCCTTAACAATGGCTGAAATTCCATACTCTGAGCAGACACCTTGGCTATGGCAAACAGGTCTTTCCACAGGAAAGCCCCTCTGCTCAAACCTAGCAAATTTTTAATGTATGTCTTTATACTCACGAACAGGTGAAGCTTGTTGCTAAAACACTGTGGGATCAGACTGGGGAAAGCACCTGAACTCACAGATTGCCCTCATTGAACTGCTGGAAGCAAAGATACACCATCCAACTGGAATCTGGAGCTGCTTTTTTCCTGGTTAGGCAGGGTCTATATGGAAACCAGCTGTACTACCAAAATGGCAGCTGCCTTAATGAAACACTGCATTTAAGCACTTTGGATGAATTAATTGTATCCAGGGTGCATCCAATACAGAAAGGAATTGAACAGCAAGCCTTGATGAACCTCCTTGAACATCTCAGGTGTCAGGGTGGGTGTAGGTCTGTCTGTCCCCTGGAGAGCCAAGAATGATCCCAGGGGTGGAAAGGCCCATCCCACAGAGCCAGGCCCATCCCACAGACCCTGAGAGAAGTGAGCAAGGCCCAGAGGTGACAGCCAGCTTCAATCACGAAGGTCATCAGGAAGTTCATGGCAATGAGACAGGTGTGTCGCCAGGTTGACAAGTCAATCCACAGGTCAGCAGCAGGATCTGCTCTGGTGAGGTTAACCAGGACCAGTGATCCTCAGCGAGGTCCAGGGTGCCCGGACAGGGTTGACATCAAGGTGGGAATGCAGTTGTGGGTTGGGGTACAAATCATGGGACCCACAGCCAGGCATGGGCACATCCACAACTGAACTGAGACCAGCATCCCACAGAGCAGCTCAGGCAGGGTGTGTGGCTCAGAGCTGGGCTGGAGCAGGAGTGTGGCTGTGGGCACAGCCCTACGTGGGGCTGCTCAGGGCCCTTCAGAGCTCTGAGTACTCTCAGGGCCCTGACATCACTTAAGATTTCCATCCTGGAAGCAGAGCCACGGTGAGCTGTGCCGGTTTTACTGCTCTCTCTCCACACTTCCACAGCCCAGGAGTCTGAGGCCATATCTACCAGGCAGAGGTGAATGCACACTCCTGAGCCTGACTGACCAAGCTCAGTCCCACTCCTGGTGCATTTATAGCCATTCACATCCCAGGTGCCCCAGGTTCTCTCTGCACTGCAAACTCATCACAGTGTCACAGAATCCCAGATTGCTTCGGGTTGGAACAGACCTTAAAGACTATTTTGTCAATCCCCCTGCCATGGGCAGGGACACCTTCCACTGTCCCAGGCTGCTCCAAACCCTGTCCTGCCTGGCCTTGGACACTTCCAGGGATCCAGGGGCAGCCACAGCTGCTCTGGGCACCCTGTGCCAGGGACTCCCCACCCAATTCCTAACTGGATACTCGGAATTTCTTCCTAAAATCCCATCTAACCCCATCCTCTAACAGTGTGAAGCCATTCCCCCTGTTCTGTCACTTCATGCCCTGAACAGTCTCTCTCCATCCTTCTAATCAATCCCAACAGCCCAGCCCCAGCAAACATGGTTCAATCAGCTCCATCTTACAGAGCAGCCAGAGCCTGAAGGAGGACAGAAACATCTCTGAACCCTCCCCCATGAATCTCCATTCAGAAAATGTTTCTAAATCTGGGACAATGAATGTGCTTACAATCCGCTTTTATTTTTTTGGAAACGGCCTCTGACAGCCTTCTTTGAAAGAGTGAATATGTTGACAGAAAGAGCATAAGAATATTATTTTTAAAGTCATAGCCCAGTTCTAATCTTATGAAAAAAGACCCTACTCCTCACTCAGAAAAGGGACCTTTGGAAGGAGACATTTGGCATTAACAATTCCAGGGAAGCCCACAGCAGAGCTCTTTTCCAGACAGCAGCTATCCAGCAGCTCTGACCAGAAATTATCCTGCAAGATGCTATTGAAGCTGCAGGGTATCATTCCTTGTTTTATCAATTTTCAATGACTTTTCATTCATTATGACAGAAAATCAGAAACACGGGCTCCAGAAGGGAAGCTTGCACTCCAGCAGAGAACTAGAAAGCTGAACTGGTGATGCTGAAGGGCTTTCCTCACCCATTCCCATTATGACTGAATTTTCAGCATTTTCCTTATAACCAGAAGAATGAGACCAGGGTAAAGACACAGTCTCAGCTTTACTTTTTCTGACTGCTAGGACCCAAGAAAAGCCAGCTGTGCTTTTCAAAAGTCAGGTGTTAACAACTGCCTCACAGGACCTTGAATTTTGGGAAGAACAGAGTCTCAGCAGTAGAAAGGTGTAAGGATGTACTGGCCAGCCTGCCTTGGGAGCTCATCATGCCCTCTCCCGTATCCTCATCAGGGTTAGTGGCTTGTCATCTAAATCATAAATCTTACTGGCCATGGGAACTAGGAGAGGAAAAAAGAGGTTAAAAAAAAAAGGAAAAATAAAAGTTTATGGGTAGGGGGTTAAACCTTATGAAAATACTATCTTGATCTGATCTTGAGTGTCCTCATAGTTAAAGATACCTGAAAGCACTGGAAACCCATCTGCACAGCTCGAGGCCTGCTGATCTAGCCTGCAGCAGTGGCAGCTTCTTTTCTTTTGCTGCAGAATCGATGGTACAAGAATGGCTTCAATCCCAGCACTCAGAACATGCCTCCTCCTCCAGAACTGGGGCAGGGCCTGGCAGGGGAGGCCTGGAACTGTAGGGCTCACTGCAGGCACACTCCTCCCAGAGAAACACAGCTGGGGTTTCTTTTCTGCTGGAGAGCCTGGACTGGAACCAGCAGCTCAGCTATTACTGCAGCTGGTTGGGAAGGCAGAAGACATCAGTGGCAATAAATCGCCTTGAAATGGAAAGCACTGGGAAGGTGAGAATTAGCTAGAGCTGAGCAAAGCCCAGTGCTCCCTGCACACTGCTCCTGAGCTCTCTGCAGCGGGAGCAGAGACCCCAGAGCCCTGCTGTCCAAGGGCCCCTCTATGGCAGGAGATGGACCCACTGCTGGTCACCAACAGCTTTGCTGAGGGCTGAAAACACCTCAGTGAAAAGGTGGAGCTTCCAGGGACAGGGAACCACAGGAATAACTGTAATGTGTGCAATCATAAGCACCGGGGCAAGTCCTTCGCAGACGGCAGATAAGATTAGCTTTGTGATGGTGATGTTGGACATGTATTTTACGCCTTGCACCTTCTACCATGGTCTATATCCAAGCTTCAGAGAACATGCATGGCACCTGTCAAGAGCGACCAAACCTTAAAAGCTACAGTCTGGTGGAGTATGTTCCCATAAACCCAAGGGCGGCTCGTTATAATCCCGTAAAAACCCGATTCCCGGGGATTTTGGGGTGGAAGCGCCCCCTGCCGGCTGCAGCTGCAGGCTCATCCCTCCTCTCCATCATCCCAAACCCTGGAGCAGGACACCCCGGGCACTCAGCAAAGCTCAGCGCAGCGCTGGGAAGGGAGCAGGAAGTTCAGCTGTAAAGAACTTCTCTGCAGATTTGAAAGTATTCAAATCCACCAGGTAGCAAAAATTTCTCTCAACAAGTTTAGTCAAATTTTGCACTGAATTGCTCATTAAAGCCTCTCCTCTGTGTGGGGAGTGCAGATCACAGTGCTGTGCAGTTTGTTGACAACTGCTTTGTCCTGAGCTCCCCAAAATAAATCATTTATTGAGTGTGATTTAGTAGCAAGCTGCTGAGGTCATTCAAATTATTTTGAAATCAGTTTTAACTCACTGCTTGAAAGAATTCCTCAGAAGCTCATAGAAAGATGCTTCCTCCCTAACATGTATGTTCAGTTATAATTTAGGGGAATATAAAAATGTTGCGCATCACTTCAGTTAAACAAGAGCCTAAACCATCAACCTCACGAGGAACATGTGTAGAATTCCATGGACTGGGGTAGGAGCTCAGAGACATTCCAGACCTAACAGTGTCCCTGTGAGAGGGGATCCCAGCTCAGCTTTACAGTGCTCTGGTCAGCACATGATCTGTGTCCTGCCCGCTGCAATCCCACAGCTCCAGTGGAAGGATGCCCAAGAGTGAAGTCTCTCCTGCCAGCCTGGTGCTCCCCACAGCCCCTGGACTGGAGGTGCCAGTCTGCAGCAGATACTCACTGATGGGGGCGTGCAGAGCCACATGCTCTTGGTAGGGAGTGTAGTACTTGTACTGCTTGCCACAGAACTCACAGGTGTAATTGCCAGTTTCTGTGAAATGAACAAGGACAAAAGTCAGGAAGGAGGGCAGCCTTCTTACACAACCCCCAGTTTCTTTTTACAGAGAAACTGGTCAGGTCACACAAACATTCCTCATGCATGTGGAGCTTGCCTGCCCTGTAATCCACACGTCCTTTTCCCAAGAAAGGAAACAGTTCAAAGCAGGGGCATGGACCATGCATAAAAAGTCCAGTAGAACTGAACAAGTTTCAGAAGATTACCCCAAAATTACAACAAGTCTGCAAAACAAGGGAGAGAATCCAATTCTAAAGTCTGCATTACAGGTGACACAGTTCTGTCCTCTGGTTACAGAAGGTCTGGGATGTGTGGGCAACAGGAACAGTTAAACCAGGAAATGAGACGTCAAGTTCAAGTATTAGAGAACTTTTATTTGGGATTGTGGCGTTCTCTTGCAGGAGAAGGGGCTTTTCTGGAGAAACTGTGCTCATTCCTGCTTTGGGGATACTGGAAATAATGGAGTGTAACCACACACTGACACCTCCTCCTCTTGCCAGTGCTGGGAGTACAGAACTGGCAGTGAATTGCAAGACGAAGGAAAATCCATGGATAATCAAATGTTTCCAAAATGGAAAATTCAGATAAATGCTTTGGCAAAACCTGGTGTTCCCTCTGTTTCCCTCTGCTCTGTTTGAGGACCCACCACAAAGGCAGTGTGACTGAATCACCTGCCAGCTCTCAGTGCACCTTCAAGCCCTCTCTCATCCCTGCCAAATTGCTTTTCCCCTGAACTCCCCTCCCCTTCTCTTTGAGGAGCTCTTGAGCAGAACACTTCACAAAGCTGTAGTTCTTAGGGCCAGGGCTGTTGGTGTTTGATGCTCCTTTGAGCCTGAACACATCTGTGAGCACCCAAATCCCAAACCCTCTATGAAATGCAGTGCTTCCTACTTTTTCTACAGGTACTGCAGCCAAAGAGAGGTGTGAAGCCCTGAGCTTTCCTTTTCATTTGAAACAACAGTAACTCTTACTTGGCCCAATCTTCTGGAAGGGTTCGGGCTCCTCCTCCTTCACCTCGTCGGCAGCAATGACGGCCTGGTCATAGGGGTCTGCAAGAGAACAGAACCAGAGGACAGCTGACAACACCTTAGCTTTGCCTTCTGGGCACTGAATGCTCCTGCACCTGTAATCACATTTCCATCTGCAACAGGATTGGAAGACAGGAATTATAAACCAGTGACCCCTCTGTCTGACTTGTCCCTCCTCCTCTTCCTCAGGTGCCCCAGGATTACTCCTGCTCCCAGCCTACTAGCAGGCCTTGTAGGAATTAATGTTTAAAAAATGCAGAGAAAAACTGAATGAACACATTGCAAAGTCTGATCCGTATTTCCTGATTTTCTTCCAGGGAATCTCCCCTCTAATGCTGCTGAACTGGCTGACAGCAGGCACAGCAATGCAGTCTGCAGGCACATCACCTAACAAATACCAACCTGGGGCTTCTACCAGATAACAGCACAGTTAGCAACAAATCACAACCCAACCCACTTTAGAGAAGAATTTGGTTTATGCCTTGAACAATTTACAAGATCACCAAAGACATGAAACATTTGCTTCTTTGATTGTCTGAAACCTGACCAAGTGTATGTGTAACAAAAGCCTGATATCTGCTAGGGCTGGGCATCAACCTACTGGCTGTAGACACTGGGGAGACAGAGAGGATGCTCCCTGTCCTGCTGCAATCCCCGACAAAACTCCTTTGACTCTTACAAGTTCAGAATCAACCTGCTGTGTCTGAACTACTGAATGCTTGAAAAGGTTTGTGAAATAAAGCACACAAAGGAGCTCGGCTTACCTGCCCGGTTTTCTGGGGCCCCTTCCACACTAAAAACTAACACAGAATAGAAGAAGGAGGGGAAGAAACAAAACAGAAATTAAATCCTCTTCAATGGTCTTGCTTTCCTCCTGCATTTCACATACTGCTGCAGCACATTTCAGCCCCACTGAATAAACCAGGCTTTGTGCCCCAGTCCCTCCTCTTCCCAGCAGCATCCTCACAGGACCTGGTTGAGCATGCCCAGCCCTAACACACACAGATGCTCAAGGCCTTTGTTCTGACCCTGACACGGCCCCAGGTGGAGTTCAGGTGCACAGATGCCTCACCCCTGCATGTGCTGGAACACAGCAGCCCCAGGGAGGAGCTGGGACAGTCCTTGCACACACATGGAGCCATTTCCAAGCCCTCTTGTGGCCCTCAGCAGAGCTCCATGAAACATTTCTGACTGAGGTAGCCACATTCTCCTCACAGTGACTGTCAGTGCCACTAATTTTCTTCTGGCTCCCCACAAGAGGAAGGGAGCTGGCAGCGGTGCCCTGCAGGAGAACACTGGCTGTCCTTAGAGCACGTTCAGATGTCCACACTTTCCAGGTAAACACGACCGTTTTTTTGGACAACCATATATTGTGAAAAAACACTTGCTTTTCTGAGACAGCCCAGCCATTCAAAACCTGCTGCTCTCCAAGCAGTCTCTTTCTAGAACTCTGCTTGGCCAAGCGAGGAGCAGTACTGCCAGGCTTGCAGCACACACAGGGAAGGTCTGGAGTATCTGTGGGCTCCGAGATGAAGAGCTTTAGATATTCAGTAAGCAGGGAGCAAGCCAGCATGTTGACACTTCATTTTTCCCAACGCAGAATAAAGAAACACTGCTTCTGGCAGTGGATGTCTGCTTCTGTGCAAGTGTCACCAGCCTAGGCCACATCTACAGTCACAGAGGAAAAACTAGCCTTTAAGGGCCACTGACAAGTTCATCAGTTCACCACCACAGTCATCAACAAGAATGAAAGTTCCCAACTCTGACATCTGAAATACTTCACAGAGAAGTATGTTGGGAACAAACCTGTAAATTCAGAAACCAAAAAGCAACTAACTTCTTCCCAGCAAATAATCAGGCTGACCATTTACCTTGAGGAACTCAGTCCCTGGATCTCCATCCTAACCATGAACCTCACTGCAGACACACTGCAAGGTCTCCTGGTCCCAGCACAGCTGTTTTTATGCACACAGAGAATCAGGCACAGCAAACTCCTTCCTGCAGTGCCTGTAGACTGTGCCTCCATGGCAAAGACAGGCAACTTGTGCAGTGCCACCTCCTGCACACCACAGGCCACACGCTCCTGCAGAGCCACACTTTGCTTCCCCAAAGACTTCTCAGCCTAGTTCAGGTGTCTCAGTGTCAAAACATTACTCACCATCCACGGCATGTAGGTCTCTGTGCTCTTGGAAGCAGCTATAGTATTTGTATTTTTTCCCACAAATGTCACACGTGTACCTAAAATTGTCTGTAGGAAGAAGAAAACAGACCAGTTTAGAAACTCTTGAGGTGAAAGGCAAGCACTGCAGCCACACTGCTCAATCAGACACCCCCATTCACTGACACATCCCACGTGCTCTGTCAGGTCTCTAAGGTACACAGACAACCACTGCCTCACACTGTTCCCCCTGCCCCACACCATATGGCTTGGGGCATATTCTGATTTATTTCCTCTTCAGATGGCTCTGCTCTCCAGGGCAGAACCCATAGACCTCACGGCAATGAGGATGCAGGGCAGCAGGCGCTGCTGGCATCTCCTTTGGATGTTCAGGGACAAGCAGCTGTTGGTCAGGATGGGGACAAAGGGGCAGAACAAAGCACAGAGTCAATGTATGAGCTGCTAGAAATCAAAGCCTTAATACACCAGCTCTAACATGGACTGGATGCGAGCACACACCCGCTTCTCACTGCTGCTGTTCACTGATTCCCAACTGCGCCCAGGATCCTGTCAGAACCAACAAACCCAGGAGACCCAACAATCCAAGGCACCAGGACAGTAAGGTGCCCAGTGAAGGGAGGGCTGATGAAGCTTGGTTTCATATCCATTTGTTCTCTACACCCCATCACTTTATCCCAGCATCAACCAACCCTTCCCCATAGCTGTGTGGGGCAGACAGGTGCAAAACAGCTCCAAGTGTTTATGAATCTGGTTTGTTCTGAATGTGGATCAGTGTCTTTAGCTCAGCTATCACATCATTGCAAGACCAGGATTTCCTGGTCAGCTTGGTGGGGTGTTTCCCCCCTCTGCTGCCTGACACACTCTGGGGTACAGACTGCCCTCCCTGAGCAGTCACCCCACCTGTCAGACGACCTCAGGCCAATGGCTTGGTGCTATGAGCCCATAGCAAAGTGGCAAACATAACAAAGTCCCCGGCAAACACAGTGAAACACTTCGGTTTGTACAGCAACAAAGATCTTGAAACCAGCTTGTTTCCTTCCCAGCAGGAGCAAGGAGTGCAGGCAGCAGTTCCCAGGGCACCACAGAGGACCTGCCATTCAGTAAGCTCCCCTGCAGCAGTGTAGGTGTATCCATGTACCCCTACTATCAGCAAAGTTAAAGCCTTGTTTTTACCTCTTCCATGCTGTGTTCAAACACACCAGACTGTGCACATTAAGTAGGCTTTTCTTTTACTTCTCCATCACTTTACTTTTAAAATTTATATTTTAAGCTAGGATATATTGGTACAGTGTAATCACTCGGGTTCACTGCTCAGTCCAGCAGCACATGGCGCTCAGCCCTAAATAAAGGATCACTGTCACCCTTTATTCAGAGTCACTATAGAAGCTATGTTGATCTAGCAGAGAAAATTGCCAAATCTAAATGGTGTTAAACAGCCGGGCACTGGAACTTTACCTCTGTGACTAAAAAAATGCTTGTATCTTAATCAGAGCACAGCAAGGCTAAACTAGAGTTCAGGGGTTTTTAGAAGTCTAGGCTGGACAAGCAAAGAGAAAGGGACTGCTGCAGAGACAATGCATGGCTCGAGGGAGAAGAGGAGGAGCAGCAGAACACACCTGTGAGAACATTCCAGTGGCAAAAGCACTCACAAGTCACATTTAACTGTGTTTGTTCCATTATGTGATCTTGTGCAGGCTCCTTCTGTAGCCACCAAACGGTGCTGAGGGCCTCCCTCTACCCTGGGCCCTCTCCCACAATGAAGAGGATCTAACGATTGCTGCCGAGCATCTGTGTAGCTGTTGCAAAAACCTCCCAGACAATTAGCACCGTTAATTAGCAGTCAAGTAGCAGAGCAACTCCTAACTTGGCATCAGCACTCAGTCCCACCTTGATGGGTGGCCCCAAACCAAGGAACCAAACTCCTTTTTGAAGTGCAATGAGCTCTACCAACTGAAGATTAACTCTTCAAAGGAGTCCCAAAGACCAGGAACTTTGACATTCAGAAAACGAAAACTATTATGGCCTTAGTTTGGAAGAAAAGAGCTCAGGAAATAATAAGACTTTTTAGAACAGAAGAAAACTAACACACCATTTCACAGGGCCAGGCAGGGCTACTTGTGGTCCCTGTCACATAGGGGGGAATCTTACCGTCCCCAGCAGAGCCCATGCTGGATGTGGGGACTTCTTCTCTTGGTAGTCAGGGAGCATGAAACATTTAACAAGCGTAACAGCACAGCCTGAGAGAACAGGGGTTTGCTTGTGTTGTTAGGGGGCTGTGCCCATAGGCAGAACGATCTCCAGGGATTACAGAGAAGAAAGAATTTGTTCCAGCTGGTCCAGCTTGGCACTGATCTCCTGGGCTCTCTAGGACAGAACACCCAGCAAAGAGTGCCCAGCCTCAGAGGCTTTAGAGAGAATTCACAAATACAGAGAGCTGCCCATGTGCAGCCAAGCTTTACCTCTCTGAACACCAGTCCCTGCTGAGGCTGCTTCCAGAGCCACACCCCCTCCTCCTTACCCAATGAAGCCATCTCTGCTGACAGCCTTCCAACACGCCCAGTGATGACCCCAGCAGACACTGCTTTCTTAGCAAGAAACTCTCTGGGCAGAACTAGCCCTGCAGTGCCACTTAGAATCACAGGATCTCCTGGGTTGGAAGAGACCCTCAAGGATCAGACACGCCAACAATCTCAGAGCATTGTCCAAACGCTTCTTGAGCTCCGTCAGGCTGTGCCCACAGGGAACCTGTTCCAGGGCAGTTTTCCTGCTGTGGGTTATAACTCCCACCCCAAGGTATCCAGCTGGAGCACAATATCCAGTACCTGTAACACAGCTTGCCATGGGAAGAGCTGCAAGGGACTCCAAGTGCTCAGGTGTGGCTGCAAGGCCACACTGAAACCCACCCCTAAACCTCTGCAGAGGTGGATCCTGACAGAGCCAAACTAATGCTACCTAGGCAAGTGCGCTCAGATTCAAAGTCTTTGCTGTCATCAGGGGCTCCACCTTAAGGCTCCACCCAAAGCACACCAGCAGGCACTATTAAGGCAGGGAAGGACACTCCTCAGCCCCCAGCACATGGGTCAATGCTGGCCCTTACTGGTATTCACATCCTTGCTGCTAGCTGAGCTACAACCCTGCTGCAAACACACACCTTCAAAATGCTCCAAAGACATCTGGTCAAACCCCAGACTCAAGTATCATTCTCCTTCATGCTCATGAGCCTTTCCAACAGGAGCAGGGATTCCAGACAGATGTGTAGTGAGCACCAGCTGTACTTATTTAGTCAGCTCACAATTCATCTTTAATACACAGGCCAAAATAGAGCACCTTATCTTGCTGGTAGTAGAAAAGGCAAGGCACAGCCTCGTTACAAGGCGGCTCCTCAGCTATAAAGGACTGGCACACTCAGATGGCAAATGGGCAGGTTTTTCAAGTACCCCAGGAAATAACTCCACGGGGCCTGAAAGAAGTTTTGACCACTCTGCTTGCAACTGGACCCCAATAAAAGAGAGAGCATGAGCAGCTCTTCTCCCGCATCTCCAAGAGCTGCTGCCAGCCGGCTTCTGTGGTGTGTCCAGCACTCGCTGGGACTGGCTGAAGCCCCTGCCCCAGGGCTGAGCTCAGCTCTCTTCCCAAATCCTGCATTCAAGATTTGGAGAATTTTTGTTGGTTTGATTCACATATTCCTCAGAGAAGGAAGCACATAATTTATTTTGGCAAGAAAGAGAAGCAGAGAACACATGCCCAGCAGCAGCAGCCAAAACAAGGCACTTCTTTCCTTAGGACACTTGGCCTCAGTGGATTTTGCTTTAGAAACCCAGGAAGGGAATAAGAGCAATCAGAAATGTGTTGAAAGGTCAGGAGCTCTATATCACTGAAAATACAGCTAGAAATACAGATCACCTAACGCACCCTCCTAAGTGCAGAAATACCACAAAAGCTGGGTATAAACTGATTCCCGCTGGGCTCCAAGAGCTCTGCACAGCATTCCAGAAACCCAGACTGGAAACAGCCCCATCCAGCTGACATCCCTGCAGTGCTGCCAGCACAGCCCATGAAGGGTCCCAAATGATGGGCTCTCCCCACAGCAGCTGCAGGAGTTCCTCAAGGACTTGTCCAAGGTGAAGAACAATTTTCACCTGGCCCAGAATTCACACTGAGCTTTCGAATGGCAGAAGCCACAAAAGGTATTTGATAGAGGAACTCTCTCAGCAACTGGCACTCTGTAGACATCCTGGAATCCTATTGATCCTACTCTTGCAGAGCACTACAGGAACAGCTGTCTAGCAGGGACAGTCTCCCCACATGGAAGGGCAAAACTTCTGAATGTAAATAGATCACAACAGCCTGCTGAATTCTTTCTAACATCCAGAAGTGCTGCAGGTCTCAGACAGGATAAAAGCAGGAAGATTGGAAGAGGGCAGTCTGGACAGCACTGCTTGTCCTGCTCCGTGATCAGGGTGGCTCCTTTGCACCAGCAGGTTTGGGAATGGCAAAGGAAGCACCCAACATAAGGAATTCTATTCTAAATCATACATTCTATGACAATTCCACATTCCTCATTCACCTTGGCAAACAACATTTCCCAAACATAACAGTCCAGGAGCAGCTCTTAAAGGGGAGGGGCTGGATTTCTTACAGCTGCAATACATTTATTTCACGTCTCTGAGGCTGTGATGTTTCTGATCCCAAAAAGGCTTTCTGAGTGGGGTTTAAGTGACCACAAAGGGTCAGCATCATCCCTCCAGCTTTGGCCAGTGAATCACAGGACAGCCGATGACATGCTCTGATCCTTGATTTCACATTCCTTGTTTCCTGAAAATCTGCTGGCAGATGCTCAAGTCCTGCTGATGACAAACCAGAGGGCTGGAGGTGAGGAATGGCTCTGTGGCAGTACCTGGAAAAAGCATCACCTTTACTGGGATATTTGCCTCACTGGAAGGAACCATGAGCAACACCAGCACTCTTCAGGAAGAGCCAGTCCCCAAGACTAATCCACCTGATTCAAAGAAACAGGAAAGGATGGCATTTTCTGAGGAACATGCTGCATGCTTCCCACTGGGAAGCACCTTTCCAAGCTGTGTCTGGGGCACACTCTACCTGAGCAGCCTCCCCGGAAGACCCAGAGTGCAGCTAATGCTTCCTTACAACACATCAGGGAAAAAACAAAACATCTGGGACCCTCACTTGTTTCTGTGGATTCCACCCAGGGCAGCACAAAGACAGCTCTGGAGAGAGGCTTCTTCTCCCTTTCAGCAGCCAGAGGGGCACCTAGATGGAAAGGAACACATTTATGGCTTCCTAAGCTGGCAGGACATTCCCCGCGCAGGCTCACAGACAATTCCTTTGACCTGAGCCTTTGGCATCTTTTGAGGATTCCTTCCAGATTGGCAGTGAGGAGAGGCAGAGTCAGGGCTGCAGACAGGAGCACAGACCTCCCTCTCCTCCCCACTGGAACTGTGCCTTGCACACAGGTTACAGCTTTACAGCAGCATTTTACAGCCAGGGACAGAACTGCCAGTAAAATCAGCTTCAAATTACATCAGAACTCTACTTAAAGGTGCCTAATGGCAAAATTCCTTGAAAAGGGAGCAGGACTGAGCCCAAAGTCAGCAGCAAACCCTTAAGAGGATTAAAGTACCCAGTTACATTAGTAAGGATTAAATAATAATAAAGTCCAGAATTCTGGAAAGGATAGAAACCCTCACACACAAAGACACAAGCCAGATCCTAAGTGGGGGTAAGGAAAAAATTTTCCCTGTGGGCAAACTATTCCAAGATCACTCAGTTCACAATAATTTACTTCCTCCTCACAAACATTTGGCCTCTGTGAGGAACACAAGAGACATTGAGGAACACACTGGATTAACACTGTGCTTCCCATGCTTCAGGCAGGGGCATCCTTGGAATGCAAACTGCCAAGCCTGGAATAATCACAAACCCTCACAAGGAGGGGTCAAATTCCCTGAAACGACCCAAAAACTGGTGCAAGGTGCTGGCTCACCTTCCAGCTGGCAAGGGGCCAAATGACAGATGAGAGGGCATGGAGCCACAGGCTCATGCTTGCCTTCTCCATTAAGGATTCCAGGGCCATTCCAGCTCCTGAGAAGAGCTGCTACAGGTGCAGTCAGGATCTACAGGGCTGAATTCACCTCACAGCAATTCTTAAGCTTTCAATTCGGTGGCTGGAGGAATCTATAAATTCTGTGATACTTTACTGAAACTATGTGTCAGCTGAATATATCACAATGGAGATTTCAATGCACACCATCCAGTCCTGGATGTAATCCTACCAAGTTTGGAACCTTGATGCCAGACCACCAGGAATTTCCCTGCAAAGGGGAATGTCCTGATTTAATTTCTGAGAGAATGAACCCTTGTTCAGAATAGTCTGACAGTCACAAACTCTATTATTTTTTTAAAAAATGTTTTGGGGAAAAGGTGTTTTGGACACTACTCACTGGATGCTGAGATACATTCTCTGGATGTTGCACTCAAAGAATTTCCTTCTCCCTCAGTTAAAAGTATGCTCAGGTTGAATCCAAACAGACAGCAAATATCAGCCATTTAAAGCAAAAATACTAATATTTTACAATTATGCCCCAAATCAGCCTCATGAAGCAGGATATTGAGGCTCCATGATAGAATTCAGACACATGAGACAACATAACAATATGAGCAGCTCCTGTCTCATCCTGCCTCATTCTGGTGTCACGTAGGGCAGGCCAGGGTTCCCTTTTTGTAAATTCAAAGTGTAAATAAGGATAAGATAAAGAATGGTCTCATCAGCGTTTAAGGTGTTACTCCCAGCAATCTGACAATGAACGACCTCAGTTTGCACAATTAAAAATATAGGTGTACTTGGACCTACATAACCTGTTAATGAGGGAAGATTTCTCTTTCTATCAATAAGGAACTGAAGTTCCATCTCAAGTGAAAAAGTCCATTCAGTCCACACTGTGGAGTTCTGCATAACACACAATAAAGACAATTTTATTTTAAAGCCTCTTCTGGAGTAAAAATGGTTTGGCTGGGAACACACCACTCATCTGTCTCACAACTGCTTGGATTAAATGATGTAGCACTGAGAGTTTCATAAAAGAAAATCAAACCTCCTCCCGACTTTTTCCTACTCATTTGTCCAGGACTAGAAACTCTGGTCGTACTATGATTTCCAGATGGGAATTCACATGGATGATCACTACCTGGTTTCCAAAGTGGAAAGGAGAAGTGCCAGTTAAATGACTGAGCAGCATTGAAGAAGAGATCCTGACTCCATAAATCCTCTTAATGAACAAAATGAAATTAAATTAAGCTAGGGCAATGCAGGACCCTCCTCTCCACAATCACTCAAGGCAATCAAGAACACCAACCCTGCGTAGGCTGAAAGGAAAAGGTGTTGGGAGGGTGATCCCTGTATTCCTCTGCCTTTCTGGTTATGAAGATCCTTAGGAGGGAAGCTCCTGAGAATTAAAATATTTAAAATACTGAAGGTGTATGGGTTTGTTTGCTATTGCTGAGATGCCAACAAGCAACTGAACAGAAAAAGGTCAGGCTGAAAGAAGAATTTGGAATATTCCCTGAAATGGCTGTTGTACACCTCTTCTGTTGCTACGTTCCAACCCACATTGGAAGATGGCAAGTGCATCCCTCACTGGATATATCAGAGATGTATTTCTGCTTTTACTAAAACTCTCCTGGCATCTTGAAAACAAACTGGATGACCAGAACAGTCTGGGATTACTAAAATTCTTATCCTCTTTTTGTTGAAATAAATGTATTTCTCCACAATTTTCCTGCCTAGGAACTCTGTAAGAGATTTTTTTCCAAATACTAACATCCAGATTTCTGTAAACATGGTCTATTTGGGCAGCATTTGAGAAAGAATTGCATATTAGCAATTTTCTATATAAGATCATCTGAAGATCACAGAATTTTAGACAACTTGAAAGCTTCCTCTTCTAAAATCTCTTGTTAAAACTACCCAGAGAGACACTGCTCCTCTCCAGAGCTATGGAACAGCAGGACTTGCAGAAAATCAAACCCTCCAGTGTGTGTCCTGTTCCCGAGTACATCTTTAGGACTTGGATGGAAACACACTGGATATCCAGGAACTGTTCCAAATTTCACCCACCTCAGACAGAGGACAGGTCACAGAATTACAAAATATTCTGGGTTACAATGGATCCACAGGTAGCATGAGTCCAGCTCCTGGCCCTGCACAGACCCCCCAACAACCCCACCCTGTCCATCCCTGGCAGCGCTGTCCAAACGCTCCTGGAGCTCTGGCAGCCTCGGGGCCGTGCCCATTCCCTGGGGACAATGGGCAGTGCCAGCACCTCTGGGGGAAGAACCTTTCCCTGAGCTCCAGCCTGACTGTTCCCATTTCTTGGGATACGTATCTCTAATATCTCAGGGTTTAAACTCAAAATTTCTTACACTGAAAATCACTGAACTGAGTTTCTTTTTATTTTCTTAATTCCTCCTCCTGCACTGAAATTTATCATCCTTGGTCGCAGCCCATTGGTCACTTACATGTGCAGATCTTGTTTGGCAAATGGGAATCTAAAGAGACTTTGCCTATTTAAAATGCAAACATTAGGAAAACAAAATCCATTTTTACAGTTCTCCCCAAGGAGCAGGAGAATTATTAAACAAGAGCACTGGGAAAATGAATCAGGCAGTTGTAAATGATTCATGGGTCACCGTGATGGCTGCACGTGGGTGTGCACACATACAGCATTCACTGGATCACACTTTTCAAGGTGCCAGTGAGCACAACAAAGCAACTTCCTGGCTTTTCCTCTGCTACCCCCCAGAAAAGTAAAAGAAATCAAAAGTTACATTTACTTTAAGGAAACATTTATGTTGCAAATTAATCAAGAAACAGAGATGCTAAAGGTCTTCCTCAACCATAAATTAACACCAGCAAACCACTTCCACATCTTCCCATTCCTGTCAGAACATTACAAATACCATATCCTGTATGAGTAAGGTGTGGGCAAGAAAACCTTAATTCTGACTATATTAATTTCATGGTTTAAATTCACAACACTCCAAATATTTTTGCACATGCAAGGCATTAGCACTGTGCCTCCACAGTTAACATTTGAAAGGCATATTCCAGCCCACATCCCTGCTTCTAACCTTTCACTGCTTTTCCAAATAAATTCCTTCTCAGGCTGAACTTTCTCACACTTAGTCAGAGCCCAAAGGGGAATATGTTTTTAAAAGATCAGGTCAATCATTTTTATTTATGGGGTTCTGAAATATTTACTGCGTATTCCATCTTGGAAAAAAAAATAATGCCACTTTCTTTTTTTCCTCACTGTAACTGCAGTGGAGACAGACATGGATGTACACCTGTGCCCAGGTGGTGAGATTGAGGGCATCTGGCTGAGAAACTAGAAAGGAAAATGTTCTGTTTGCTGCCTACAACATCCTCAGACCCAGTGAACATTAGTGACCTCCTCCCACCAACTGCCCTGTCTTACCCCAGCACCCAGGTACACACAATAAGTAAGTATGAGCAGCTATAAATGGGGAAGAAGAAAGCAAATTCAGGATGTATTTATATTAAATATATATATTTTATTAAATTCTCAAAAGTACTTCTTCTGATGATCATTTTGGTGCCTCTTGACACCCAATTTATCCTTAAAAGCAGTTCTTTTAACCCTGTCACACTGCAGCAGGTGCTGTGTATCTCTCCCGTCCTTGGGACTTGCTTCTGAGCTGCTCATCAGGCTGCGTGGTGACATTGTCTGACAAATTCCAAATTCCAATGACCACATTTTGCTTCTCCTGCAGCCTGAGGGTGGTCTGAAACACCCAGATATATCCTCACCTGTGAGATGGTATTTGTGATTTTCAAAAATTACTTTCAAGCAAGGAAAAGGGGCTCAACACAACAGAAAAGCCAAGAGAGACAAAGAAAAATCAGGTTGTGTTATTTGGGATCAGTTGGGATTTTGTGGGATGTGGCCCAGGAGTTTCCAGTCTGTGGGACTGGTCACAGTGAGCATTAGTGTTCTCTGACAGCTGCTCCTGTTTATGCCAGGATTTAAGGAACGAGAGGAGGAGGCTGTCAGGAATGCTCTGGGCTTACAGACAGGATCTGTACGCTGGGCTCTGAAGCATCTCCCAGAATGGGAAGGTCACTAGAGAGCTGTGCAGGACTAACCTGCTGGCAGGCTCAGCACTTGGATCTGCTTTTGAGGAACAGCACAAAATCCAGCTGTGCCTCTTGAACAGAATTGCAGGTTAGGGTTAGGGTTAGGGTTAGGGAAATGGAGACAGAAAGGCCAGGATCTACCAGCAAACAACTATTGGTGGTCTTCCAGCAAATGTCCCTGAATTGCCACAGTAACAACTGCAACAGCCCAGGAATGGGGGCAAGCAGAGCAGTAGAACTGGCTTGTAGTGGAGCTCTTTTTCCACGATGTTTTCCTGCCCATCCCCCGCATGGTGTCACAGTACAGCCTGGGAGCACAGCCTGCTTTAAACTGCATCTTGCTTGTGATGGTCCTCGAAAAAGATGTCACCAGGGAAAAATCACACTCAACCCCCACTGTCAGCAAGCTGTCCTGATTCAGCCAGCCTGACACACTGGAGATCAAGGCTCCCAAAAGCACCACATCCTGATTCTTCTCACTTTTAACAGTGCTTTATTTAAAGAACCCAGGAATGGCAGGACTCTTCCCTACAATATCAATCAGCACTGCTCGCCCAGATTCAGGAATTCTCTCCTGGAAGAAGAACACTCATGAAGTCCCAGATCACTAACCAGACATACCTGAAGTTAATGCATCAGCTGTACTTTGCATCAGTTAATGCATCAGCTTTTCAGCTTGCATCAGTACCTTCAGCTTTTAGCAATCCTTCCCTGCCCACTTCCCTGTGTATTTTCTGGTTTCTTTCCCAGGGCACAGAACTGCAATCCAAGGGTTGTGCCCAGCACTAACCGGGCTGCAAGCCCAGGGCTCTGCACTTTATTCCATTGACACTCACCCATTTGTTGCCCCTGGCAAGTCACTTTCTGTTTGTTGCCACTGACAAGTCACTTTCTTTCCGTCCTGCTGCTTCCTGCCTGCCTACAGAATTCCAAACTCCTCTGGAAAGTGATCGGAGGCTCAGCCAGGCAAAGGGCTTAGAACTACTATGGACTGAGAGCACTACCTGCTGTATCTGTTAACATTTGGTTTTTGGTATTGAAAGGCCATTGCTGAGGTGAAATAAGGCAAGTGTCATATTAACATTTGCCATAGCAACCTGAGTTCTGCCCTAGGCTGGTCTGAAGAGGCAGAGCACTGTAAGAAAGAGCAGCAGTGAGCAGGCAGCTGGTGCCTACACACTCACAGGCGAACTTCATGGGCAACTGCAAAACTCAGTTCCCCTTCAAGCTCTGCAAGCCAGTTATGGATACTCTGGAGATGTTCTTGTATGTAACCTCCTCTTTCCTACAGAAAAGGATGGTACCACACTGCAAGAGGCTGAATGTTCCAACCACAGAACCAGAATTCCAGACTGGTTGGGGTTGGAAGGGACCTCTAAAGATCACCTTGTTCCACTCCCTGCCATGGGCAGGGACACCTGCCACTATCCCAGGCTGCTCCCAGTCCTGACCAACCTGGCCTTGGACACTTCCAGGAATCCAGAGGCAGCCACAGCTGCTCTGGGCACCCTGTGCCAGGGTCTGCCCACCCTTCCAGGGAACAATCCCTTCCTAATATCCCATCTATCCCTGCCCTCTGTGATTCTGTAGCTGTGTCCTCAACCTGGGACATGTGCACTGAACACAACCACTGGACAGCACCCACTAAACACACTCTACCACACACCCTGGCACAGTGCAAACACCTGATCAGGCGAGAGGAGCCACTGCCTCAGCCGCGTCCCTGCCCCCACAGGGCTCTGGACTCCCTCTTGCCCCTGGGTTTATTCAGGGACCTGTCCAGGGTGCCAAGAATGTCCTATGGAATGCGAGCAGCAGGAGAGAGACTGTTTGTTCCAGTTTGTAACTCTCCTAAACATGACTGGAATTCCCATGGAGAGTGAGAACACAGACCCAGCCCAAACACCTTCCCTGAGGACTTCCCAGAGTCCAGAGCAAACCACATGCATATCAGCATCTCAGAAAAGACCTCCAGACACTTCTTTGGGAACAGTCAGTGACCCAGATGTCAAACTAGCCACACCTGTCAAGGTGTGGCTTAAATTAAATAGACAGTTAAATAGATATTAAATAGATAGTTTTTTCAAAATCACCCTCTTCTCTTCCTCATCCCTGCCAGTTAAAGTTGGTAGCAGTCAGACAAGTCTCTTTAACACATTAACACTGTGGGTTGCATTGTTTTCTTCTCTCTCATGTGGGAATTCTGGTCTTGGACCCTGAGCCAAGAGTAGAAAAGGAGCTCCCAAAGCCATGCATGTCCCTATGAGCACATGCCCTCCTCACCACCACAGAGCTGTGGTTCTTCAAGAATGGGTCCAAAATATAAAGGGAGTCCCAGAGACATCATCTCTTGACTATAAACCCCAAAGACTGAAAATAACTAACTAAATGCAACAGTTTTTCCTCAAGTGAGTCTTCAAAGTGCTTTCCCAGCTGGAAAGTCTAAACACCACTATCTCCTCTTTAGGCAGGCAGCGAACAAACAGCAGATCTCAGCTGAGTCTCAGCTGGCCCGACAGCTCCCTTCCTCCTAGGAAGAAAAAAGGCCAGGCTGGGCCTTCCCCAACAGCCCCTCTGATCACAGCCCCTCAGAGCTGAAGGCAAGGGCACATTCCAGCACAGCCTCACCCACCAATCAGTCCCTCATCCTCCCACAGCCCAGGCTCGCTCGCACACCCAGACTTTGCTTCCCACAACAGAGCTGGTTGCTCCAGGACAGCCCAGGGAGCACAGCACAGGAACTGAACCACAGCCCAGGTGCTCTGCACAGGTAGCAGCTGAGATGTCACCTGACACACACAGCTGCCTTCACCAACATTTCTTGGGTGACCACTGGTGGCTGTGAGTAACTGCTGGCTCCAGCAAGTGACCATGGAGAAAATCTGACTGGCTTTTCAAACCCTGCAGTTTGTGATGTGAACTAATGTAGTATAATGTAGTTATCATGTGAACTAATCCAGGGCCCCACTGCTGGACAAGGGACTCCTCACTCACAGGTTTGGGATGGATGCAATCCATGCCCCACAGAGAAGCACAAGAGAGAAAACAACACCTTCCTGTACCCCTTAAATACTGAGATATGTTGGGAGAGGGCAGCAAACCATGCCTGCAGAGACCATGAATGTAGAAGTTCCCAAGAAGATAGAAATAGCAGAGGAAGATTGGAACAATGCAGACATCTGTAAGAGAGAGGGTGTAAACAGGCAGATTGGGTCACAGAGAAACAGCAGTGCAGCAGCAGGCAAAGCAAAAATAGCAGGAAAAGAAAGATAAATAAAAAATTCCTAAAATATAATGAGGAGCAAACAGACTGACAAGGAAACAAGAGAGCCATTGAGTGGACAAATGAGAAGCAACTAGGGTACGCCAGGGATTTAATCCAGCCTCAGAGGGGAAGGCACAGGGAGGAAAGAAGAGAGCTGAGTTGTTTCACTGTAGCACAAAGAGGGAAGAGGAAGATGGCTCTGTCAGGAAATTACAACCATGTGCACTTAAGCACAGCAGCAGGGGCCCAGCAGGCTCACATCCACTCTGCAGGATAGCTGACATGTCCAGGCTGTCCCTCCAGCAGGGCATGGCCATGGTGGATCCTTCTTCCCCTCTCCCTCCTGCACCATTCACCATCTCCCAGTTCTGGTGGCTTAGTTTAGCCTCCATCTCTTTCAGCTAGATGAGACTATTTTGGGATATGAGTGTGGCAGGTAAAAAGTAATTCCTGCACAGGACCCTGCATGAAGATGGAAGCAGTTCCTGCCCCTCCTACTGCTCCATCTCCAGTGCCACCACAGCAACTCCTCAGAAGCCAAGTGTAGGGAGCAGCTGCTTCTCGCTGTTCTCTCCCAGACTTCTGCCCATGACGTTCTCTTCTCCCCCTCCCTCCACGACCCAGACACCACAGAATAGGCATTTACATCCACAGAAATCCTTCTATAGCTCCAACAACATCGAGTCTGCCCACACAGCAAAGGTGTGAGCCCTCATGTCTTCTCTCTTCACACCTCACTCTGCCCTATGTTTTCCAGACAAAAAGTTCCCACAAGAGCTGGGAAGGGGAGAAGCTGACTTATGGAAAAAAAGAAAATCTCTCTTTGCACAAGGTGGTTCCCAAGCTTTGGCAAAAGTACCCAATACCCAAATAGCAAGCCTAGGATGCACACAGCCTAGCCCAGAACATAGCAATGCCTGCCAGCAAAATTCAGAGCAAGGGAGCCAGGAGATGAGCCTGGAAAGCCTCAAAGTAAATAAAACACCAAGAGACAGCTGAGCAATGACTGAAAGAGAAACACCAAAGGAGGTGACAGGAGCCTGGGAAGGAGTTTCCATGTCCTGCAAGAGCTGGACTCCATCAAGGGAAAGGCTCAGCTGCAGAGCCCAGCTTCCCCTGTGATCAGTACACTGTGTATACACACTGATGTGGGATGGCTGCTTGCTACTGAGATGCTTCAGCTCAGGGCTGAGGATCTCCATTCCCCACCTGCAGTGAAGTCAGTCCTGCTTCCTTTTGCAGACAGAAAGCCAAGACCCCCTATGCTAATGCCAATTGTTCATCTATCACAGAACACAGTGAAAAAAGAGTTCAGAAAAAGTGATCTGGTTGTACTTTTTATTTTTCTTCACTATTTATCTAACATTTCTATACCCACCCAGGGTAAGTTTGGTGCTTCCAAGCTGCTGACTGCAACCACTAATGTTGGGAACTTACCTTTCCAGTGGGAATCATGGCTCTTACCTAACACACAGCAAAACCCAGGTGGGCAGAGGCCTCAGGAGATCTCTGGTCTGACCTCCTGCTCAAAGCTGAGTCTGCTTCAGGCTCAGTCCTGGATACTTGGGACTTTACCCAGGCTGGTCTCATAAACCCCAAAGGATGCAGGACACACCTGTCTGGACAGCCTGCATCACAGCACGAGGGAGCGCTTTTCCTTCAACGCAGCCTCAACCTCTCTTCTCTCCACTTCATGCCCATTTTCTCTCAGTTCTCCTGTCACCGGGAACTGCCTGGCTCCACCTTTCCACTCATCCCCCTCACAGGCGCCATGAATTTTTCCCCAGCTCCTCTGGTGCCACCTCTTCCACTGCTGCCCCGGCCCTCTCTCAGCCCTGGGCCGGCTCTGGCTTTCCCTCCCCGTGGCTGGGACACACACCCCAAACTGCAGACTTAGGGTTTAAAAATAATATATAGGGCTGGACGCCGCTAGAGGTTGGCTGTGCCCTGCCCCTCCCCGGCAAAGGAGGCAGGGGGAGCTCCGCTCACGGTCCCCTCACAGCGCTCACCGGGCAGCTCCCGGGGCACCGCGCTTCCCTCGCGGGGGG
>VWZV01017174.1:236736-324198 GCA_013397155.1 Irena cyanogastra | reverse complement strand
GGGGGACGACAGCGACAACCGTCTGAGCTGCTGGGCCGTGAGGAGCGTGCCCCCGTGCCCCGAGAGACCCCCAGGCCGTGAGGAGCGGCCTCGCCGTGCCGTGAGAGACCCTGAACCGTGCCCGCGGCTACGCCGTACCCGCCCGCTCTGCCTCTCCGCCTCCCGCCGCCGTCATCGCCGCGGCGGCGCCGCCCCCTGCCGGCCGCCTGAGGCCCCTCCGCAGCCCCGGCCCCGCGGGACCCTCAGGGAGCGGGACCCGCGCCCGGCCCGGCCCGCCACACCCGGCCCCTCGCGCCCCGCTGTACTTACTGCCTTGTGAGGCTCCTTCCCCTGAGGCAGCTTCGGTGTCTGCAAAGAGAAAGAGCTGCGCTTAGATCCGCCGGCCGCGCTGCCCCGGCTCGCACCGCCGCCCCTCTCGCTTCCTCGCTCTCCTCTCGGCCGCTCTACCCGACCCGCCCGGCCCCTGAGAGGCCCACCGGAGCTGCGAGGGCGGACATGGCCAACAAGGGCTCGTGGTTAAAGCGCAGCTGCCCACGGTCATATAACGGTCTGGGCTGGAAGGGACATTAAAGTCCATCCAGTACCACCCCGTGCCATTGCAGGGACACCTTCCATTGTCCCAGGCTGCTCCAAGTCCTGTCCAACCTGGCCTTGGATACTTCCAGGGATCTAGGGGCAGCCACAGCTGCTCTGGGCACCCTGTGCCAGGGCCTGCCCACCTCCCAGGGATCAATTCCTTCCCAATATCCCATCCATTCCTGCCCTCTAGCAGTGGAAGCCATTCCCTGTGTCCTGTCCCTCCATCCCTTGTCCCCCGTCCCTCTCCAGCTCTCCTGGAGCCCCTTTATGCCCTGGGAGGGGCTCTGAGCTCTCCCTGGAGCCTTCCCTTCTTCAGGTGGACACCCCCAGCTCTCCCAGCCTGGCTCCAGAGCAGAGGGCTCCAGCCCTGGAGCAGCTCCGTGGCCTCCTCTGTACAGATTTTAACAGGCAAGTGCTGTGAACCCAGGAAAGCGAGCAGTGAACAACGCCTCAGCTCCTGTAAGATTTGGCACAGCCAGCTGCACCACCCTGCCTGTCCTCCACAGGCAGCGATGGCGAAGCCTCCACAAGAGATAGGCCACAAGAATTCCCCCAGGGTGATTCTATCCTGGTCTTACTGAAGGCAGATGTGAAAAGAAGGGAGAAAAAGCTCCCTCCACTGTCGTGTGTGGGACTGCAAGAAGCACACAGCAGAGATCATGTTCAAGCCCTACATGAATGCAACAGGCAAAGCTGTGAGCTGGAAAAGAAACCCCAAAGTTACAAGTCAAGTATCATAAACGATTAGGATTTCCAAGCCAGTTTGAAGTGTTTCATATTCATCCTAAATTACATATACTGTATGTCATATTATCTAATAACGTAACTGCGTTGCAAATATTCCATATGTCTGTTGGAATGATGCTTGCACTGCACTGGAAACCACAGCTGCAGAATGGCACAGCATTTTTGAATTTAAAATTTTCAACCTTAAGTAATGAGCACTGTTTGCATTTAATTTCCTTGTTTCTTAGAAATAATAAAAACAAATGATTGTGGGTTTGTGGATTTGTAAATTTCTACTTGATTAACCTGCCTGATTAGATCATTCTTCTAGGCAACGGTATTAATTTGGCACAACTTCATAAACTCAGGGGCCAGATCAGAAACCCTCAGTATCAGAGGCAGAACCTCGACAGCAAAGCCCAGGATTTTTCCACAGCTGCTACTTGTTTGAATTCCCACCCATCATTCAAGGAAAAGCAGCTATGGCACAACAGATTTATGCAAAATGCTGTCCCAGTGTTCACAAGCAACGGCATAAACAAACCATAAAAGATATGCACTATTTAAATAGCTTTAAAAAGTCCTTTAGTCAAATTTAACAAGAATCAGGCAACACACAAAATTTGAGGAACAGCCATTTCTGAAGTGCGTCAGGAAATGTTGTTACACTTAGTCATTAGACAGACTAAAGTATTCATGAATTAAAAAATGACCAACTAAAAATCCCCTTACAGCCCACTCTATATCACCTTTGAGGTCAGACCAAGTAATTCCAGCTGTGAAACAAAAGACAAATTTCTGAGAAAGTTGCAAAAGTCAGTAAGAATAAGGAGGTGGGCAGGGAAGATGGAAACTGGGCCAGTTAACTCCTGTGTCCCAAGAAACTTTCCGCATCTCATATGAGTACATGCTGCAGACTGGGAAATGTGCATGGGAAAAATGGATCTTGGGATGCAGGGCAGAGAACAAAGGACCTCCCCAAAATCATCTGATATTTTCAGTAACAAATAAACAAATCAACCCAAACTTTCTACAGCTCAGGAACACCATCTCTCCTCAGGGATAGTTATTCCTCTACTAGTTTTCTACTCCTCACCTCAAAATCCTTTCAGTGACAGAACCACTTTAACTCAGACTCAAAAAAATGTGCACTTTGGAAAAAAGCATTTTTCCATATTCACCATTTGAATGAGTCATCTTCCTTTTCTTATTTTTTGAATTGAGCAGAACCCATTCTTGGAAAACATTAATCTGAAATTTGAAAAGCTTTGAGAAGTTTTTTAACAACTGGTGAAACTTGAAACTTGGCCTGAAGAATCCAGCCCCACTCAGAGCATCCAGGATCTGTTCTGGTGAGGGCAGCTCAGCCCTCGGCTGGCATAGCACTGTGGGTAGGACATGGAGAGCTGATGGGCTTGGAGGGAAGCAATGCAACAACTTATAATGTAAATAAATAATAATGAAAAACAACTTGAGCAAAATCATCAGTCAGCCCAGAAAAGCTTATCTGGAAACAGAGAACTTCCACCAATTCTTGGGCTAGAGGCAATATATCCTGTGAGGGTTAAACTTGAGCCTTGCTATTTTCTTTCTTTGCTTTTGGAAGAATTCTCCTTTGGGTACAAATCTCCCTTGCTTGGCCTCGGCCCAGAGGTTTATAAATTTGCTGTTTGAAAGTCTAATAAAGCAATTTCAGCTTTTTTTTTTTTTGGAGTTATCTAAAAGTGAAACAATTTTCCTGACTCAAAACATGCAGATGCTTTGCTGCTCATGTTGCTTAAACATGACCCAAACCATACAAAGCAGAACTTTCTAGCTGACTAACTCCTGAAGGCAATCCAAACCTTTTAATGACCTGAAAAACCCCACACAGCTAAAATAAAAGCACCATAAGCAAAACATTTTTAAGCCCTGGGTTGTGTGTAGGCGAAGCGGTAACATTTGGGACAGAGCCTTCCATCGGCACTGGGAATGTGCAGCCCCTCTACTCCAGCTAACTCCAGCAGGAGGAAGGAGCCGGGATCCTGCAGGCTGCAGAGCAGCTCACAAAGGAGTCTTTCAGCTCCACAACATAATTTATTTGTTGGGTTTCTTTTTAATTTTATTTGTGAGTTTTGGGGAGGCGAAGGGGAAGGAACACAACCTTTTCCTTTCTTCTGTGATGAAACATAGTGGGGAAATTTCTTACCTACGTTTCTGGTTCTTTGCAGAACCCTTACACGGGGATTTCCGTGCCTGGATCTCAGCTTTCTGGGGAAAGCAGAATGGGAACTTGTCCCTGCAAGGCAGCACGTCCTGAAGCAGAGCTGCCTCAGCCCTTCTGCAAACTGCCAGAGCAGTCGCTCCCTGAAATTCTCCAGTCAATGCTCAGCACCACAGGGAAGGCTCAATAAACTAAGAAAATGTCCTGTTTTATAATATAAACTCCCCTGCTCCTGAAGGCAGACAAGAAAAGAAATCGGCCTCAACAACACGGGTCACCTCCAATGCAGCTCGTCTGCCAGGGAGAGCTGGAGTGGAGGCAGGTGCAGCTATAAAAAAAATCCAGAAAATTTCTCAAAAAAATGCTCAGTGCAAAGAAAAATGTGATGTTACCAGGGCGAAACTCTTCATGTGGAACTGAACAGCTCAAAGGATGAGAAGACATTAAGTTCTGCACAGGGCAAAACAAGCAGTGGATAAGGACGGATCGACTGCACGAGCAGAGAGGGTGACAGACTTTCCCCCTCCTGCAAGGCCCACGTGGGCTCTGGACACAAAAATCAGCTCAGAAATAACTCAGGTCAAAGCAAGCACAACTAGAGGCCCCCAAACCTTGCATTTTGTGTCACTGAGTGGTGACAGATGGGCTGTTGACACAGATGTTTTGTTCTGCCACAAAGGTCCAAAGCAGATCAACACCAGTTTCTCTGCTCTCCCCTGAGCCTTTTCTGTCTCCTGCTCTGTTACCTGCAGCACCATCCCAGGGCTTGGCCAAGGCCCATTAGTGACACAGGAACCACACAGACAAGCAGAGAGCAGAGGCCTGGGATGGGATGTATCCTTCAGCAAATCACAAACAGCAGCTGGCCAAAAAACCTAAAGAGAAGAAAGGGGCCTCAGTTTGTTCTAGCTCCTCTGATCCTGAGCTGGTCTCTCAGGATCAGTCCAACTTTGGGAAAAGCAGATGCTACATGACTGATGGGTGGCCAGACCTTGGGAAAACTGTGGCTGGCACCCAGAAAATCCATCCTGCAAAGAGAGAATGCAGGTTCTGCCATTGCAGTCTGGCTCCTCCCTTGCCCAGCCAGAAAGAAATGACTGAAAGATTCAGGACGGGAGTTTCTGGCAGCTGAGAACTGTACAGACTGGGCCAAGGGAGCTCACATTGCAGTGCTTCGAGGAAAGCAGCCCTGGGAGAGCTGGCTGCCAGTGCCTGGCACTGGATCTGAGACATGGACTGGAGATCACAGGGAGAACAGGAACGTGCAGGGTTACACCCTCAGTGCAGCGATTCCACCATGTTATCCCACGGTTGTCACCCTGGGGCAGCACCAGCCCCTTCTCCTCTATGAAGCCTTGGGGCAATAAAAGCATCTTTCACAAAAATCCCCTTCACTCCTACAGTCTTCTGCCATTCCAGCATGATTCCTGGCCCAGTTCATGCACAGCTCACACTGGATAATATCACAGGGCTTTCCTCCAAATAATCCTTCCTTCTTTTTTCCTATCCCTCCTTAACCTTTCACTGCAGGTTATTCCTCTGCAGCCAGGCACACTCTGCCCAGTGCCTCAGCTCCCTGAGAGAATCCCACTGCCAGAGCTGCATCATGTTTGCAGTTTCATTTCTTGCTGAAGAGTGTAGATGGATAAATAACTCATTTATATTTTTATTGTCTTAAGGCAATTCAAATGCACTTTAAATGTTACTACTACATGAATCCATTTACAGTTACATAAACCAACAATTTCTGAGTATCACAGATATAAATTCTGCTTCTCCATCACTGGTGTGAGAATTAGTGATAAATTTCCACATTCAGAGTTTTGAAAATTTTCATCTTCTGGAACTACACATGACTAGGACCTTGGAAGCAAAAGGTAAAGTCATGTCTCCACTGAGTTCATGTCAAAACTATGGATATCCAATGTACAGGTCTATGTTGATGCACCCATATAATTTAATATATTGCTTAATTTCATTATCAAAATATAAATGAATACAAATTAATTAGATCACATACTAGGAGGTGACCTCATACTAACAGATCTCCTAAAATTCCAGCCAAATTAAAGATCCCATGGTGCTTGGGGCAGAGAAGTAAAATAAAAGCAATCCTTATCCAACATTTAAATACTATAATTATTATTGCAAAATTATTGCAATGCTGTGATTTAATGGTAAAGCATATCCCTGTTATTTTAGAGATTTTTTTCCTCTAAGCTGCAGTGTGAAGTTACTTGAAGCTACATTTAAAGGACTTTAAGGAATTTTGTTGGTATTTAGAAAATAAATACCAGCATGGAAAAACAATTCTGTGTATCTAGAGGTAAAAGTAGCTCTGTGATATTAAACACAAGGAATATGCAACCATGCAATTAAGGATGTGTTATGAGACTCTGACAAACACTGAGCAGTTAAGGATGTATGTTCACTTCTCAGCTGTGCATGTGCTGACTTTTGAGAGTTTGAGCATTTAAAACTTAATATTAGCCTTCATTATTCCTGGATTTTCAAACACTGGTTACACCTGAGGAGCTAAAGCAGATGCTCCTGCCAGCCTGGCACAGTGACTCCAGTGCTCACCTCAGGGGACAGGAGACAAACCCAGAGAAAGGCTAAGGAGGAGCTGGTTTCCAGCCCCTGCTGTTCTGATATTTCAGAGCTCCAAATCCTGCAAACTACACTTTGATTGAATAAACCACCTCAAACCTTCTCATTTCTGCAATTAAGCAACATTGGATTGTTCAGTCTTACAGAAAACTCAGAACAAGCCTTGATCTCCTGACCAAGTGCGAGACCTTTCATGCACACAGTGCACTTGGGAAGTGACCTCAGCTGACAGCAGGGCCACAGGGGCAGCTCAAGGAGCATTTTGATTTGAACATAAAAATACAGCAGTCACAATGCCCATATCTGATTTATATCCTCCCAGGCTGACTTCTCAGGGATGGATGGAACTCCCAACTGGGCAGAAGCACAGAGCACCTCAGGGAGATGCCACCACACTGCTGACACTGGGACCTACCAGGCAAAACTGTGATTTGAGCTCCCCCTGCACACAAGGATGCTCTCGACAGCCTTGGGCAGTAAATACTGCCCTGAACACAGGAGCTGCTCCTGACCTGGGGAGAAATATTGCTGGAGTAAAGAGCCACAAAGCTGAGACAGCCCCAAAGTTTATCACTGGGCGCCTCTCAGTGGGACACCCCAAAGGAGAATTACTGGTGACCAGGGAAGCAGCAGAGCAGCCTCCAAGACCTTCCTGAAAATGGACCTAAAATTACAGAATATCCTGAAAAGGACCTTCCAGGATCATCCAGGTGTCCAACTCCTGGCCCTGCATAGACAATGACACCCCTGACACCTGGCACCCCAACAATCCCAACCTGGGCATCCCTGGCAGCACTGTCCAAATGCTCCTGGAGCTCTGGCAGCCTCGGGGCCGTGCCCATTCCCTGGGGAGCATGGGCAGTGCCAGCACCCTCTGGGGGAAGAACCTTTCCCTGATCTCCAGCCTGAGCCTGCCCCAAATCCGTGTTATCCCAGGATTCCCAAGATTCCAGCAGGACTGAGATACCTCTGTGTGCTCGCACATGGGTCTGGAAACAGTTGTAATACTTGTATTTCTTCCCACATATTCCACACTCGTAAGACCCTGAAAAACAAGAGAGAGAAGCACACATCACCATGAAAGATCAGGAAAAACAGCCTCCCTGCACACTGGTCCATAAACTGTGGGCAAAAGGCTACACTTGACAGCAAAGTAATTTTTGGGAGGTTCAGGGAGATAAATGCAGGAAATCACTATCCCAGACACTATTTTTTCTGTCAGGCTCACTTAAGATTCTTTGGCATATTACCCTGAACTTACATTTTCAGTGTATCTTTTTAACTTTGCTAACGTGAAAGGGCCACTCTCAAAATAGCCTGACTTATAATTTTATAATAATGACTAATGTTTCCTATGGACAGAAATAACCTTGAATTACTTTTCAGTAAGTTCCTAGTAGCTGGGAAAAATCCTTTTCAACTGAAAAAAGAAGGCAATATGTTATCTCGAGGCCAGGAGTTTTCAAAATTTCTCAAGAAATGCACAATGTACAAATTTCCCAAGAAACCCACAGAGATTTGGTAAATATCCACCCAGAGGAAACCAAATAGATAGAAATAGAACTTTTGCCCTTTTTAAGGAAAAGCACATGACCACAGTAGTCTCTCTTCTCAATTTGTGTCTCTAATTCCAGAAAACACACATCTGCAAACAGTCATTTGAAATGAAACCAGAGGGAAAGAGCTGGGAGAACCATTTGTAATGATGAAGTTATGCCATGAATTTATACTCTTCTGTTATTGAACAGGCAGACAGAAATTTCCTTAGATTTGTTACTTGAGTTGATTCAATCTCTTTTTTTCCTACTTAACTTTGTTGCACAGGCTATAAATTCACTTTCCAGGCTCTTATTTGCAGAATGCACTGCATTTCTTAACTGTCCACCAGAGCTCTGGAACTGGGATCCCCTTGGTGCTCTTTGGAGAAGGTGAGAGCATCACTTGACTGAAGAGGAGGTGGGAGAAAAAAGGGCTGAATTAATTTGGTATGAATGCAGAATTTCATTTCCATGCACCTTTCCTCACACAACCTTGAAACAACATTTTCCTGACCATGCCAAACAGTAAAACTCAGGCAAGAGCCACAAATGAAAACAAAAACATTGACACACATCCAGATAAACATTCCCAAACAGCAATACTCACCTGGAGCTACTCAAAGTGAACTCTTGACAGGAACAAACCCAGGCTGCTGTCTGAACACACTATACCCACAGTCCTTTTTCCCCTTCCCATGTCCCATTCTTACAGCTTGGGAAGAAAACACCCTCCTTCAAAGTGTAAGAGCCCTGAATTCCCTGCCCATCACTGATAGCACCACCTGGGGCTGTGTCCTGAGCTGGGGAGGCTCCTTTGTGACTGATGCTGAAAGAGGCCATTCACCACAGTCTGATACACCAGAGTACCCAGCTGAAAAAATACTCACATATTCTGATAGCACAGGCACTTGGCTGTATCTGATCTGCTCCAGAGCATTTTTATTATCATAGCTCACTGTATTTTATATAGATACACATCTATGGGACAGTCACCACCTGTGGCCACTCCGCACAGGCTGCCTGAGTGAAACCCGGGATATCAGCAGGTCAGCAGCATTTGCCAGCCCTCATTCCCATGCCCAAGGACTGACTATTTTCACCACCAACCTCCTAAATTCTTTTCTGAAAACTCTTGGAGCTGCAGCCCCAAAGCAGCAGATGAGAGCACTCACCATCCCCTGGGCCCTGCAAACAGGAGCCCTGAGCACAGCTGAGGTTCAGCTGAACCAACAGCACGATGTGACTGATGCCCACCCACATCCCATCAGTGCTGGCTGCACATGGAGCACTGGGAAGAGTTGAAATGGGTCCAGAGGAGGCCACTGAGTTAATCACAGGGCTGGAGTCCTCAGAGCCCCTTCCAGTGCCTAAAGGGGCTCCAGGAGAGCTGGAGAGGGACTGAGGACAAGGGATGGAGGGACAGGACACAGGGAATGGCTTCCACTGCCAGAGGGCAGGGATGGATGGAATACTGGGCAGGAATTGTTCCCTGGGAGGGTGGGCAGACCCTGGCACAGGGTGCCCAGAGCAGCTGTGACTGCCCCTGGATCCCTGGCAGTGCCCAAGGCCAGGCTGGACAGGGATTGGAGCAACCTGGGCCACTGGAAGGGGTCCCTGCCCATGGCAAGTCCCTTCCAGCCCAAAGCATTCTGTGATTCTATGAGTTGGTGCAAACAGGTCAAACACAGTGAGGGGCTCTAGGCTGATTATTTTCCCCATTTTAATTTTATTTCCTGCTTCCTCTGGAGACAGTCTGTGGCACATAAATGCAGTGGTTGTGCAGAGGCAGTGTCAGTTGTCCAGGTAACTGTGCAGTGCCTTCCTTCTGCACTGTGAACCCAAGCAGGGGCTGCAGTCCTCGTGCAGGGGCAGTGCTGGACACCAGGGGCAGGAGCTGAGGCAGGAGAGGGACCATGTGTCCCAGGCCAGGGCTTTTGTGCAGGTGTCTTGAAGATCCCAGGAATCCAGGGAAGGTTGGAGTTAACTTTGAGGGGGACACCTGCATTCACCCTCTGCCCACAGGTGGTAGAGCAGTGCCCCAGGAGCACAGGGAGTTGGGGAGGGTGTGAGGGAGATGTGTTACAGACCTGAGGCAGAGACACAACTCAGCAGCCACAGTGTGTGCTCACCACAGGCCCTCACGTTAGAGAAAGGAAGGGTGACTTGCCACAAAAAAGGTGCTGTTACGAGTGAAGGAAAGGTGGAGTGGAGGAAGAAGGACATCACTGTGTGTTAAGGCCTTGCAGAGAACATGCCCACGTGGCCTTGGACACCAGCAGTGCTGTCCGCTCAGGGTGTGTCATGCAGGTCACAGCCGGTGGTAGCAGGAGGGGAGATGGGGAAGGTTTGGGGTTAGTTGGTGCACACAGTTGGGCCAGGCTTTTCCTGAGCCTTGCAGCTGGAATCTGGGCAATGCACTCATTGCTTCCAGACCTTCCTTTGCTCCCTGAGCCCTGGTTAGACTTTCACACCCTTCCATCACATACCGGACGTGTATCTCAATGCATGGTCAAAAATCCAGGTCCCTGAATATCGATTTCGTGTATATCCAACGGGAGAGCCACGTTCCACTGCTTTTCCATCTAAATTGTGCAAAAAGAAATCAGAAAAAAGCCCTTAAAGTGGATGCATTTCCAAGGAATAATGATGGCTGAAGCCTATTAAAAATTTCCAAGACCCATCTGTCCCTGTGGCTTCCTGACAAGATGTCAGAAGTCTCACAGAATTTCTTAAAGCTCCTGCAGTACTATTTTACCTCACCAGGGAGAATCCAAAGTGCTCTTGAATTTCATATGCTGAGCAGTTCAGCAAGTGAAACATCAGCACCATGGCATGAACCCAATGTGTGCATGGGAGGTGGACAGAGAGGCTCAGAGCAGAAGGATTCTCTCTTCACCCTCTCTCAGAATCATTTCTGATTTAATGCATTACTTGAAAAGTCCTCTCCAAAATGTTCCTCGTAAAGCACCAGATTGAGAGAGCAGATTGAGAGCTTAAGGAGTCTTGTATCACTCTTCTCCTGATCAGCTCGCAGGTAACTCAGTCTTCCAGGACACAAATACTGGTCTGATGCTATTCCCAACAGAAGGAAATGATCCATGTCTGATAAACAGTCTCCCCCTCTTTCTCCCCAGTTACAACACAAGTGCCCTTTGCTTTTCCTCTCCTCTCCAGACAACTCCATAGTGGGACTTCTGTGCCTCTCTGCCCTGACTTCCCCGCCCCAGTATCCATGTGCTGTGGCTCTTCAAGTGAGCTGGTCTGAGGTCAGCACGTGAATTTTGCCAGAAGCAAGAAGAGAAGAACAGGAAATGTTCTGAGCTGTGCAGGGCAGGAATCCCCATCCCAGGGCTGGGACACCCGGGGTACCGTGGGGGTCCAGGTGGGTGCAGGGGGGAGCGGGGAATCCGCAGCAGCTGCAGCTGACAGGAGCCAGGTGAGAGCCAACCTCTCCTTGGCTTCCTCTGCTTGGGATGCCAGAGGGGGATCCCACAGGACTGAAAGACTTGTGTGGAAAAGCAGCTGAAAAGAAAACAGTCCAAATCCACAAACAGCTCTTTGGCTGGGGGACTGTGGCCACTGTCCCCAACCAACCCACCCAGCAGGGTCCCTTCCAGCCCCCACGGGGTTTGGGATGCTCCACATGGATGGAGGCAGAGTCTGGAGTAGTCCAAAGTGCCAGGAGAGACAGGAGATGGTGTAAGCAAAGAGGAGGCAAAAGACACAAGGCCTGGTTTGATGTAAACACTGCAAGGGAATAGCAGCAACTGAGCTGGGAATCCCTTTTATAAATTGCTGCAAGTAACAACTAAAAATATAAATAGAGCAGACGTGTGACTCAGAAAAGAGATGTAAATCTTGTAATGTGCATTTCAGCCGAGTCCCAAGGCTGAGCCCTGCAGGAAAGCTGTCGCTTGGAGCCACATGTGCCCTGAGCCCTGGTCCAAGCTGGGACACATCCCCTGTTTAACCAACTGTCCCCAGTACCCCCTGAAAGGAGACAGGCTGGGGGTCGGCAATTCCACACAGAGGAGAGGGGTTCATTCACTCCTGATTCACCACTTCATCAGGAATTGCTATAAAAATAACCATTTTAAACACCTCCAGTCTCAGCTTCCCTGATGAAGGTCAATAAAATCCTGCCAAAGCCTTGCCTGTCTGCATGGAGGAAGGGCTCCCAGATCCCAGGGCAAGGAAAGCTCCTGGAAGTGCTGGGGGACAGCAGCAGAGTCACAAAGCCTTTGCTCGGGAGGCAGGAGGCACCAGCAGCATCAGCAGGTTACACTTTCGGGCTGCTCCAGTGCAGCAGCTGGAATGGCCAGTGGAGCAGCTGGAATGGCCAGTGGAGCAGTGGCACATGGGGCACATTCCTGGTGTGAGGTACCCTGGTGTGTGCAGAGATGGGCACAGTGCCCGTGTGTGATTTCCATGGGGGGACAGAGGGGACCAGGTGCCAGAGCTCAGCAAACACAAGGAGCTGGGCACCACGGGCTGTGCACACAGCACAGGACCTGATGGCCAAACAGGACTTATTCAGAGCCACCTTCCCAAAAACGAGGGTCATGTGAATGGCAGACAAGGGCACTTCCAGGGCTCTGTCACAAAGGAATTGGCACCAACTCCCATCACCTCCAGACCAAGCTGCCTTTAAAGGAGCCCAGGCTTTCCATGACCAATACAATGTGTGTTTCACTGGAAAAAGCTCTTCCAGACAGAAGCTCTCCAATTTATACAGCTTTCAACCACCACTTGTAACTGGTCAATGAATCTGTCCCTCTCCCCACAGTGTTCTCCTCTCACCAGTCTGTCCCCAAAGCTCTCCACAGGGACAACACAGAATCACAGAACCATGGAATAGCCTGAACTGAAGGGACCCACAGGGATCATCGAATCCTGGCCCTGCCCAGACCCCCACCAACCCCACCCTGTCCATCCCTGGCAGCGCTGTCCAAACGCTCCTGGAGCTCTGGCAGCCTCGGGGCCGTGCCCATTCCCTGGGGAGCCTGGGCAGTGCCAGCACCCTCTGGGGGAAGAACCTTTCCCTGAGCTCCAGCCTGAGCTGCCCTGGCCCAGCTCCAGCCGTTCCCTGGCTCCTGTCCCTGTCCCAGAGCAGAGATGGGAGCTGCCCCTTGCAAGGAGCTGCAGCCCCTGGTCTGCTCTGCTGCAGCTGAACAATCCCAGTGCCTTCAGCAGCACCTCACTGGCTTCCCCTCCAGTCCACCCAAGTCGGCCAAGAGCAAAAGCCCCCTCCCCACTGCACAGCAATGCAGCCAAGCTCAGCTGGAAACCACCATTGCCAGAGGACTGCAGAGCAGCTGCTGCTGCCCAGCCAGAAGCTGTGGGGAGAAGAGGGTCCTGTGGGACAAACACCCAACCTGCAGATGCTTTCACCAAGGGCTGGTGGCCATGGCTGTAGGAGAAGCTCCCATTGCTGCCCATCAGTCATAGCTCCACCTCTCCCTCCCAGGGCACCAGGGATGCTTTTCAGCTTTGCCCATGATCAAGAGGTGCAGAGGCACAAAACCCCTGAAAATACACAGAGTATTTCTTCCAAATTGTAAAATCTTTATGTCAGAAATAGTTTTGGACTTCCTAGGCTTTCCCTAAACCTGCACAGACAGCACTGACCTCCTGCCCTGCTGTTCTTAGTGGCTGTCCTGTGGTGGAAAGGAGGACAGGAAGAACAACGATGCTTCTGAGACGATCTCCAGGTAAGGACATCTCCTGGGTTTCTTTCCAGCAGTGTGGACAATGATCAACAAAACCCAGGAGAAAATCCAACATCAACTCCTCTTTTCTCTCCCCCTGCAGGACAAACCAACCTCAAGTGCAATGCTGGGCAGCTCAAATCAGCTTCCTCCTGAGTCCCTTAAAGGAAACTTGGTCCAACTGCTCTTTCTTCTTTTTGTTAGCAAATGCCTTTGGATCTCAGAGACACTGCAGAGACCTGCTCCAGGCTGGGGACAACAGAGACAGTGCAAGAGTGGTGCCTTGCCAGGTTCCCACAGGAAGCCCCTTCCCTGGAGCAGGAGGAGAGGACAGTTTGATGTTCACAGAAAAAAGAATAAGCTTCTTCTCATCACAGCAGGAGGTGGGGTGGGGACAGGAAGCACTGTTTTGAACCGGGCACACCACAGCCAGCCCAGAGTCAAAAGTATTCCCACAACTGATGAGTGATCAGGAAAACAAACAAACAGCAACCTGTGAAACCTGCTCTTGAGCTTAGACTCATTGACAGAAAGCATCCACATTCCTCAGAGCAACTTTTCTCCAAACATCTCAGCTTCTTTCTCAGGCTTTCCTTTCCAAGTTCCTCATCTGTGTGAAACACACCCCTAGCCCTGGGCTTACCAGGTGCTGCAGGTGACTGATGGGCAAGTCCCTGAACATGCCAGAAGAAGATAAGGAGCTTTTTCTTTCAGATCTTGCTGAGCCTTTAGGGGCAACCAGACGCAAACAGACACAGAAGGTCAATAATCCTGAGCCAGCACCCCAAGACTGACGTTCACCCTGGCTCTGGGCCCTCCAGCAGAGCTGAGTGTCCAGGCATAGCTCTCCAGAGCCTCACCCTGTCCCCACACCCCCTCTGGGAATGGTGCCTCGTGCCTTACCGAGCGTCTGCTGGTTGCGCACGCCGCCGATGACCACGCAGATCTCCGCAGGCACATCCCCCGACCCATCCTTGATGCTCTTCTTGGAATCTTTGGTGTCATCCTGCCAGATCACCTCCTCGATGTAGTCATCTGGTACCTCTGTCTTCACTTTCACCTCAGTCATCATTCCAGCCTCTTCACTGGGGGAGGACTGAGATGTCACCGAGTCGGAGCCCTCAGCTTTTGAGCTCTGCGGGCTCCTCTTCAAACACTCCCTGAAGGGGGGAAGAGAGGAGAAAATGTGAATCCTCAATGCCAAGTGCTCGTTTTATCATCACCAGGACCTAATTCAAAGTATTCTGGTTTATGCAGGTTATTTAAAAGAAGCATATTAATGTGTGTCTGCCATACATAATAAGTAATTAAAATTTAACCGGACAAAACATTAAAATTATTTGCTAGTAATGAAAATAACCTTAATAATCACAAACAATAGTAGTGCTCATAAACACTCTGGATCCCTAAAGAAGAGCACAGAACTTGCCCTGGTTGCCAGCAAGCCATGGGCACAGCTCCAGCAGTTCTGACTGCAGGTATTTTGCCAACACTAGTCCATACACACAAGATCATATTCTCCTGTGGCACCTGGGGACATGGGTCACTGGTGGACCTGGCACTGCTGAATTAAGTTTGACTTGATGATCTTCAAGACCTTTTCTAACCTAAATGATTCTATGATTCCCTGGCGTTTTTCATTTGGAGCTATCTCCACCCCCCATTGTGTCCACTCTTTTATCCCTTCAAGCAACCTGACATCCCCTGGTATTCAGAGGCTAACTGAACATACACAGTGCTGATCAAAGGGGATCATCTGGAGGATGTTTAGGGAGACTACCATGTTATGGAAAGATACAACGATTTGGGATGACCTTAGGGAAAGCCTAGTAGGGGGAAGGCAGATGGGGTCCACTGTGCTCAGAAACAGGTTAGGAAATAGCATGTGTTTTCATCTGGGAAAGAAAAGCTGGGAATTTGTAGGAGAAAACAATCTAAATAAAATTCAAAGCCCTTTAAGAAAAGGAAACTGGACATGTTAAAGCTGTTAAACAACATCAACCGCTGCTGTGGTGGCAAAAGTCAAAGTGAGCCCATCAGACAAAGATGTGAGAATAAGCCAGTGGAGCTCCTT
This sequence comes from Irena cyanogastra, assembly GCA_013397155.1. NCBI lineage: Eukaryota > Metazoa > Chordata > Aves > Passeriformes > Irenidae > Irena > Irena cyanogastra. The sequence goes on along the minus strand of VWZV01017174.1, from coordinate 308,760 downwards.
TAGCACCATTCCCAATTTTTCATATTGGTTATTAATACACTCCATCATGCAATACAAACATAAAATAATTGCTGGTTCATTTTGGGCAGAAATCAGAACTAAATATATAATGGCTCAAACTACCCAGAAACAGAAAACACTGTGACATATTTAGAGTCATGTAAACACTGGGAACAGCCAAAGGTGTTTGAAAATGTTTTAGGCAGAAGTAACAAATTAAAATGAAAAACAGGCTGAACTTATGGATGATCATTAGATCGTGCAACAGTGACAGAGAAAAAAATCCCATTGCTTGGAACATCATAAAATTTGTCAGGACAAAGTATGAATTACAGTGTTAGAGAACCAACATCTGCAGTGGGCTCTCACAGAGGTTATGGAGCTCACAGAGGAACCAGGATGGTGCAGCTGGAGGTGAAAGTGTGAAGCTACTGGGAGGACAGGGGTGAGGGGAACAGAGGAACAGAGAGAACAATCCTCGAGTAATTACTGCCCAACATCCCACACGGACATGGAGTCACTATTTCAAACTGTGTCAGGCACATCCTATTGCCAGAGATTTTATTATTCATCCCTTCATTCTCATTATGGAATGAAATGTACAATTAATAGCCCCTAAACAGAGAGAATTAGCCTTGACCTGCCTTCCCACTCATTTTCTGCCTTCTCACACATACTTCCCCCTGCTGTGCTCCCAAAATCATAGAGGGCTCTTACAAGTGAGAAAGATGGATTGAGGCAGAGAAGATGTGGTTGAGAACTGGACAGTCTTTATGGTAATATCATTGGGTGTGCCACAGGCCCGTCCATCTCAGCCACCACGGCATGGCTCAGCACCCTTCCAAGGGGAAGGCAGTGAGTTCGGAATACTCAGGGATCAGAAAACAGTGGGATCGATTGCAGATCAATCAAACCCAGAAGGTGTGAAAGGCAAACACTGATAAAGGCAACAATAGGTTAGATAGGGAAATCTTTCCTTCCTCAGCGAGGACTGTGGAGGAAGATCAAAGCCAGCCAGGGCAATTCCCACAGGGAGGCTGGAAGGTGGGAGAGGCAGTGAGAGCTCAGTTATCGAGGGCACAGCAACCTCAACCTGCTAGCCCTGGGCAAAGCAACAGGAAAATCCAGGCATGAGCCAAGTGATTTGGGATTAGAAGCTGTACCAGTGGAAGTGAGACTGAGGCTAGAGCCTTCTGAGGAGATTAAAAAAGGAGAAAGAATACAATGACTTTCTGATGATGCCAGCTTTGCATCGGTCACATTCAAACACAAACCAAATCAGCAACAGGCCCCGTGCTGTGAGGCAAAGCTGCTCTCCATGTGCATTGCTCCTGAATAGAGAGAGGCATTTCCACAGGACTTCTGGAATGGTTGATGTGAGACAGATTTATTCATGCTCTGGAATTAAATTAAACACCACTGTTGCTAAAAAGTATGGGTGGAGCCATGGAGGGGTGGAGAGCAAAGGCTGTGAACAGGACACTCCACCAGTGTGTCTCTCTCTCTCCATAGCTGGCTCTGCCCAAGACCAGTGGCTGCAGCACAGTCAGACAAGTCCAGGAGTGTGGATGCACCCATGTGCTACTGCAACCACAGAGAGCCACGCTCTGAGCTGAAGGACTGACCAAATTTTCAGGTCAGGTGCCTGAGATGGAAGGAGGAGGACATTTTCTCGCTGTCTGAAGCTGTGGTGAAGCCACTCCCCATGTGCTGCAGACACAGCGAGCACCTTCAGGTTTCAGAGGTGATCAGAAAAGCTGAAGATGGTTCCAAAATGCAGCACTGAAATGGTTCAAGAGTGGGAAAATAAACTTTATGACTCTGTGAGACCAAACTGCTCCAGTCTGTTTCTAATGCCAAATGGAAGATTAGAAGATGAATTGATTGCAGCATATGATCATCTTCATGGGGAGAAAATACTGTCTTGCCTTAACTTGGCAGAGTTGAGTGCAAGCTCATTGCTGGAAGCTGGAATCAGCTGAAATGAGGCACAAAACAGTAGCACGGATGGTGGTCCACTGGAACAGCCATTTTCCAAAGGACGTGCTCAGGGAGAATAGATCCCCCCAAGTTTTCAAACCCAGAGTTGTGTGTCTGGCTGGCCCCAGGTCCCTGGGCTCAGTACAGATGTGCACTGGCCACACTTGGTGCCCTGGAGCTGAGGAATATATAAATTATTCCAGACCAATGGACCCTCAGAACCTTTTCCCTTCATGCACGCTGACTTTGTAGATCCAGCTCTGCCAAGAAAGGAACTTCCCAGCTGGAATGCCTGCTCCTGGGAGGGACCTAACCCTGCAAATATCAACTGAAAGCAATTCATTGCCCCATATGTTCTAACTCTAAGCAGGTACCTGATGTGCAGAAGGACACAGTCCCAGAAACTTCAGCAACTTTCTTCTACATGATTTCATGGCTCATAAGCTCTGAAAGGAGGCAACTGTTCCCCTCAAAAACAAGTGAGACCATAAAAGTGGCAGCACTGACATTCCTGGGAGCAGGGCTGAGCTCTCCCAAAGCCACTCGGTGCCTTAGCTGGGGCTGCTCAACTTTGGAGAGGAGGAGGAGGAGGCAGCAGTAGTGGAATCCAGCTCTCCCAGCAGGAGCAAGCATCACTTTCTTGTGGTCCCCTGTGAAATCCAGGTCATGCTTCTGTGGCTAGAGCAGAACCAGGACCAGTCCAGGCTTTTCTGAAGCTCAGCTGCTGAATGGGATATAAATGTTCCCAAGGGTCCAGGGGAGAGCTGGGCTCAGGGAATGATCCTGATGGGACAGCAGAGTTTGAAGCCTGCTGGTTAGGCTGGGGAAAGAGTATCAACATCCCAGAGCAAAACAGGAAGGAAAAGGAAGCTACTGACACTGGAGAGCTTCAGGCAGGATGGAAAGGGGTATGTGCACAGCCCCAGCAGAACCAGTTTTCCTTGGAAGACAGGAGTCATCACAGCCTCCACCATGCACAGCATCAACCCACACATGCACTGAGCCAGGGGAGGTGACCAGGAAAGCTTAATTTCATTCCCAGTCCTTTGGTCCTTGGATCAGCCCTTGAAAGCCCACGATGCTGCACTTGCTCAGTGTTGTGCTGAATTTTGCCTCCTCTGCTACTGAGCAGCACAAAGAACCTCCACTTGGAGATGAGGATAAAGCAGCAGGAGATCTGGAACATTCTTGTTCTCCAGAAATTCCTCAAGAGACACAGGGAGGGGCAGGGAACATCCTGCCTGGGGAAGAGAAGACATCAGGCCTCAGCACCGCCGTGGCCAGGCCTGGTTGTACCACTCCTGCCCCATGGCAGCTCTTCCAGAGCTGAGGCACAACTGCTGGAAAGGCTCAGTAAGAGGATGAGCAAGAACAGAAGTGAGTTTTCAGTTCTGCAGTTCCAAAGGCTCCAAGCAGGTCTCATGGGTTTGGGTGAGGGCACAGAGAGAAAAGGACTCAAAGCTTTCGGGATGTCAGGAAGTTCAGTAGCAGTCCTGGGGGCTAGGAGCAGAAGGACTCCCCAGTGTGACCCAGGCAGTGCCCACGTCCCCTGTGCCCACACAGAGACCTGCCCCAGCTTCCAGATCCCTGCAGGCACTGCTGGGGCACTACTGGGGGCACACTGGGACCAGTGATGGTCAGAGCCTCCACTTGGTGGAGACAGCAGCGCACAGCAGCCAAGGGAGAACCTGCCAGAGTCACATCCCACCGCCCGTCCCCCAGCCACCCTCTCCTGGTGGCTCTGAGCTCGGTCCCCAGCCTCATGCCACCACCCTCCTGAACGAAACAATGCAGGTTTAGTGCTCAGTGTGGCCTTCCAGGGGTCAGCTGCACCTCCCAAAGCAGGTCCACCCTGCATTTAAACATCCATGGGCTGATGTTCCCTGGGAAGAGGACATTCCTATTCACCAAACACGGCACTGCTTGCACAGGACAAAAACTGCTCAGAGCCACCAAGCCATGGAGGAGCAGAGTGCCCAGGCACAGCTGGCTTAAACCCTACCTCCTTCCACATGGGGGATAGAACTTCTCCATGTCTTTGCCCCTTCCTGGGAAATACCAGCCTCCTTTAGTGTTCCGTGCCTTGTTTTTACTGAGCTGCGGGCCCTGGCAATCCAAGAGGCTCTTCCTTGCCGAGGAGAGGAGATACAAGCCTTGGGATCACACAGTGTTCACTCTGTGCCTGGCTGCTCCTACAGGTGAGGTCTTGTTTCACTTCCCAGAACAGACTCTGTGATTTTCAACATGAAAGAGGCAAACAGACATTGCACTTGCATGTATCACTGCTCTCACTAAGTAGGCCACACAACCAATTACTGTAATACCAGCTCTGCCATCTCACAATGCTCATTTCAACATTGCTGCCTACTTTGATCATCAGACTTTCATCTTCTGATGACGTTACGGCCACTTTCATGTCAGACGCAAGTGTGTGAAGGCAGAAGAGATTTCAGAAGGCCTTAATGAAGCCTCAGCATGAGGGACTGGAAAGGCAGGGATAAAAGTGGGTTCCTGGACCCATTTGGGTACAGATTCCTTGGCCCTACACCTGTGGCAGCTCATGAAGGCCCCAGGCTTCAGCAGAGCTCGATGATGCAGCACGACAGTATGGGCCAGAACAGTTCTGGGTGTGAAGCCTCACCAGCATCAATGCAAGGAGCAACACGAGGGCAATGCCAGGAGCTCTTCCTGAGGGAAGGACTGAAATGAAAGGCTGGGGCTGACACCGGTCCCCTCTGCACAGTGACACCACCCACAGATCCAGCAGCCCCTTCCAGCTGATCTCCTGTGGCACGAGGAGGGGAGAAGGGGTGAAGGCTGCAGCGTGGAGCTGTTCTGGTCCCTGCAGGGTCTCCCTGGCGGTGATGAGCAGAACAGCAATGAGTGAAAGCAAACGGGGCCTGTCAGCTGCTGCAGCCACAAGAAACTCACGCTTGCAGTTTGCTGTTTCTGATCTGGAGTAACATCCTCATAAATAATGAAAGTGACTAAAAGCTACTTAAAAAACACACACTCCTCCCTTTTGAAAGAATGAGAAAAAAACCCCAATTATAAAAGGACATTTCTTCCAGCTAGGAATAATTTGTCATGTAATTCTCTGAAGACAGCAACAGAAACATGCATGCTCCGTGCTCTCTTTGAGTCATCTGTGATTGCATGTATACTCAGATGGCTTCTAATGAGGCTATTTTTACAGCACACATCCTGCTGAGTTTTTGGGGAGGGGCAGAATGAGATCAGTGAAGTATCAAGTCTTCAACATCAGCTCCTCAAAAGGAGAGGAAAAGAAAACATGTGGAGGAGGATGTACCACTCTGAACCTACAAACAGCTCTCCTGCTCCAGCAGCCAATGTGCAGCATCTTTTTGGTTTTCCTAAACAATACACAAGCTGGAAAACCCAGAGATCATTAGTGCCTTGATGACATCAATGATGGCCAAGTTGCACAGGGTTCTGCACAAGTTGGTCTGGTGGAAGCTGTCCCTGCTCATGGCAGGGGGTGGAACAGGATGGGTCTTCAAGGACCCCCAACCCAGCCCATTCTGGGATTCTGGTGACACCCCTTGGCAGAGGACAGGTTGTGCCCAGTTAGAGTAAAACTGAAACTCGTTTTGGGCATTCCTTGGAAAGCTCTTCTGGTCTGCAGCACCAAAGAGGTTCAGTAAGGACTCAAAACCACTCATGGGGACCAAGCAATGGGCACCTTTGCAGAGGCCAGCAGGACACCAGCACCAGTGGGATGTCCCAACTTGTCTTTTGGAAACCAAGGTGCAGTAGGCTCATCCAAGGCTAAATCAAAAGGCCTCAGCTGTCAGAAAGCAAAGGAAGCAAAAAATGGGGGAGGCTGAAACTGGGCTCAATTTACAGACGTCTGCCATGGTTTTACAAGAACCAGAAGGTTCCTGTCATGACTGGAGCTATGGGAAGTAGAATAGACAGAACAGATGTAAATGAACTCTCATTTTACATGGAGATGATGAAAGCACAGACAAGAAAAAGAAGGATGTAAGTTGAAAATCTGCTTGTCTGATAAATTAGCTGTGGTGGCCTTCCCACCCCTCTCCATGGCTCTCATCTGCTTCTTGGGGCAGCCCAGGGGGGTGGGCCCCGTGCCTTTCACTAGGAGGAGGTGGAGAAGATCAGGAAGCAGAGGAACTGCCTGGTGTCCTTCACTGGGGACATCTCCTGCAGACATCACCAGACAAGAAGATTTTCAAGTGCAGGGTTAAAAGAGAGAAAAGCAGGAGCTGTTTTCCCAGCGTTACAATTGAGCTCCTGGCTCCTCAGCTCCACGCTCCAGCCTCAGCTTTAGATGTTCCCTCACACCCTGAAAGGCAAAGACACCACCCCAAGCTCCTGTGTCACAGTGTCCAGAGATGCTCCTCTCCAAGGGACTCAACCCTCCCTCCCTGCCACAGCTCCCAGAGCCTCTGCCAGAGCCCCTCTGCAGCCTGAGGCTGCATCCTTCAGCGAGGATGTCCTGGTGCTGATGTGTCAAGTGCTGGAACAGCCACCCCATCTTAGATTCCTTCTCTGAGGGATTATTTTCTGGAATAGGCACTGTACTTCCAGTGTGTATTGCTGCCTCTGGTCATTGGGCATTTGCTGGAAAAGAGATTATCTTACTGGGAATCTCTCCTTCACAGGAGAAAAACACCCCTCTGCAAACACTTTCTTAATGTACACTGTGCACACTAAAATATCCCTTCTGATCCTTGACTCTTTCCATTTGGGAGCCTGTCCACATTCCAGAGCATGGACACCCAAGCAGGACACCCAAGTGTGCCACCAGCATGCTGGGTGACATGCAAAATGGCAGCATGTGCTGGTCCACACGCCTGAAACCCAAATTTTCACTTGCTCACAGAGGGGTTCATGGTCATCCGTGCTCCATCAGGAGGTTTCAATTCTCTTCACAATCTTCCCCAATGCCACTGTGAATTCCCAAAGTGTGCATTTAACTTCTGAAAGGTTACAGGAAAAACCTGCTCTCTCCTGTCCTGATGTTATTTTAGGGGATGGGAACTCCCTCCTCCATCAGCAGTACCGGAGAGAAGACTTGCTGAAGGACAGAAAAAAAGCAAAAGCTGGTAAGAGCTTCTGGGTGTTTTCCACATGCAACATGCTCTTGTGAACCTCAGGATTCAAAGACTCCAAGGTCCCTGCGAGGTCGCACGTGCTCCTGTGGTCTCTGTGCTGCTTCTGTCCATGGCCCAGGAGCTGTGTCCTTGTGCTTGCCTGGGTTTCCTGACGAGGCTGCTGAGTCCTCTCTTTGCATCCATGACCCTGAACATGCTGGTCCCTCCTACCCTGACCAAGGATGAAGCTGCAGCTCCTGGAGGCTCTGAGGCCCTCGTTCCAAATCAGTTGGACCTGGGGACATCAAACTAACTGGGCACACAAAGAAAATCCCTGAGGCAGGAGAAGCAGCCCAAACCCTGCCCCTATCTGGGACACATTTACATCCTCTGCTTTCTCCCTCCAAAATAAACTGAAATCAGAACACGAGGCCACATCCTTCTGCAGGCAGAAGTGTGACAGTAGCTGCCATTCAGGCTTTCCTGGGAGAAATTTGCTCAATAAATACCAGTATTATTAAGGAATTCATAAATTTAAAGGACATGAAGGTTCTGTAGAAGAGAGATGCCTCAGGGAAGTTCACCCCCTGCACTCTGAGGGCAGCCAGCTCTTGAAAACAGAGGTAACAGCTTTCAAAACCCCCGAAATACATAATGCAGAACTCAGTGGTGTGTGTGGTGTCAGTGCTAAAATCTAGGGAAAACAAACAAACAAAGCAGAATTCTTAATTTTTCCAGCTATCTGGGTCTAGTAAAACACACAACTTTTCCTGACAGCAAACTCTGCTTCAGGAAGTCCAAGAGGAATTTAATCGTGCGTTCATTCCTCAAGGGACACTCGGCAGCTCTGAATCCTTCAGAGAAGGTAAACTCCAGGACCAATCAGCCTGCCTCTCCTCTGGAAATTAAACATTAAAATACAAACCAGAACAATAGTCAAGAGCCACAAAGAATTCCTAAGGTATTAGCAAAACAAATTCCTTCAGTTCTTATTAGGAATATCTTGAGGATGGTTTGAAGAGGAAAGTCTAACCAAATATAAAAAAAATTTGGCTTATCCAACAAAAAACAACTGCGCACTCGTTGCCAAAAGCAAAAGAATTCAGTCAGATAAAAAATGCGACACACAAATGATGCAGGTTAAAAACTGAATTTAAGATGATAATGGAATAGCTGCCAGCATCTTTAAATTTTCAAGCGTGGAAATGTCAACAGAGACAAAGAAATTCAGGGAAAAACAAAGAGAATAGATTAAGGATTTATTTATATCAGTGAAAGAGCTCTGTGTTCCTTGACTAAGAAATGACTGAGGGGGTGAGAACTGAAATGGCCACAGGTCTCCAACATGCCATGAGGAGTGAGGGGGTGACCCAAGGATTTCCTGGTGGCTCAGCTTTCCTGAAGGCTTTAGAACTGCCACATCTCGGTACTTTATGGCTCCAGAAAGGGATGTTTCTCCACCTCACACCACCCAAAGCCCTTCAGGACTTTGGCACTGGGCAAACTGGTGTGCTTTACACAGAAAATACTCCTGTCCCTCGGAGCTGGAGTGTGTCTGAGCACTGTTATCTCCTTGTACGTGGCCCTTCTTTTGGGTTTCAAGGAAACCTGCCCAGGTTCCCCACAGCTTCTGTCCTAGTTGTCATATAGAACTGAACTATGCACTGCTCTGAAACTGGCCAGAGGGCACTTTTGAGGGGTTCTGTGCTGGTTGGTTGGTTTGTCTGTTTTTGAAGATGGCTAGTGAGAGTCCTTCAGTGGGCACCAAGGCTTATTAAATTCCTTGCCTAGTAAGTAAGAGTTTTCTCTTTTTCTGATGCAGGATGAGTTGCAAGCTTCTTGGTACTCTGGGACTGAAAATCCCATAGGTTGCCTCTTAAATAAAGGGGAGACAATTCAAATAATTTTCTTGGGAATAAATTCCTGGAAAAACCCAGGCCTGTCCCTCTGCAGGGTGAGGAGCCCTCCCCCAGTCTTCAGAGGACAACCTCAGAAATTGTCCTTCCTCTGTGCTGGGGACCTGGTGAGCTGGAAGAGGAGCCTGAAGAGGAGTTGGTGCCATCCCAGGGCACTCCCTTGGGTGACAAGAGCTGCTGGGGAGGCCATGTTCACAAAGGACAGAGCAAGGAATGCAGAGAAGAGAGGGAAAGGTGCCACCAGGGAGGCTGTAGAGAGGTGAACTGAGAAGGAGCAAAGTGGGTGCAACCCTTTCTCAACAGCTTCTCCTCCCAGGGCTCCCAGGAAATGGTCCCAAGCGCTCCAGAAGCATTTGGACAGCACTGCCAGGAATGCCCAGGGTGGGATGCTGGGGTGTCTGTGCAGGGCCAGGAGAGGACTAAAGTGATCCTGGTGGGTCCTTCCAGCTCAGGGATTCTGTGATTCCATGGAAGTCACATCTTCTATGGCACAGACTGAAACACTCAGACCCCTGAGGCATCATGGCTTGGTCTGGATTGCCTGGGAAAACTGCACCACATCAGAGCTGGGAAACCTCCAGGCCCAGCCCAAAGCACCCCTGGTAACTCCTGCTCTGCTCCCAGCTGGGCCAGCACCCAGAGCCCTTCTGCTGGGCCTGCACCTCCCTGAGCCCCTTCCGGGAGCTGCAGCCCAGTGCTGTTACCACTGCACTAAATGAGAGCCTCCCTGCTCTGGCCAGCAGATCCCAGCCCCAAAGCCTGGATTTGCCCTCTCCAGGAGCAGAGCTGCTCCACAGCTGCATCTGTGCTGAGCGGGCTCCCGGCTGGTGACAGCGGGGCTGAGCTTCCAGCTGGCTCCGTTCCCTCCACAAACAGATGCAGCTCCTGTATCAGGGCCTGATTTATTCAGCAGGAGTCTCGCACATTAAGTGTAGTTAAGTCTGAAAACAAATCTAATGACTTTAAAATAAATAGCCAACAGAGGACTCCAAACTGAAATTCCTCCTTCCTCTGACACCCGCCATATAAACAATAATAATTATATAAAAACGTGTCTAACACATGACTACACAAGGCTCTGGTGACCAAGAAAAGCACACGCTGCTTGTCAGACATAATTGCACATTTGGTTTTTCAATTATTTCTTGTCAATATCCAGAGCCCACCAACCGAATGCTGACATTAATTATTGGGAAGTTGTTAGTGCTCCAATAGTCTTATGGAGTCTCCCAGTGCTCACCCTGAGGCCCGCAGCTCCCAGTGCTCCTCCCACACTGCCCTCCCATCCCACCAGCCCTCTGGGACTGTCAACACACCAGACAGGGACACCCAGCCTGGGCCACCATGTGCAGAAAGGGCTTCAGAAGAAGTTTAAAGCAAGTCCTCAGTGGACATCAGCAAGGAACTGATCCCCTGCCACGTGTTCACCCACAGGATGGGGCCAGACCATGCCCAGCACTGAGGCCTCCAACACAAGACCTGGAGCTGCTGGGGAGAGTCCAGAGGAGGCCCCTGAGATGCTCCAGGGCTGGAGCCCCTCTGCTCTGGAGCCAGGCTGGGAGAGCTGGGGGTGCTCACCTGGAGAGGAGAAGGCTCCAGGGAGAGCTCAGAGCCCCTGCCAGGGCATAAAGGGGCTCCAGGAGAGCTGGAGAGAGACTGGAGACAAGGGATGGAGGGACAGGACACAGGGAATGGCTTCCCACTGCCAGAGGGCAGGGATGGATGGGATATTGGGCAGGAATTGTTCCCTGGGAGGGTGGGCAGGCCCTGGCACAGGGTGCCCAGAGCAGCTGTGGCTGCCCCTGGATCCCTGGCAGTGCCCAAGGCCAGGCTGGACACTGGGGCTTGGAGCAGCCTGGGACAGTGGGAGGTGTCCCTGCAACGTCAGGGTGGCTCTGCATGATATCTAAGGTCCCTCCCCACCCAAAACAGTGTGGGATTCTGTGAATGCAGCCCATGTCACCCCCTGTCCCCATGTTCCAGCTGAGTCCCCTCCCAGCCCCTCTGAGCACCCAGCTCCTGGCATGGCACTCCCATCACATCGCTGCCCATCATGCGGGAAAACATCCTGCCTTTTATTGGCTTTTAATTTGCTGCTTTTTAATTTTGTTGACTGTCTCTTTTTTTCCTTGAAAAGGAAGAAAGAAGCCTCTGATCTACCTTTTCTGGAGTGTTCAAAAACACGCACAGCTTTGTCAGGTTGTCTCTTAGTTGTCATCTTCCCCAAGGCAAGCAGCCATCTCTCTTCTGGCTGCCTTCAAGGAAGAGGGCTGTTTGTGCTTCTAAGAATTGTCTTCACCTTTTAAAACCTCCCATTGCTGAGCACTCACTGAGGTGGAGCAGCCACACAGGAGTTAATGGGGGAGGAGAACAGCGAGTGCTCTCGGCCACCAGGAGCTGCCAGCTGCACACCCTGACCCCTGTTCTTCCAAAGGAAGCACCAGGCCCATGGAGCTGGGGGCGGTGGGAGCACAAACCCCTGGGCCTTCAGAGCTTTCAGTGTTTGCTTGAAACAGAATAAAATCAATTCACTGCAGTAAAAAAAGAAAAATAGGATTGACACAATACCACAGTCATCACCTTAGACCAAGCCTCCTACTGTGAAAAAAAAATTAGAGGAAGATAAAATCCAGGCAACTTTGATTATATTATATTACATTATATTAATTACATTATATTATATTATACTATATTATTTTTGTTTATATTTTTACTGATATAAATTAATTGTTAAAAGCTTCCTCAATAGTTTGCAATTACTGAGGGTTTCAAGCAGCAATGACTTTCAGAAACATCCATCTTGTGTCTCCATCCACTGATGATGTCACAGATTCAGTCAGAGCCACATTTCTACCTTCAATCACTGACAGAGCTTTTTTCGAATATTGCATTTTGATTCTGTTTTATTATTTTTAGATGGACTTTGTCATTCTCCTTTCTTTGACCACATTTTGTTCAGTCAGGTAGATGATAAAGCGGGTTTTGTTTCCACTTTTTTACAACAAAAAAAGCAATGACCAGCCTCACACTCCTCTGGACATAGAAAGGAACAGGGAAAACAGAGGGAAGTTCTCTCACCTTGCCAGGAGCTCCATCCCTGCCCTGGAAAGGGCCATCGCTCACTCCTGGGAGGATGCTCAGCCCCAAGGGCACCCCAGGCAGGTGAGATGGACACCCCAAAGGTGAGATGGACAACCCAAAGGTGAGATGGGCCCTCCAAAGGTGAGGTGGACACCCCGAAGGTGAGATGGGCCCTCCAAAGGTGAGATGGACACACCAAAGGTCAGCTCCCACATGGAAGATACACTTGCCCGCCTGCTGTGGGAAACTCTCCAGTGAGAGCTGCAAAACTGAATTAAAGGTTGGAATAAAGAATGCAGGGGAAGGAAGTGATGCCTGGCTCCTCTCCCCTCGCTCCTCAGCCTGTGCTTTCTTTCCAAGACTTCCTTCAGGCTAAATCCCAGTAAGCCACCACTGCTGGACCACAGGTGAGCCCTGCCCAAAGTGAGCCAGAGAAGTCTTCCCCTGTGACAGACACCCAGGGCTCCCCTCTGCCCAGCTCAGGGGCACCCTAGACATGTTCAATGCCAAGCAGTGCCAACTGGACAAAAAACTGCCAGGAATGAGGGGATTTTGTCCTGACATGCCATTGGCAGAGCTGGGGCACTGGGCAGGGAGCAGCCAGCACGGTGGGAGCATCGAAGCTGGCAGGGGCTGTGCAGGTGCAGGCCAGCAGTGGGAGGCAGGAGAGCATCAGCACCACAGCAGTTCCCAGATCTCACTAGCACGTGCTTTTACATGGCAGGATGAGTTTTATCTAAGGAATAAAACTTTCACAGTGCTTTCAAGGCCCTGGAGGGGACAGGAGGCCATGGCCCAGGGCAGACCCACCTCAGCATGTCCCCCTCCAGAGTGGGAGCAGCAGAGACACCACTCAGTGGGATCACAGGGGGCTGGGCTGGTGGGACACCTTTGTCCTCTCCTTCTGAAGGACAGAAGGGTCTGCACAGCCCAAGGTCTCCATCCAAGGGCCTCGTCCTGGGGGCACTCAGCTGGAACTTCCCATACCACACACAAACCACCTCTGCCTTCAGTCCCCAATGCCAGGATGAGGCCAGCCTTCTACACCCATCTTTCCAGCTATATCCAAAAAGGGCTGCATGGACACTGAGCTCTGACAGCTCCCACCCATCCCTCCTGTGCAGCCACCTTTGGCCACCCTGTCTCCAGGATGGAGAGCACAACTGAGCAGAGCTGACCCACCCAGCACATGCCCCCCTGCAGCAGCCCAGCCCTACCTGCTGGAAGAGCTCCTCCGCCCACTGCTGTTGCTCTCCTCGGCCTAGGAGATCAAAACAGAAAAGCTGGTTAGGTTCAGCAGGACAAGGCTGCTCTCCAGCCCCTCCTGCACCAAACTCCGGGGTTCTCCAGAGCTGCTCACACGCCCACGCTCAGCTCGGAGCCCGGGGTGCCGGGGCTGGGCAGGTTCTGAGCCTCCCGAGCCCGTCCCCTCTGGTCACTCCGCGCCACCCGAGTCTCCGGCAACCACCCCGGGGATGCAGAGCCACGCCATCGCCAGGTGGGAAATCAGCAATGGCCAAATTGTCCAAATGCCCACGTAGGAATGGCCCTGCTCCAGGCTGGAGGGGTAGCCCAGCACCTCCCCTCGTTAGCCCCGTGCCCTAATTAGCCTCTCTGGGCCCTGGGAGGGCTGAGCCGGGAGCGCCCAGGGTCTCCTCTGCCTCCTTCCCCGGCTCGCTGATGAGAGCCTTCCTTGGAAAGACAATATTATTCCAATCCCAGAAATTTTATTTCTGAATTTGTGCAAATACAAGTTAAAAGATATTAGCTGCATTTCACATTTTGTGCAAATGGCAGAAACAGGCAATTCATGTGCAGCAGGATGGGGGCCAGCCAACGATTTCGATAAAATAAACCCTTTTTTAATTTAAATGCTAATGCACTGAATTAAAATTTAATAACTGAGGAAATTGAAAAGCCGAGCAGGAATATTGGAAATAAATCCAAGCAGAAACAGCTGAAATTAAAAATTCTAGAGAGTGGGAGGATAGCAGCTAAGCTGTCTTATATGATTACATTTTTTTATATTTTTTTTTTCAGAATGAAGGGGGGAAGGAAAAAAATCCTATCTTTGGCTGGCTGTAGGGCAGTAAATCGAGAGTGCTGTGATTTATTGCTCAATTTTCCTGAGGGAAAAAGGCTTTCTTTCATGCTGAAATATTTCATAAATTTCAAGCCAGCATAAATTCTTAATTTAAAAGTTATGGAGGTCACATTTAGTGCACTGGTGCAATTCTGAAATCTTAAAGGAATAGCAACCAAAAAAAATTGCAATTTGATTTTATTTTTTTTTAATTCTTCATGTAAAATTTTCTTCAAAGGGATTGTCCAAGTTACTCAATGCAGAAACACAACCTGGCTTCTGAAGGGATATGAAATCCACTGAAAGGTATTTTTTGATGATGATGATGATGATTATTATTATTATTGTTGTGAACCACTTGAGGAATTTCTGTTAAAAAATTTCTTCTCTCCATTGCCTAGGAAAAGCCAGAAGGGAGGAGCTGACAATGTAATTGCTTCTGTTAGATCTCCAATCTTTTGTGAGCACTGATATGTTCATTTGTTATACAGCTGTTCAGCTACAGAAAGGATGTCAGAGCACCCATAATTCAAAGCAATCAATCAAAAATTAATGATTTGTCATGCTTACACAATGGAAAAAAAAGGAAAAAAAAACCCTTATGGGTTCCTGCAACTGGTAGATTGCTCAAACCTTTGGGGCATTTTCTAGAAGATTAGATCTGTGTGTACAAAAAAAGGGGGGGAAAGGGGAAAAAAGAGACTTAATATAGAGCCAGGGCAGAAAACTTGTTGGGGTGCTGGGGGTCACTGAGGCCTGAAATCCCCCAATGGTGGGAACCTCACAATTCCTGCCTGTACAAAGGGTTTTGTGCACAACCCAAGAGCCACATCTTGGATCACAGGGACCTTGTGAGGCTCCTGCCACGAGAAATCCATGGGAAAACCACCCACTGAATCATGGAACCATGGAATATCCTGAGCTGGAAGAATACTCTGATCCATGAGGCTGATGGAACCCAGCCCCTGGCCCTGCACAGACACCCCAACAATCCCCAGTTCTGGGGAGTTTCCTTATTTTGAAAGAAAAAATGAGGAAAAAAGGGAACCACAACAGGTAAGGGCTCTCATGTCAATGGTTTCACCCAGCCAGGGTGCTCCTGGAGATGATCCATTAGACAAAAACACCAAGCTAAGCCTGAATGAGATCACATCAAGCTACTTTAAATGTTTCTGGATGCTGCAATAAACAAATCCACAGAATCCCACACTGCTCTGGGGTGGGAGAGACCTTAAAACTCATCCAGTGCCACCCCTGTCATTGCAGGGACACCTCCCACTGTCCCAGGCTGCTCCAGGCCCCAGTGTCCAGCCTGGCCTTGGGCACTGCCAGGGATCCAGGGGCAGCCCCAGCTGCTCTGGGCACCCTGTGCCAGGGCCTGCCCACCCTCACAGGGAACAATTCCTAATTCCCAATCTCCCATCCATCCCTGCCCTCTAGCAGTGGAAGCCATTCCCTGTGTCCTGTCCCTCCATCCCTTGTCCCCAGTCTCTCTCCAGCTCTCCTGGAGCCCCTTTATGCCCTGGGAGGGGCTCTGAGATCTCCCTGGAGCCTTCCCTTCTTCAGGTGAGCACCCTCAGCTCTCAGCCTGTTTGTTCAAAAATAAAATCCATTTAAACTAAAACATTCCATCTAAATTCTAAAAAGTGGCATTTGAGGACTAAAATACCATGAGGAAGTGGAAGGGCGAAAGGGTGGAAATCACTGTTTAACCAGAATGTGCCAAAATGGGTCAGAGCAGCTCCCAACAAAGTAACATCTTTGTGGAGGGGAACAGAAATCTCCTGTGCTCTTTTAGAATCCCCTGTGCTCCCATTTGCCCGAATAATTGATTTTGGTGATTTCCTAATTTCTAATTGGAAAAGGAGAGGAGCAGGGAGGCCTGATGTGGGGTGCTGGAACAGGCTGGAGGATGTCACACAGTCTGCCCCATAAAATCATTTACAATTCAAAATGTTATTCCGTAAAGTTGCTTTTCTACATATTGGGTGGGTTTAGGGTAGTTTTGTTTAACTAATGCTAATAAATATCCTTTAACTGAAAATGCACACAAGCAGAGTGTGGTTTCAGGCCATATGCTCCTCAGTTCTAGTTGTAAGCAAAAAGTAAATCATGTGATAATTAAGAAATGTATCAGTCAACATCTCCTAACAGGATAACGCATAAAAAAATAGGAGTCCAAGCAGATGTAAAACTGACCTGAGAAATCCATGTTTATCAAGAAGGCTACGCTATATTGGGGGAAAAAACCCAACATTTTAACAGTTACACCAAAACAAAAAAATAACTAAAAGCAATAAAAATGTGAAATGAGATTTCAGATTATTTAAGCACAGGCCTTCTGCTTGATCACTTAAATTATGATTAGAAACAATTACTCAAATCACTTGGATTTGCATCCATGCTTGGATTATCTCCCATGGATGGGATGGGGCACCAGGACGCGCCCAAAGCACTGCCACAGCCCTTTCCAGGGGGAAAAGGGGTTAAATCCATGTATTTATTTATTTATTCAGACACAGCCACCACCTCTGAACCCCACCCCAAAGGGAGAGGTCCCTAATTCTGCCTGGGGGTTGCAGGAGGAGCAGACCCTGCTCACCCCAGCTCCTCTCCCACAGCACCTTCCCTCTGCAGAGGGAAAAGGGCAGAGTAGTTTATTTACCTGAGGAAAAAAAAAGGAAAAAAAATCTCAAAACCCCCACCCTGCTTCCCCCAAACACCTTAGCAGGGACAGCTGAGTAATTTTTGTCCAAACACAAACCACACGTTCAGTTTTGGAAGGAGCCAGCAGCACCCAGCATGGAAAATTTCACCCCAAATAATTAAAATTTGGCAAAGGGAGAAGCAACTGAAAACAGGTCTGACACAGGAATGTGCCATAAAAATAACTACAGGCCTGCTACCTGTGCTGTCTGGGGTTATTAACTTCAGAGCCACAGAAAATGCAGGAAGTGCTTTTTTTTTTTTTTCCTTTTTTCTCTTCTTTAAACAAAGGGCAAGACACTGGCAGTTTCCTATTTAATTTTTATTAAATAGGATGGGGAAAAACAGCAGAGCAGCTCCACATCACACCAAAACATCTGCAGAGCACAAGGACCCATAAACGTGCCCGTGGCCCTTTTTAATCCGGATTTTCGCTTCCTCCTGCCGGCACAGCGGAGGCTGAGGAACCCCAAGGCCCGGATTTCCAAAGAAGGAAGCAGCACTGAGCCCACGGGTGATCCAAGCAGAGCTGTGCTTCACAGAATCATGGAATCCTTGAGGTTGGAAAAGCCCTCTGAGATCAGAGTCCAACCATTCCCCAGCACTGTCAAGGCCAGCACTAACCCCTGTCCCCAGGTGCCACATCCACACTGGAACGTTTCCAGGGATGGTGACTCCACCACTGCCCTGGGCAGCTGTTCCCATGCCTGACCACCCTTTTCATGTGGAAATTTTTCCTAATGTCAAACTTACACCTTCCCTGGTGCAATTGAAGGCTGTTTCTTCTGGTTCCCAGAGCCAGGGCATCCCCTGCATGAAGGACAAAGATCTCCACTGCCTTAGGCTGCTGTGGCTCATCCTCTCCTCATCCTTTGCCTTTGCCAATCCATCAGGGCAGCCTCCAAAAGGGATGAATTTTCCACTTGGGAACAAGACAGTTCCTGGGGCTGGAGGAATGTGCTGCCTATTTCCTCAGCTGCAGCTTCCCCTGAAGAAACAACCAAAACTATAATAACAAAAAAAATTTCTGCAAGGAGGAAATGGGAGCTCCCCCTGAGGCCTCTGCCCGGTCCCACAGCTGAGCCAAGCCCCGGAGTGAGGGCTCCCCAACCCCGAAAATCCACTGTGGGGTCTGCAACGCTCCCCATCCTGGCCATGGGGCAACACCTGGAGTGGAGATGCTGGTGGCACCTTCAGTGTCAGAGAATCACACCCTTGTACTCGGCCTTGTCCTGGGAAAAGCCAGGGCTTGGTCCCTGTTCCAACAGGGAGAGCCCAGCAGTAAACAACATCTGAGAGTTCTGAGCTCTGAGATGAGCCCATGGAGGGTTTGCTGCTTGAGGGCAGCAGAAGGCAAAGGCAGAGACTCCCATGGCAGGCACAGAGGCTCTGCTGCCAGAGCCAGGGGACATCTGGGACAGGATGGTCCCAAACACCCAGGGACCATCCCTGTGTGACTGGTGACCACACCTGGGCTCCAGCACAGCTGCAGGAAGGTCTCCAGTGCCAGAGGAAGGTGCTCATTACTTCTGGCCATACCCATCCCTTAGGCCAAGCTTCAGGAAGAGGTGCTTTAATGTTGAGACTTCCAGGCAAGTCCATCCATGGGAAGGTACCAAGGTGACTGTGACCTCCAGGGACATGATCTGTCCCCAGCACCCGGTGGTGACAGACAGAACATCCCAGTGCTGGATGCCTGGGGACACAGGGAGCCCAGCATTTCCCATGTGGTACCTCTGACATTTTGAGTCTGGGGAGTGTCTGAGCAGACCAAAATCCAGATTTGGATTGAGGTTACTGAGCATCCACCTCACTCCTATGAGCACCTCCACCACATGCATACAAACAGCTGCTGGAGATGGTGCCTGAGCCTAAAACAAATCAGAGCAGTTTCTGGATGGGAACACAGCATCACCCCAGCTTGGCCAGGGCCCTGGCCACATCCTCTTCCTGTGGGTGGCCACCACCACGAGGAGGACACATGGCCAGGGAACACCACAAAGCTCCAGCACTACGGGATCAGCGCTCAGGTAGGGCCACCCAGCACCTTCCCCTGGAGCCCTGGGCTCCAGCCCCTGTGCAGCCACCCCAGGTGAGCCCAGGGCTGTGGAGTGCCCCCTGCTCCAGGGCCATCCCTGGGTTAATTATCCCTGGGGATCACTAACAGCTGCCAACGTTCCGCTCCCCTTCCCGCAGTTCCCACACGCTGGGAAGACACAAGGTGCCCCCAATTACTAATTAATAAGAAACACTAATGACAAACCCAGTGAGGGTGTGGATCAGCCCAAGATAAAGGTCAGCTGTGAGCACACAGTCCCACTGAAGAAGCCCAGATGGGAATGATCCCCTCTGCTCTGGCTGATTTCAGCCCAGGGGCCCTTGCTCTGCTGATTTCAATTCTCTTTGTATTGGCAGGAGAATTATTTTTCTTTTAAATTTTCTTTTTGTTTGTTTTGGGTTGGTTTTGTTTTTTCGTTTTTTTTGTGTTTTTTTTTTTTTTTTTGTTTTGGTTTGGGTTTTTTGTTTTGTTTTGGTTGGGTATTTTTTTTTTGTTTCGTCTTGCAAACTGGGTTCCCTCAGGCTTCTCCCCAGATTCTGGTCTGGAACAGAACAAGTTGCACCATGAAGGTTAAAACTATAGGTAGGCAAACAATACTAATAAAAAATCACACAAAGTCCAGAAATTCTTCTCATTCAGTTTCACTGGATTTACTTCTTGTCTGCTGTTTATTATCTTCCCATTTTACAACCTTCATTTACTACCCTGGGTGTGCTGCCTGCATCCACCTCATTTCTGAGCCGCCTCTATAACTCAGAATTAAAAGTTCTTCTGGAGAGTTTTAAACAGAAAAGATTGAATTTCTGCTGGAAAAGGCACACATGGAGCTGAAACTTGGGGGGAAACACCAAAATCAGCAAAGCAGGGAAGAATCCCACCACGATGGCCCCAGCCTGGTCAGGTGCTGAGCCCCAGGAAATGGCACAGGACCCAGGTGTCCCTGTCACCCACTCCCTGCTCCCACACTCCAGGTAGTCCCAGAAAGGTTTAAGGGCTGTCAGCAGTTGCCTCTGAGTCAAGGGAATATTCATATGAGTAATTTTATGAACTTGTTGAAAGTACTGGCAGAATTTGTGCTTTGAGTTTCAGTTTTTCTCCCCTGGCAGCCCTGGGAGATTCAAGCAGCACATGCCAGCAGAAGTAACCGAAGAATGGGAACATTAAATAAATTTTAACCTAAAACTACAAATGTTTAAACCAGTATTAAAAAGCTTCGCCCTCGTGTACTTTTGTTTTTCTCTGAAACAGTCATGAAATTAAAATTATGAATAAATCAATGCAGCAAATTGGTCTGGATTTAAAGAGTTACTCCTTGATTATAAGCAACTGAAAAGTAATCAAAATATTTTTTCCATCTCCTGTTGCTCAGTGCTCTCCTCACTCTGTTCTTTATGAGAAAAATAATCAAATTGAGGGTGAAGAGGAGAAAAGGCATTACTGATTACTCTGAACTCTCATATTATAAAAGCTGGAAAATAAGAGTGACCGGGCAAAACAACAGAATTATGTGCATTGAGCAGTTGTTTACAGATGGTATGAGTTTCCCAGCAAGAGAAACAGCTGGAAATATTTTTAAAGAATAAACGTATATGGAATGCAACCTTGGGGGGGAGGAAGGTATTGTTATTTTTCACTTGGGGGGAGAAAAAAGGGGCGAAGGAGCCATGAGATAGCATCTCAGAAATTCACCCATTTTTCCAGGCTTCCAATTTCACAGGAAACTCACAGAAAATAAATTTTTTTAAAAATCCCATTATGGGCACTTTTCCAAGTTGATAGAACAAACATATCTAGCAAGCTACGAATGCACACGGGGAAAAAAAATAAAATTGGATTTATTTATCCAGGGAATCCCAGTCTTGTTCAACACATTTTGTTCGGGAGTTTGGCACCTCTGGCCTCTGCCTTGGAACATCTGACAGGCTGTGAAGGTTCCACTGCACACAGGGACTGCCAGGAACCTTCCCAGCCTTTCCCAGCCCCAGGCTGAAGGGGTGGGTGGGAAAGACCTGGAAGTTGGGTTTTGGGGGAGCCACATCCCAAGCAGAGAGGGCTGGGAGCACAGGCATGGCTCTGGTGTCCTGGGCTCATCCCAGCAACGTGGCCAAGGCAGGGATTCTCCTCTTTCCTTCCATCCTCATGAGACCCCACTTGGAGCACTGGGCCCACCTCTAGGGTTCCTGCCCAGGAAAGTCCTGAATCTGCTGGAACCAGTCCAGAGGAGGTCATGGAGCTGCTCCAGGGCTGGAGCCCTCTGCTCTGGAGCCAGGCTGGGAGAGCTGGGGGTGCTCACCTGGAGAGGAGAAGGCTCCAGGGAGAGCTCAGAGCCACTTCCAGGGCCTAAAGGGGCTCCAGGAGAGCTGGAGAGGGACTGGGGACAAGGGATGGAGGGACAGGACACAGGGAATGGCTTCCCACTGCCAGAGGGCAGGGATGGATGGGAGATTGGGAATTAGGAATTGTTCCCTGGGAGGGTGGGCAGGCCCTGGCACAGGGCGCCCAGAGCAGCTGTGGCTGGATAGTGGAAGGGGTCCCTGCAGGACATGATCCCTGCAGGGAAATGATCCCTAAGGTCCCTCCCAATCCAAAGCACTCTGGGATTCAATATTCTCTTGGCACAGCTCAGCTGTGGGGGCAAGCACAGCAACTCCCTCCTCTTGCAGGAACCGTTCTGTGCACCCAGCCCGAGTCTGTGCAGCCCCACGGGGCTGGGCTGGGGATGGGCAAAGTCCCCAGGCAGTGCTGGTGGGGAAGGGGCAGCTGTGGAGCTCAGGGGGCTTTGCCTGAGGTGCAGCCCAGCCAGGAGAGCCCTGGAGCTCTCACAGAGGGATGGCCAAAGCTCAGCATGCATGCCAGGAGGATACAGCCCGGAGCAGCCATGCCCTCAGCAGCTGACACATGTGGGAGCAGGACAAGTTCTGACAGCAGCATGGCCCAGCAGAGCCAGGCCCAGCAGAGCCAGGCCCACCTGGACTTTGAGCTCGTGTAGAGGCTCCAGTACCGCTCCCTAAGCCTTGCAAAGCATCCTGAGAAAAAGCCAGCCAAGCCTGTATGCAGAGGAAAATCCAAAGGCACCTCCCGTGTGCCCATGGAACCTCAGGGGCCCTTAGTGCCTCCCCAGCACAGAGACACACAGCTGGATCTGGGGGCAGAGACACAAGGAAAACTGAAAGCCACCCCCAGCTGGTGCCAAGCTGTGGCTCAGAGGGCAGGCACTGCTGGGACAGGCCCTGGTGGGACAGGCCTGGCCCCAGCGTGGTGGAGCTCAGAGCCACGAGGGGCTGGGGGGGGAAGCACTTCTTGGAAGAACCTTTGGGAAGGCTGAGACTCTGCCCTTCAAACCTGCAGAGGGTGTCCCCCAGGGAGCTGCTCCAGCTCACAGCTCAGCCATTGGGTGTCAGGGGGAGTCATGGGACCCCTGGGCAGAATTGTACATTTTGAGGTTGGTTTTATCTCTTTTTTTAGTAAATTGTGAAGAATGCTTTAGGTCCCTCTGTAGCAAACGGCATTGCAGAGATGCAACGTGCTACAAATGTTCAGCTTCAATCTGAGACAAGCAATGAAAATTTAAACACTTGAAAATTACAATTCAAGGCAGAAAATTTGATCAGGAGTAGAAAAAAATAGCATAATTTGATAAATATTGCAGTGAGAAGGTGTCAGAACAGCATCATGAGGAGGTCCAGCCTTGGCCAAGGATCCCCTCCAAGGCTGGCACACAAGACCTCCTTCCAATGCTTGTGGGAAAGGCTTTGCATTCGCTAAACACAAATTCTATCCTTGTAAAATATAAATTTTATCCTAATTAAAAAAAAAATCCCATGTAGCATTTATAGACAGGCTGTGAGGTTGAAACTAAAACATTCTCCATTGGATGGGTAACTGTGGGACTTCACCTTCTCTCCCAGTTTTGTATGATTGGTTTGTTTAAATAGCATGAAATTGTGGTAATTTTACTTTGGAAAGGGAAAAAAAAGTCAAACCACATTGATCTAAAAGTGAGAAAAGGGGAAGGCTGGGTAATTTCTTCAAACTTAAAAAAGAGCAGTAATTACAGGGGGGGAAATTCAGAAAGAGTTTAGTCTGCCTGGCTCCCTCAAAAACCAAAAAAAAAAAAAGAAAAGAAAAAAACAAGGAAAAATAGTAGAAAGAGAAAAAAGAAAAGGAAGGGCAGGAAATGAAGTTGGAGAAAAAGCAGGCTGAAAGTAGAATTCTTAGAAATTCTGCTTGCAAAATAACTCCCATCAGCCAACCACAAATCCTATAAATATCACCAGATTGACTACCCAAGCAGATCTAAATCAACAAATAAACAAACAAACCTCCAAGATTTAAAAAAAGTTTTGAAAAAAAAGAAATCTAAATAAAAACTACCAAAAACCCCAGTAAGGCCAAGCTGGTGTCCCCAGGGGAGGGTGGCTTTGCCGGCTTCTCAAGAATAATGGTGGCTTGGGAAGTAAAGAGGGAAAACAATGTTTCCTGGTCCATTTGAGCTGTGGAAGCTGCAGCATCATCTCCCCTTGCCCAGACACCCCAAACACTGCCCAGGGCAGAGGATGGGACCCTCAGCCCTCCCTCAGAACCCTCCACCCAGGCATGGCACTGGGAAGAGCACGATGGCACCAGGGACCATTGACCTGCACTTTCTCACTCACAAATCCCCACCTTTGAGCAATTGTTTGGGCTAAGGGGAAGGGTTTTTCAGGCTGTTTGTGGGGTACAAACATCAATGGCACCAACCAGGGTGACCTTCCACTCTCCATCATTCCTGGAGCTGAAACAAATGAGGGCACAGAGCTGCTGGGAAATCATTTCCAGCCCAAAGTGGAGCTACAGTGAGATCATGGCAAGGGTTGGTATCATTTCTGCTGCACCACTCACACAGCAGAGTAAGACACTCATTTTCAAAAACTGGAAGTGACACAGTCCCTGACATTTAAAATTTTCTGATTCACACAGGCAAAATACATCCTATATGTATTTTTAAAGCAAGAACTGTAAGATGTGCTCAAAATCTAAACGAAGCACTTACAAGCCCCAGATTCTGTTTGACTCAAGCCTACAAAACCCAAATAGATATTCCTTATTTCCTGGGTAATAAAAAAAATCAAATCAATCTATTTTTCTTCTAGCTCAGTCTGAAAAGGAATTTTTCAATTTTTCAGAGCTTCAAGAAAACCAAGAATATCAATTATTTGCACAGCCCTGCAGAGTGGACAGATGTGTCTTGAAAAACCTCCAATGTGATGCAAAAAAAGGTACAAATGTTCCGACAGGATCTCTTCTGGGGCTGAATTTTGCAGGCAGCACCATGAGCCCTCTGCCCATCTGTGGGCCAGCAGCTGCTGCAAACACTGAGGAAGAAAAGCCAGAAAGTGCAATTGGCTCCCCAGAATTCTGCCCCTGGTGCAGCCCAGGGTCGTGTCAAAGGATGAGAGAGAAATCCCCAAGCCCACCATTAATACCCAATTCTCAAATGGAATCTGGCCTTAGGCAGCACAGGCTGGTGCTGCCAGAGCTGGACAGGGCTGGTTGCATTTCCAAGCTGAGAAAGGAGCAATGAACTCATGGATCTGTGACCCTTTAGGTGAACAAATATCAGGCCAAGGGCTGTTTCCTCCTCCAGATGCCCCCAGAGAGCCTCTGGACACCAGCCTGCTCCAGTGCCCTGGGAGCACCAACTGCAGGAGAAGCTGGGCTGGCAAAAGATAAATGTGTGCCACATTCCACAGGCTCTTCTCAGAAAAGAAAAACTGATGCTCACCTACACTTCATTCCAGACAGCTTGGGTGCTTTATTTGCCACCCAGCTCATGGATAACCTCAGTAGCCATGGATATTTTCTAGATGAATGTTTGTACCCATGGACCATGGTGTATCACTGATTTTGGGACTGGCTGAGAGCACAGCATCTCCACTGAATTACTCAAACATCTGAGAAATTCACCTAACAATTGTTTTCTGCACATAACACTCCAAGTATGGGATTCAATGTATGAGAAGCTGTGACAGTTCAAAGCATCTGTATAAAATAGGGCAATACTGGGGACTGTTGTCCAATCCCCAAATTCCATCTTGGGTAAAGGACCTCTGTTTTGATGCACTTTGCCTCCACAATGGTTCTAAACACAAAGGAGGGCACAGGATGTTCTTGAGTGTAGGGGAAAGCCTCTGGAGGGAGCCTGGAGCAAAGCCCCAGGCCCAGGGAGGATGGGGAGCCTGTGAGAGCTGCACCATTGCAAACCCTCCAAAGCATCTGCTTGTGTTGAAATGAAAACTGAATTGGGGCATCCATCCATCCATCCATCCATCCATCCATCCATCCATCCATCCATCCACCCATCCATCCATCCACCCATCCATCCATCCCCTTTGCTTCCTTATCTCACATTTATTCTACAGACAAAAGGCCAGTAGCCAGTGAAATCACATGGGATTCTTCTGCCAACTGAAACCCTCAAAGCCCATTCCTGAGAGGGACCATGATCAAGCTGGTGCTCCTCACCAAAGCCAGATGAGCTCTGTCACAGGAGACAGGAACCCCCAGCTCTCCTGTCCCAGGAGCCCCAGACACTGGCCAGGCTGCTTGGAGGCTCCTCCACTGTGAGGGAATGAAGAACAGGGAAGGTGAGTACACAACTCAGAAGCCAAACACATCCTGGACTGATGCCCCAGCACTGTGAGCAGCAGGGCAGGGGGGATTCTGCCCCTGTGCCCTGTGCTCAGGTGAGACCCCACCTGCAGAGCTGCCCCAGCCCTGGGTCTAGCACAGGGAGGAGCTGGAGCTGCTGGAGAGATCCAGAGGAGATGCTCCAAGGGCTGGAGCCCCTCTGCTCTGGAGCCACACTGGGGGAACTGGGGGTGTTCACCTGGAGAAGAGAAGGCTCTGGGGAGACCTTATTATGGCTTTTCAGTACTTAATGGGGGTTTATAAGGAAAAATGGGGACAGAGTTTTTAGCAGTGCAGTAGTGATAGGACAAAAGGAGATGATTTTAAACTAAAAGAGTGGAGATTTAGATTAGATATAAGGAAGATGTTTTTTACAATGAGGGTGGTAAAACACTGGCACAGGGTGCCCAGAGAAGCTGTGGCTGACCCTGGATCCCTGGAAGTGTCCAAGGCCAGGTTGGACAGGCCTTGGAGTATCCTGGGATAGTGGAAGCTGTCCCTGCCCATGGCAGGGGGGTTGGAACAAGATGGGCTTTAAAGGTCCTCTCCAAAACTATTCTATTCTATTCTATTCTATTCTATTCTATTCTATTCTATTCTATTCTATTCTATTCTATTCTATTCTATTCTATTCTATTCTATTCTATTCTATTCTATTCTATTCTACGAAGGACAGCAGAGTCCACAGTTCTTTGAGCCTGTGCTGCACCCTCAGCCTCTCATCAGTTCACCTCAGAAAGTCAGGCTCCAGCCAAGCACTTGGCTGCCTCAGCAAGATGCCAAAGCAGCTCCTTGGCTCCAGACTCCGAGGGGCTTCACAAAACTTCGTGCCTTGCAGACGGATTTTTGTGGACATTGTGTGCTCTGCACAAAACCACAGCAGTTTTCCAGCTCCACAGCAGTTTTCCAGCTCCACAGCAGTTTTCCTGCTCTACAGCAGTTCTCCTGTTCACTGCTGTGAGGGCACAGCCACCCTTGGGCTCCTCGAGGAGCCTCCCAGCCTTGGCACAGCCCCAGAGCAGTAACTCCCCGCCAAGGCTCCCTCCCGGCGCTCGCACGCGTGGCCTCGCCATCGGTCTCTGGTGAGTAATTGCAGGGGTAATAAAAAAGAGAAAACCCTATCAGGCCACAGCTACGCAGCCACTGTGTTGCAATATGAAGTGGACACACTCTGGAGTCTCCTGGGATGCCCCAAAATTTGTAAGGTTCAGAAAAAGGACATTCAGAAGGTAAAACCCCACAGTGCCTGTGAGGCTCTTAAATGTGACCTCCAGGCTTCCCTGCAGCCTCTAATGGGCCAACTCTGCCCTCTGCACAAATTATCACGAGTATCAAAAATATCTTTACAACAGAGCTTTTATTTCCATATATTTCAGGCTGCTTTCCCCTTTTGTTTCTTCTCTAAACCGGTTAAAATGAGCATTAAGGGATATAATTATGTTGTTAGCTTAATTGCCTACTTAAAGCAGAATCTACAGGGGTTTAATGCAAGATTTGAAAAGTGGGGGGGGAAGGAAATTGGGATATTAATGGATACAATTTTTAAAACGAACCTCTTCTGGGGAAAAGTGAGTTTGGGGCATGGGACAGAGCGTGAGGAGGGTGGAGGTGGAACCAGGCCCCATCAGTTTCTGTCACAGGGTTTTCTCAAAATGCAAATTGCTGGCCCATTCCTTCTCCAGCAGTTTAATTTTGGAGAATTTGACCTAATTAATCATTAACCACCAAACACAAAAAAATATCCCTCCTTCAGTCTGAAGCCTTAATGCTCTTCTTGGAGTGACACACTTTTAAGGCCAGGACAGAGGTTGGCATCTGGAACGTGCCCAACACGAAGGACCAGTCCAGCTGGGAGAACTCTTGCTCCCAAATCACCTAGCAGACAAACAACCACTTCCACAGACAGAGGAGCACAGGATGAGAGAAAACAATTAGTGCCCAAGCCTTATTCTAGTAACAGCAGCCTGGAAAAGCCATGGGTGTCTGCAGGGATGCTCATTGTCCCTGTGAGCCAGCCCTGTGCCACGGCTCCTGCACAGCTCTGCTTTTGGATTTGTGCGGAAACCGCAGCTTCTGTGCCAGAAAACAAGCACAGGGCAAAGCCTGCAGAGCAGAGCAGGGCACTCCCAGAGGCTGGAGCACCAAGCCCATGGCCTCAGTGGTGCCACCACTTCCCTGCTGTTCCCAATGGCACCGCATGGCTCTGGATATGGAGATGCTGAGGGCATCAGCCAGTCTGTTCGGTGCCCTAAATGCTTCCAATTTCTGCAGCTTCTCCTGCATTCCCACAGAGTCACCATGGCTGGTGCTGCCTCTGATGTCTCAGCAACTGAGATGCTGCTCCTTGAGCACCTTTAGTCTCTTCTAACTAAACCTTAACCCTGAGATTTAACCTCAGCAGCAACAGGGCTTGTCAGACCCAGAATTAACTCGGTGCCACCTTCCTGTCCCTGGTTCTGCTGCTCTGTATTGTGTACACATCCAGCCAGAGCTACATCCCACACCTGGAACCTCCAGTTGGACTCACAAACTTGGTTTCTGCAGGTTTTTGATGACCTTCCCCCTGTCCAGTGTTCACCATGGAGCTGGGGTGTACAGGGGACACAAAATTCGGGGGAAACCCCCACTGCCACCCCTTTCCAAGGTTTCACTGCCTGTATGACCCAGCAAGGGAAAACAGTCATGAAAATCCTATAAATACAGGTGGGAAACACTGTTCTGCTCCTGCAGAGATGGAGCAAAGCTTCATCCACAGTGTTTGCTCCAATATATTCATGCAGCGAAACCCAGCACCACCAAGGTCCTGTTTCTCCAGGAGGGGAACAAAATGCTGATTCCAAAAGAGATGCTTCCCACCAAAACAAGAGCCTTCCCAGGGTCCTCTCTCTTACCTGCCTCCTAAAAGCTGATTTTAATAAAATTTTGAGATCTCTAATTTTTTCTCTCTGTATTTATTATATTATACAAATATTAAATATCCAGTGTGCCATTTCAACTATATTATATATTGTATTATATAATATATAACATATAATAAAACATTTATATTTAATATATATATTTGAAATCTTTAAGACAACTAGTTCCTGTGATAAGCAGCTGTTTCCCTCCAGCCCTTTTGCCAGACCATTGCTGGGATTTTGGAGGCTGCTGGTGTTTGATGTGTCCACACAAGGGAACATCTCGCAATCCCAGATAAATTATTGGTGTACTTGAAAAAAAATCAGAGAATTAATGTATTTCAGGGTCTCCTTGGAAACCTAGAGGAAACGTGCATTGTTACAAAGTTGGATGTTATTAGCAGGAATATGTATAGCACAAATTAAGGACTTCAGAGGAGAAGCCACCTTGGATCGTTTGATTAATACAGTAAGTACTTCCTACACCAGCATAAGTGGATTTCAAACAACTTGAACTCAACATAATTAGATAGATTAATAAAGCACCAGAATTAAGGCATTAGGTTGAAAGGAAAAACGTGAAAGAATCTGGAAATCAGCAGATAAAGTGAGAGAAAGTAAACAAGGGAAGGCATCAACCGGCAGCTCATAAATCCTGAGGAGTCTGGACCATGGTCAGCACCATCAGATAATTCCAGGATTAAAAGCCCATCCCGGAAACAGAGCCTTACGCAGGGTTTACATTAAAACCAACACTGAAAAATTAACACTGTTGCAAAATCAGAAAGTCAGAAACTGCCAAAAAATTTGGGTGCAATATATCCTGTGTGACATGCCACCAGCCCTGAGGTGCCACCAGCCTGCCTTGTGCTCTGACCCTGAGGTGGTGAACACATATCACTCCTTCCATGGGACTCTCAGGGTGTCCAGCATTCCATCTGATTTAGATAAAAATTAAAATAAGGGGAAAAAAAATAAAATTTCTAGCAGCCAGACTGACTTGGCTGGGCTCAGTCAGGTCCCCAATTTTTTTTTTTACTTAGAATTTTTAGAATATTTTCTAGAAATTATTATTATTTTCTCTTTCTTTCTGGTTGGGTTTTTTCCCCCTCCCATATTTGTATGCTCCCTGGGTTTGAGCAGGGATGCTCAACACCTCAGCTAACACCTCCTGAGGCTCAGCTGAGTATTCACACCTCAGGTACTTCCCAAGGTGAATAACTCCACTGGACCAGGGTGCTTTTCCTCAGTGCCACATGCCTGAAATAGAAAAAGTTCTCCCAGTTTCCCACTTGACACTCAACCATGGTTTTCCTCCTTCCCTAAAGCAAAGAGCTCGGTGATGGTGCCAGCCCCAAACCCCTGGGACATTTAACTACATTTAGGAGGGAAGCACTCAAACCCACAACAATTCCTAAAGATCAGGAAAATGTAGGAAATCCCCTCTAAGGGCTCAGAAAAGCCCGGCTCTTCCCCATCCCCATCAATTTTTGGGCCCATTGTGGGCAAACCCTCCTTCCTCTGAGCCCATTCATCAACCAGGCCAGCGAGAGTTTTTGCTGCGGCTTCTCCAAACAAATTTCCCCCTTAGGCAGACACCTGACTTGGAAAATTTCAGTCCAAACACCTAAAAAAGTTTTGGCAGAGTTAGAAAGAGTCAGAGGCAGGGGCTGGTTGGAGCTGGGCAATCCTCACCAGTGGTGCTGCTGCACTGAGGCACAGGCCAAAATGAAAATAAATTAACAAACCAGTAAAAAAATAGGAAAAAACCCATCTGAATGAGTCATTGTTTGTCAGAGGAGAGGAGGAATCAGGATTTTTTTGTGTTTGTTTGGGAGGGGGTGGTGCAATGGAGATACTGAAGGAAGAAAGGTTGTTTTGTTTTGCTTTGTTTTACAGCAATATCACAGGAAAAGTCTTTTTGGGAGATTAAGTTGTGCTATTAATGATGAGCAAAATGGCTGTCAGCTTCTGCTCTGGGGTGGGAACACACCAGGAGCTTTATTATACACAAAAATAGAGCAGGGCCTCCCTCCACAGCCAGCCTGGGGCTCTCTGCAGCCTCACTGAGCAGGAACCCAGAGCTGGAGAGGGCACCCAGGGCTGTAACAGGAACCCAGGGCTGGGGCAGGAACCCAGGGCTGGAACAGGAACCCAGAGCTGGAGAGGGCACCCAGGGCTGGCACATCCCTGATCCCTGGAGCAGGAACCCAGCGCAGAGTGGGCTCCCAGCACTGCAGCAGCACCCAGCACTGGGCCAGAGCCCTGTCCCCATCTGCAGCCTCCTGCCATCCTCAGCCAGGCACACGCAGCCAAAGCCAACCCGGGTTGCACAGGTGAGGGGCTCATCCCAGCTGAGGTGGTGAGGGTGGCGCAGCCGGTGCTGCTGGCACGGATGGCACAAACCAACTCCAAATGGGCCTTTATCCTGCTGTCCATCGAAATTTTTATCCTTTTTTGATGAAATGAAGAAGAAATAACATCAATGAATCCTGCCAATATCACATGCCTGGTGGCCTTGTGGAGTCACAGCAACTCCCACTCATTTCTTTTCAAACAGAACTACGAAATAAATACAAAGCAGCACTAAGCCACGTCCTCCTCAACACTGCTGTCAGAAGGACAGAAAACAAAGGCTTTGGGACAATGAGGAAGTTGGGAAAAATCTTAACAACCAGCCCCAGTCAAAGCAAGCTCCACTCCCAGGCAGCCACCACACAAGTGCTGCCCAAATCCCATCCCAAGGCCAGCACATTTGAATTTTCGGAAAGCCTTTAATACCCCATAAAGACTTGCAAAAAAAAAAAAATTAAAGAAAACACTTAAGAACTCTTTTAGGGCTTTTTTGGGTAGCTCCTATTAATGTTTAAGCAAATACACTAAAAAAAATGACCCAGAGCTTCAAGTCTGTAGAATATCCATGTATTGATCCAGTCACATGGATTCCCTGCCTGACACCTGAGACAGAAGTGCAGGGCTGCTTGAGAGAGAAATCCTGCTCTGCCTGATGGGAGAGAAGAGGGCCCTGCCCTTGTCCCCATCCTAGTCCAGGCCAGCTTTGGGGACCCCTGAGCATGCCAAGAGTGGATTGTTTTCCAGCAGCTCTTGCCAGCACCACAGGAATGCCAATGTCATGAATCGTGTCCTTCCTTATAATGAAGGAATCAAACATAAAATTTTAACAGTGAATTTCTTGACCTACACAAGGAGAACTCCCCATGGCAGACACTGCTGTAAAAAAGGCTGTGGAGCCAGCACCACTCATCATCATATTATTTTAGATCTCCCCTTGCATTGCCACCAATAACCTGAATATTAGGTGACCTTCCAGCAGATTTTGAATCAAAATGGCACTGAAATGGCATCAAAATTTTTTGCCTTTTTTTTTTCTTTTCTTTCCCACAAAACATTTTCATGGTGCATCATGGGCTTGATTTTGGTTTGGTTTTTTTGTTTTCAAGAGGAACTAATCCATGGAGCCTCCCTCCCAAGGCAGCAATAGTTAAGCCCATGCTAATAGAAGTGCAAATCAAGACTGGGCCAAGCAACATAATTGCTTTCCAGACGGGTGAACGTGCAGCGATGGAGCAGCCCATCTGCTGAGAAAACGAGTACAACAACTGCTCCATTTTTTTTTCCCAAGCAAAGGTGCAGCAACAAACCCACAAAATAGGTTTTGCTTCCAACAGCCAGCACCTCCGAGCCATTTTTATAATCCTTGTTTTTCTTAGATTATCCCAGTGTGGTTTTTCCCCGTTTCCTGGTTGAGCACTATTTAACCAGCACTAAAGTCTGCAATCATTAAACCACGCGACACGGAGCCAGCTGGGCAGCCAGGAATGGCCAGGAGCAGCAGCCAGGCATTGCTGGAATAACTGGCTTGGTGGCAAATTGATAAAAATAAAAGGGCCTTTGGGGGTGTCAGCTGAAGGTGCTGCTGGGTGGCTGCCCCGGGGGTTGGGGTCCTGCACGGGAAGGTGGCTGAGCTGCCCTGGGTCCCCACCTCAGGTTCCTGCACCCTCCAAGAGCATCAAGAGGACGTAGATATAGAAGAAATAAATAATTATAAGCATCTTTTAGCAACGACCAATTTATTTAATAAATAAAAAACATCTGCTTGGAGGCCTGGGCCTCTGAGCTGAAGTTTCTCTCTCCTGTTAGAAGCAGATGTGCAAGGAGCAAAACCTGGCTTTAAATGAAATCCTGCAAGTTAAGGCATCCAGGCCTTCCCCTCCATCCACCTGCTGCTGTGCCACTCCAGGCACCACCACCCGGGCCCAGCTCCCCAGCTCCTCCAATTCCTGTCATATTCAGACTCTGTGAATCTGCACAGAGGACCAGGGCCCACCCTGCTGGTTTTGGGAGCAAGGTGGGTCAGATCCAAGGCTGCTCCCTGCACTGGGATGTGGGATGAGCTCCAGGACGTGGTCCCTTGCTCAGGTTCAGCTCCATGCTCACTCAGGCATTCACTGAGCCCAGTCAGGAGCAGTCCCAGGCAATCATTAACCAGCACCACCTGCCTTGCCAAAATCAGGTGAAAGAACACCCTTAAGGAACCTGCACCACTCACCAGCCCAGAGAGGCTCTGATTTACTGATAAAGGGCCCATTCCCATGGAAAAAGCTAAGCACAAACATTGCGTGCTCCTGAATTTAAAAGATGTGCTGGAGGCAAGAGGTGAGCGCTGCCACTGCCCTGGGGACTGTCCCTGTGCCGCCCCTTCCCTGGTGACTGTCCCTGTGCCAGCCCTGCCCTGCTGACTGTCCCTGTGCCGTGGCTCACCCACAGGGACCAGAGCATTCCCCATCCATGGTTCCTGGGCACCAGCCCAGCTCACAAGACTCCAAGCTGCATCTCCTCTTTTATTAGGGATTCACTCACCAACCCATCCTTCCTCTGCACTGGTATTTGCACCCCACAGCTCCAGAGTCCTCCAAGACTGGAAAGTCAGAAACCCCTTGGCTTTTACTAAGGGAAAAATTGTGGAATCACAGGCTGCTTTGGTTTGGAAGGGACATTAAATATCATCCACCCCTGCCATTGCCTTCCACTGTCCCAGGCTGCTCCAGGCCCCAGTGTCCAGCCTGGCCTTGGGCACTGCCAGGGATCCAGGGGCAGCCCCAGCTGCTCTGGGCACCCTGTGCCAGGGCCTGCCCACCCTCCCAGGGAACAATTCCTAATTCCCAATATCCCATCCATTCCTGCCCTCTGGCAGTGGAAGCCATTCCCTGTGTCCTGTCCCTCCATGCCTTGTCCCCAGTCCCTCTCCAGCTCTCCTGGAGCCCTTTTAGGCCCTGGAAGTGGCTCTGAGCTCTCTCTGTAGCCTTCTGTTCTCCAGGTGAACACCCCCAGCTATCCCAGCCTGGCTCCACCCCTGGACTCAGGTATCTCATTTTTAGAACTTTTCATCATCGCTCTGCATGCCTGCACAGAAACCAATTTTGAAATGCAGTGGAAAATACAACTACCATGAAATCACCAATTTTGTTGTCTTGCTTTCAGTGGAACAAAGCCCAAAATGGAGGCTTTGCAAGTTCTCAAATACAGAATTTCGGTTCCCAAGAGATTATTAATTTTTGTTATTAAAAATAAAAATGTATTAGAGTTATTTTGTAACAAAAATACTGAACATCCAAACTAAGTCAAAAGTTAAACATGCCACTGCCAAACTTCTGCAAGGCTCAAGTGCTATTTAAAGTAAAGAGTTCATAAACCAAACAAAACTCCGAACAACCTACGGGCCATGATAACCAACATGCAGCAGGAAGACTTCTTTTGCTATGTGTAAATTTCTAATTATAACCACACACAAAAAAATTCCTTCCAAATCCAGTCAGAATCTTTCCTACCTTGTCCCTAGAGACCAGATTTACCCAATCCCGTTTTTAAGAATTGTTTCCATATGTTAATTATTTCCTGTAAAAGATTAACTCCTTTCTCTTTTGTGTTAAATCCGTATGAAGGCCTCAAGTTCAGCCTCAGATGAGCATCAAATTATGGGACTTTTCCATGTTTCAGGCCCAAAATAAATGCTCAAAAAGCAAAACATAAACTTGGGCAAACTCCTACCCAGCCAGGGCTGTCCCCATCAGCCACTGCTCAGTGGAACCAAAGTCTGTTTAAATGTTCGGCTGGGACAAGGAGGAACATTCAAGTGTTCATTGTTGCCTATAAAGAGGAGTATTTGAGAACCTTACTACAAAAAGCAAATAGTCTCTTCAATTTAGTTCCAACTGCAGGTCCAGACCGTTCAGGCACTTTCTGGAGGATTCATCTCATTCCCTTGTCCTTCACTCCATGGAAGCTGCTCTCCAAACCCAAGCAGTCCCTCCAAGCTGGTGCTGCTCCTGAAACGTGTCCTCCAGCACCCTGATCAAACCATGTGGGTTTTTCTCACCGACCCAACTGGGTATTCATGTCTTTCTTTCATTTCCTTTTTTTGGTGGTCTATTATCTCCATCCCAAAGGGCAAAAGTGACCCCAAGTCCTCTTGCCTACTGAGAGCTGGGGACTGGAGAGGGGCATTGCTGAATTCTGCTCCCAGCACTGGGGAAGGGCTCAGATGCCTCCGGCCCCATAAACTCAAAGCGATCCATAAGAGTGTTTGCTTTGTCAGTATGAAAGTGCAGCATAAAGCCTTCAGGCACCAGTTAAATCTCGACATCACTGTATTTATAGTTATGAATAATAAGAGCTTTTCCCCAGCACTACAGCAGCAAGGCATAATTCAACAGAAATTCAATTTTTAAAGGATGATGAATTGTGATACACTGAGATTTTTATGCTCCTGTGACTATTAAGAAGTCCATGATATTCATTTTAGTAAAGTAAAAATTGAATAGGGCTAAGTATTGTTCACGACTCAGTTAAGAGCACCAGTCCCAGTATCTGTGTTGATCTCCATCAGGACTGGAGGGGATGGGCCAGCTCACATCCCTCCTGGGGTCCTCCATCGTTGGTGTCGAGCTCCCAGAGTCTGGGAATCCTAGAGCACCAGCACCTTCCTGAGCAGCTCCCACCAGAGGCCCCCACCACTCTCCTGCATCACACCGCACCACACGGATGTTGCAATTCTCCTTTTCCTGAATTCTTTTGTATTTCTCTCTCTGATTCATCCAAAAAACGCTCCAAGCCTGGTTTTAAAGCCTTCTCCAAGCTCCTCATCACCTATCCCATCTTCCTGGCAATGTCCCAAGGAGCCTGACAGTAACTCCCACACAGACTGTGCTGCTGGACACAGATCTGAGCTCTGACCTGCTGCTCCTGGAGAGCCACACCCAAGTTCTGCCCAGTGAGGATTTTGTGTTTGCTCACTCTGGGTGCCTGAAGTGCCTCTTCTCAAACCAAGCACTGCTGTTCCTCTGCAGTCCCAAAATTCCCCCTTTGGTTCTGTCCCCCCAGCCCACGAGTCAACAATCTTCTCCTTTAAAGCATCAGCAGAATCAACTTGTGAGACTTTGTCCCCTGGGCACAGAGGGACAACGGGGACACCTGGCAGCAGCAGAGATGATGCCCTGACTGTGGCAGTGCTGTCCTCAGCTGAAAGACAGAGAGAGGCAGAGAAATTCTGAAGTGAGCAATTACAGCCCATCCCGTGCGTGAGGATGCTTCTGCTTAATTTGATCAGCTGGGGCCTGGCTTTTCCCCTAACTACAGGGGTTTTTCTCTAATAAAAACCTTATACCCGAGTTCTATTAACCACAGAGGCTTTCAGCATTGAAATAAAGATGTTTTAAATTTCTGATGCTCTTACCATCACTGATCTCTAGCAGCAGGCTCCAGATCTACAGGGCTGTATGTGATTTTACAGGGGCTGATTCACCAAGTTTCATTTTACCCATAAAGGCAACAAAAGATTTCAGCCCAATGCATGGAAAACAAATGCATATTCACAGACCCTCACACACACTGCCTTGTGCTTCAGCCTGGCCCCCCACTGCCAAGCTCTTTGGTGCCTTAGGGTCTGACTTAAATCTAGAAATCAGGCCCTGGACTGACTCCTGGCACATTTACAGTCTGGTTTACGGGCAGCTGCTCACCATGGACCTACAAGGGCACACACACACACACCTCTGCAGGACCTGGACCCCAGCACGGGAACTCTCACATCTCACTCTGCCAGCACCCAGCAGACCCAGCCCTCCAGCCCCTCCACAGCTCGGTATTTGCCAAAGGCAGCAAACACAGACAGGACATGCCCAAAACATCCGCAGATCAACACCAAACAGGCTAGATAAGAAGCCTGATGAGATATGGTCCCTCCACTCTCCACCTTCTCATCTTCCTCCCAACCACAACCACAGGGTCTGCCCTGCCCACTCTCTTCTCTCCTGCCCCAGACCTCAGGGCACACACAGGTGTCTCTACCTCCAGCACTCCCTGACTTCCAAATCCACTAAGACACACCCAGAGTCTCCTGTTCCTCTCTAAATCTCATCTTGAGGCTTTTCAGCTTATAAAGTTTTCCATTTGACTTCATTGGTCTTCAGAAAAGGCTCCTGAGCCTCTTAAGGATGCTCCAAGGCAGAGGCAGCTCTGGACTAACACAACCTTTTGTAGCATCTGCTGGTGTGACCACAGGATGCCCTGGGACCAGCCACACCCAGGGGATGTGGGACTCTCTGCTCAGGGCAGACATCACCCACCAGCACTGACACGTCCTTCTCCCCAGGAAAACACTGCAAGGGCTGCCAAGAGAGGCAACTGACTCCTGAATGCCAGAGCTAGAGGGGAAATTCACTGTGCAGGGACTGTCAGTCAGCCAGCTGATGGGTGCTGCCAGCAGGGCTGGAGGTGTGCCTCATTCCTGGGCACCCAAACCCCATCCCCAGACACCCCAGAGTCACCCCAGAGACACCACAGTGACACCACAGAGACACCACAGAGACACCACAGTGACACCATCACATAAGCATTGCAAGGGCATGAACCAGCAAGGGCTGATCCATCTGTGGAAACAGCCACAATGCTGAGCAGGTGGGGGACCCTGTACCTCCCCTGCCCCTGAACTATTCCTAGGTCCAGGTCCATCTCCTCAGGTCCCTGTGAGACTCCCAAACAAGGACTGGGGTTTGGATAAACATCCCTGCTGTGTCCTGCTCCACCAGATGTCAGCAGGTCAGGTCACAAGGGAACATAAGATGGATTTTTAACATAGCTTCCCAACACCTCCTGGATCAGCCTCTCTCTGTCAGCACCACATGACATTGTTCTCCCTAACAAAAAATACAACTATGAAGAAATGGCACTGACTGTGTGACAATGCCAGACAAAAGAGAGAAACTCCCATGCTCATGGCAGATACAACCACCCGCCTCACACAGAGAAACACAGGGAAAGGTTTCACATTAATTTTTCTGCAGGTGTGAACACCTATGCAAACCTGGATGAACATGGTGCAGCAAGGAATTCAGCCTGGATGTCTTTATATGGGAAAGAAAAAAGAAAACCAGCCTTGTCAAACAGACTTTGAGTTACTTCCTGATAAGATTTATGGGTTTGGTTGAGAAAGATAACTGCTTTAGCATAAGAGACTTAGATTTTTGCACAGCTTACTATTGCACAAGATGTTGAGTCAAAAAAATAAATTAAAAAAAAAGCAGCCCTAAACCAGAAATCAATGTAAACACATACTAAGTGGATTAAAAAACAGCTATCTGATAAATTTTGAAAAACAACTGTAATGAGAGAATCCTCATTTCTTCCAAGAGAAAGCAGTCCCTGAAAGGATTCAATATCTATCACTGATTTACAAGCAGCTAGAAAATCATTCCTAGTCATGTTTGTAGAGAATATAAAATTAAAAATTAGTTGCACATAATTAAAGAGGACAGGTCACTAATACAATGCCATCTGGATCGATGGGTGTGCTAGATTCATTTAAACAAGATGCATTTTTAAGCAGCCAAACTGTGCAAGTAGGAAATAACCAAACTCCAAACTAACGAGCAGCAGAAGGACATTATCCTGGAGAAAGGGTTGGAAGACACTTCTCTGGAGACCAAAGGGAGTCCTGCTGCCCCTGAGAGGCCACAGAGGAGGCATGGGGTGTTCCCTGAGGATGATGAGGCTGTTCAGTGTGCTGCCACCACCAGTGACATCTTGATTTTGTGCTGTTTCCATTTTATGTGCAACAAATTCACCCAGAATGTGAAAGAAGAGGCTCCTCGCATCCTACAGCAGGAATGTGACGTGTGCCCATCCCTCCTCACAGCCTGTGACAGGGCCTGCATGATGAGCAGCCTTTCCAGGCTGGACGGAGCATTGTCAGGACTCACTGGTGCTGCTCAGGCTCTGAAGTCAGCCCCGTTTTCCTCCATCCTCCCTGGCTTGGGTCACTGCAGTCCAAGAGCCTGTTTATTGCTGAATTAGTCAGATGGGGTCCTGTCAAAAACAAAGCTCACTCTCCAGCAAATCTGATCCCATCTAACAAAAATCTGCATAGCTTGGACCCAGAGATCCTGACTTATAGCTGCAAAGCCCAAGGAAAGAAACAAGGAATGAGGTAGCAATTATTTTCTTCCCACTTTACGTCTTATAAACCCCTTTTCCTCCTTGGCTGCCCGATTTATTTTTGATGACTGCCCTCGACGGCAGCTCCAGAAATCAAACATTTAACCTCTGCAAGTTGCTTCCCTTAATGAATACACAGCAGTTTGCTATTCATTACAGCCAGAAGGAAAAGCCAAATCTGTTTGTGCTGCATTAGCCAGCAGGGCTGTTAAACCCAGCATGGACAGTAGCCATGGCGACCTCCTCGGCAAGGAACACCAGACTTTTCCAAAGGCTGTTGTCAGTGCTCAAAACATAAAATAGAAGCAACTTTTTATTAGTACTGCTAGTATTATTTATTTCTAGTTTGGAAGAGAATTCACCATCTGTGAAAGATGGCAGCCCGGCAGCACTAAAGAAGTTCACCCACAGACTGAAGATAAAATGCTCAAGGTGTTGAGAGTTTATTGTAGGGTAGCTGAGCTCTGACCTGGAAATAGCCACCTTTATAATGACACAGCAATTGATCTCTGGGCACACCAAAACCCGTGGCAGTTTGCTAAGGGCACTGGCTGATGTTCCTCTGCTTATCTCCAGTACACAAAACCCCACTCAGGTCTACCAGGACAAAGCCATCCTGAAGTTGACACAGTGATGTTTTTCTGTCTCTAAAAAGAAGAAGGACAAGGCAAAGGATGAGAGATTCTATGGCAAGACAGCTCCAGAGGCTCAAGTAAACCTCCCTCAGTCACTGTAAGCACTCAAAGCTATGAGAAACACCAACCAAAATGCCTGAAGCATCATGCTGTCTCCCAAACACCAGTTAGGATTGACAATTTTCATGTGAGCTGATAAGTAATTTCTCTTCATTTCTTGAGCTGGAAAATCTAAGACAGATCATATACCTGACCAGAGCCACAGAAGAAGATTTTGTGAGAACCAGACACTTATCTCTTGAATTTCAGTCTTCCTTTTTATTCACAAAATCATTGCTTTGTTTTGGAGAGGATATCTAAGTGCCAAGGGTCATCCCCCGACTCTTCTGGATAGTCAAAACATCAAAAAGCAGCTAGAGACAACCTGGCCAGTGAAAGGAACAATGTTAAGGGCTCTCCAAACCACTTACTGCCACTGCACTTATGATTAAAGGAAAACAAGGTCATCTGATTGCTTTTCAAAGCTAAGAAGGTTATTCCAGAATGGAGGCATGCAGACAGTGAGCTCCCACTACCCAGGAGCGTTCATACAGACTGACACACGTGGGACTGCAGCAAATAACCAGGGACTGCTCTTTGTGGGCTGCTGAGAGTGCTGTCCCAGAAAACGTGCAGCTCCCGGTGTGTTCCCACGGGCAGGGGACATGCTGGGACACGGATCTGCTGTGAGCAGAAACACAAATTCAACAACAAACCCTCCCTCCATCAGAATGCTGCCACAGCTGCCTGCTCCTCCCAAAGGGGATTTGGCAAAAACACACCAATGCCTGAGACCCAGCAGCCTCTTCTGGCCTCTCTTTGCCCACGATGCAGAGCCCAGACCTGACGCCATCCCCCAACGCACCCACTGTGCTGCCCACCGAGGTCTGGTCTGCAAACAGCCCCAGAACAGGCTCCACATCGCTGCCAGCCCTGGCACAGCAGCCTCTGGGGACAGAGGTGACACTTCCCGCCCCATTTCAGCCATCAGTCAGGCGGATTTGCTGTGCAGACACTCGAGGGATTCCTCAGCTCTGGCCCAGACACACAAAGCAGCTCCGAGCCCTTGTGGCAGCAGTGCCAGTCCTCTGGCAGCATCAGCAGGCAGTGGCACTTGCAGAAGTGGCTGAGCAGCCAGTGACCAGTGTTGGCCACCACACACGGTCTGGCCTTTGAACTGCCAGATCTTCTTCTGGCCTGAAGGCTCTAAACTATCTCCTCACAAAGCCAATGCAACCACTGTCCTGCTCCAGCAGTGTGGGGGGAAACACAAAACCTGGGCACAGCTTAAGTCTCAAGCCCCTGTGCTTGGTGGATACAAGATTTACTTTTCTCCAACTATCTTCCACAGCTTTGAGCTAAATGGACGCTGCTGAAGACCCCGACAGTTCCCACTCTCTATGGCTAAATGCAATTTTGAGGGGCTACAGCTCTGGGAATCACTTGTTAATGTCAGCCTGAATGAGCATTAACTCGGTTTTTAATGAAGTGTAGAACACACCAAACAGAATACACTGATTTGAAGGGCAACTAAAAATGCCCCAAGATTTTCACTCTTCAACATCTTACCCACAAACTTATTTTCAGAGTCAAGCACTTCCTCCATGCTGCATTTTTATGTATTTAAGTTAGAATATAGAACACAATCAGTAAGATCACCTGGGATAATGAAAGGTCCCTACCCATGGCAGAGGAATGGAATGAGATGAGCATTAAGGTCTCTTCCAACCCAAACCCATCTAGGATTCTATGGCTGAATCCATAACCAACCTTTCTCTCATGACTGAGGTGATTGGAGACATCCTGTACAGTATGAAAGCTGCTGGGTCCAGCTGTGCACACAGCATCAGCCCCTGTTACACCCTCCTGGATACAGAGGGAGGCTTGGGCTCTTCACCTTACCCCAGCAATGCCCTCCAGGGGCTGTGAGCAGAGCAAGGGAAGGCAGGAGGAGCTGCACAGCCCAGCACAGTGGAATGGAAAACACCTCTTTGGCTGTTCCAGCAGCTCTTGGAAGAAAAGAGCCCTTCTCAGAACAGGGACACCATCACTGCTCCATGGCACAGGCAGAAGCCTGGTTCAGGGTGTCTGGCAGCAGTCCTGGCCTGGCTCCAGACCCATCAGTCCTCACCCACTGAGTGTGAAACGCTCTGGCTCCTGCATCCTGTGTTTGTCACTCGGCTTCATGCAGGATCAAGCCCTTGCAAAAATGGAAAGCAGCTGGTCCACTCCTGTCTGAGAATGCCTGCATGAGGAAAGCTGAGCAGGCTCAGACCATGGGTCCATAGAAGGGTTAGAAAAGTGTATAAAACCAGGAAAAGCCTAAGTGCAACATCTCCAGAATCATTTCACATCCTCCGCTGAGCCACCAAGGGGCTTCACAGGAGAGAGGTGTTGTCTTTGTGCTTGGTTGCTGTCAGCAAAAATTTCTTTCATTAATTTATCCAGTTGCTGCTTTTTTACTATTCTATAAACATAAACCATAAGACCAGGCTCTCACACCAGCCAGGATGGAAGACACATGAAGCATTCCTACCAAACCCATGCCAAATGCTGAAGTGCCTCACATCACACACAAAAACAAACAGAGTAGCTACTGGAAGGCAACTTGGAGAGAACACAGAACCAGATTCATAGAGTCACAGAATCATTAAGGTTGGGAAAGACCTCCAAGATCATCAAGTCCAACCTTCAACCAAACACCATGTCTCAGGTTGCAAGGTGTAGCTGGGGGTGTGTATTCTATCCCCAGCTGTCAGAGGTGGGGCAGGTATCTGCTGTTCATTGGGCAGTTTTTCTTTATCCCTTCCACAGCCAATCCTCCCTCCAGGAGATCTCTGCTGTTCATGGCCACTGAGTGTCCCTGCATGGCTGAGAAAATTCCATCATCCCATCGGGAGAGGCTCTGCCCAGGGGAGGAGCCAAGCATTCCTACCTGGATAGAATCTGCCATGGAACAGCCCAGCAGCCTTTTCCCACTGCATTCCCAGAGTTTCAGCTTTCTTCTCCCCTGCATTCCCAGAGGGAGCCCAGGCCCATCTCCAGCAGCACTGGAGCTCCAGAGGAAAACTCCACCCTTGTACAGGATCCCTGCTCCAGCAGAGCCACCCCTGGCACTGCAGGAGGGCTGAGCCACCATGGAATGGCACTGCCACCAGCACCCTGACACACAGGGGGGCAGCTCCTGTTCTGACTGTCAGTGGTTTGTTTTCTTTTTTTGTACTATTGCATTTGTATTTTTAATTTTCCTAGTAAAGATCTGTTATTCCCATTCCCATATCTATGCCTGAGAGCCCCTTAATTTCAAAATTATAAAAATTTGGAGAGAGGGGTTTACATTTTCCATTTCAAGGAAGTCTCCTGCCTTCCTTAGCAGACACCTGTTTTTTCAAAGAAAAGCACACCACCATTCCCACTAAACCCTACCACAAAGTGGATCTCAGAGCAGAGCCAGCAAAACACATTTCTGAGCACACGAATGATAAATCCTGCCCAACACCCAGCCCTGGCTGGGGGCATCATCAGTGCATTAACTGGTTTTCCAGCAGCAGCAGCATGGATGAGGAGGCCCCTTGAGTGGCTGTGGGGTGAGCAGCCCCTGCCTGGTAAATTCACCTTCAGCCCAGAACCAGGCTGCAGCCACATCTTCCCTCTGCCTTCTCCACTCCTCCCAAGCCACACAATTCTGCCACCTCCCTGCACAGCTGGGGGCTTCCTCACTGTACCCTGTGAGAGGGGCACGTAGTTTGAAAAACAAACCCAAAACTGTGTGGTGCCCTCGACTGTTCCCGAATCCTGGGGACGTGTGGGAAGCGGGCTGAGCAATGTTTCTGAACCAAACGTTCAGCTTCCAGAGACTGTTCCCAGCTGGATGGGAGCCACCAGCACGAGCCAAGGCGTGAGCAGCCTCAGCCCTGGAGTGTGCTGTTAAGTACCACAACTTACAGTAGGCGCCAAAAACCAAAAATTAGGATTTATCTTTTTTTTTTTTTGAGTTTTAAATTAACAACACAAACTTAATGACATGAAACTTTTTGCCCTTTTTTAAGGCCCAGTGTGATAGCACTGCACTGAGCAAAACCTTTGCTGAACATCTCATGGCCTGATTGTCTGAGAGAAGAGCTGAATGGGCCAACAGGAGAGCAGCATTTGGGCACTTCAGAAACAGTGCTAAAGAACTTAACACAGGACATTTATTATTTTAAAGTAGCTGGTGGTGCAATTTGCAAAATCTATTTCAAAATCTATTTCTCCTGGAAATATTTTCATGATTTAATAAAATTAAAGGGAAAACTGGATATATGTTTAAGTATTGCTTTCACATTTCAGCCTCCAAAATTTTACTGTGCTGCAGTGTGGAGGAGAACCAGACAATGAAAAGTAGAAGTGATCTCGCCCGGGTTTCATTTGTGAGAGTCACAAGTGAGATGTTTATAGGATGGATGTGTTGTCTCATTTGGTTTTAGGAACCTCTGTCTCTGCCAGCAAGGTAAAGAAGGAGTCCAGAGCATTGAGTGTTGGCTTTTCCTCAAATAAATCTGCATCTCTAAAAGGGTCGGTGATGGCCAACCATGACTGTTCCTGTCCCACACTGCCAGCTGCCCTCTGCAGCCTGGAGGGCTCGGGCTGCCCAGGGAGGGCCCAAGGCTCCTCAGCCCAGGGCACTGAGCGCTGCCCGGGCCCAGCCCTGAGGGGTTTGGTAGCCATTGGGGCTGAAATGCTGGCCCAGTGCCAGCAGGGCTGAGCCTTTCACAATACCAGGGACTTCTGTGAAACTTCTCTCCAGAATTTATGTCCACTCATTATCTACTACAAAATATGTTTCTGTATCTAAAGGGAAGTCTCTTTAGGGGCATACACAGAGGCACAAGCTATGGAGGCCAAGCACGTGTCATTCCTTGTCTGTTCATGATGGAATCTCAGGCTGGTTTGGGTTGGGAGAGACCTCAAAGCTCATCCAGTGCCACCCCTGTGCTCATCCCTGCCACACCTTCCACTGTCCCAGGCTGCTCCAAGCCCCAGTGTCCAACCTGGCC
Source organism: Irena cyanogastra (assembly GCA_013397155.1). Lineage (NCBI taxonomy): Eukaryota > Metazoa > Chordata > Aves > Passeriformes > Irenidae > Irena > Irena cyanogastra. The sequence continues at coordinate 264,066 of VWZV01017174.1, read as the reverse complement.
TTGGACACTGCCAGAGATCCAGGGACAGCCACAGCTGCTCTGGGCACCCTGTGCCAGGCTCTTCCCACCCTCCCAGGGAACAATTCCTTCCCAATATGCCATCCATTCCTGCCCTCTGACAGTTTAAAAATATTCCCCCGTGTTCTGTTTCTGTCTGCCCTTATGAAAAGTCCCTCTCCCTCCTTTTTTACAAGCCCCTTTGAGGCCCTGGAAGTGGCTCTGAGCTCTCCCTGGAGCCTTCTCCTCTCCAGGTGAGCAGCCCCAGCTCTCCCAGCCTGGCTCCAGAGCAGAGAGGCTCCAGCCCTGGAGCAGCTCCATGACCTCCTCTGGACTGGCTCCACCAGGTCCAGGTCTTGTGCTGAGCACCCCAGAGCTGGAGGCAGAATCATTCTATGATTCTATGAAAAAAATCCCATGGCAAGAAGCATTTAGACCCTGTGTTGGCCCTGTGCTAATCCACATCAGATAAACACCTTTTCCAAACCCAGAACTCTGTCCAGCAGCCCCTGAGCAAAATCAGATCCACAGCCATTGGCAGCATCTTGTGGAGAACAGAGATTTATTGCTCCTTGTGCTCCTCCAAGTCCTCTGGACCTTCCTGCATGTACCAGCCTCACCAAAACTGCAGCAGGGCCTCGGAGCAGCCAGGGAAATGCAGGGGATGACAAATAATCAATTCCTCCTGGAGCAGGGGGGCAATCATTTATTTCACAGTTGCTTTGCACCTGTAGAGAAGTCTTGGCACCACATCTTAACTATACCTTCAATGCTCCTACGAGGCACTGAAGGTGCTCTGGGGGATCATGCAGTGTTAATATAAATATATTAAGAAAATAAATGAGGAGCTGCTCCTGTGAGCTGCAGTTAACATCTCATGCAGTCCATTACAGACTCCTAAATTCAGGAAAAATCTTGAATTTTCATTAGAGACAACCAAAAGGTCAGTCTTTCTTATGGGATTTCAGCCATTTGAGTGCCCTTTTGAGCTACAATCTTGAAATTAGGAATAATTCATTCATTACAGACTGCTGATTACAGGAGGGGGGGGGAGGAAACAGAAATTTGACATTTCTTTCCAGTTCACCAAAAGGTCAGTCTACTGATTTACAAAATTTATATTAATTTTAACTCTGAGCCTGCCACACTGGGCACGAAGCATCCAATTTGAGGAAATTAAGGCCATTTAAGGTCTCCAGTTGCATTTATCATTTAGAATGCAAAAAAGTTATCAAAGGCAAAGCTGAGAGAGGCAATGGCCAAAGTCATCCAAATTTGGAACAGCTGCCAATTTTAAAACACTAAAATGCCTTTCAAAGAATAATTAAAAAGAACCCAGATTTTAAGCCTCTTCTTGCCACATTAGTCATCTTCTTGCCACTGCCAGACACCAACTGCCATTGCTTCACATGACAGAAAGAAGCTAAAATTTGAGCTGGAGCCATCTTTCATGGCAAATCCATCTGCCCTCAAGTCACACTGGACTTAGCTGGACTCAGACCACCACCAGGCACTAAGGCCACCAGGTTCCCTTGCCACCACCAGCCAGCTCACATCCTGGAAATCCTCCACTCAGAGGTTGAAAACACCGAGAGATGAGGAGGAGGAGGAGGAGGAGGCAGCAGCATGGAAGTGATCTCTTCAAGCGGCCGGAGCAAAGGAAGCAATGTTTCAGAACTGACTCAAAGGTCATGGGGAGGAAGGTGGGAGGTGTCTCCCACAAATTTGGAAAATATTGCCAAGCTGCAGAGCAGGACCCAGCCCAGGAAGGCCCAGCTGGGGCTCCCCAGCCCTCGGGACAGCTCCAGCACAAAGCTCAGCCACAGCAGAACCAGAGAAAAGCCACAGTCAAGAGACCCCTCCCCAAAATCCCCAGCGCTGTCAGCCCCTTGCTGGGCTTCAGGAGTGCTGTTATTTGTAAATCAGTCCCTGGGGAGACTCCCAGCACGGCAGAGCCCACCTTGTGCAGTGGCAGGGCTCAAGCTCCTTCCCTGCCTCCCAGGAAGTTTTGCTCAGCAGCTCTGCCTCCCAAGGCAGGGAAAAGCAGTCCAAGGTTTGTGAGGAGCAGCAAGGAGACAGAGCAATCCCCACGCCTGCTTTCCTGCCCGGATCAGCAGCCCAGCCCCTCCCTCACCGGGAGCTGTCCTGCCCAGGGAACGGCTCCCAAGGCAGGGATAAACCTTCAGCTGCTCTAAACCAGCCCCATTCCCACCAGCCAGCACTGCTGCCCTCCATTCCTTTTTTGACAGAAACTTCACTCTTTTTCAAAAAATTTTTATGAAGACACACTGATAAAAAATTGCAAGGAGGTCTGTTCAGGCAGGAGGACCTGTGTGCACCCAGGCTCTGCTGCTTCACACTGGCTTCTTACGCAGCAGCCTGACAAGATCCTCTTCAGACAGGAAAAATTAAGGAAACCATCTTGACATTGTGGTACTTTTGTGCTCCAGCTATAACCTCTGCCCATCAAGCCTTTGTCCATTCTACCCGTGTTTATGCTGTAAGAAGATTTACATTTTCGAGCTTCTTAAACACAGAAAGTTAGATTTGACCACTTTCCCTTTGGAAAAAGAAGTTCAGTGCTTGGTTCTGTTTTGAAAATTGGCCTTGGTACAAGATTTTAAAATAAATTGCTACTTTCTAAACTATTTGCAAACACTAGTTCCTCTTTGTATTTCATTTCTTCAGGGGAAAAAAAATCTAAATCCAATCCACAATCAGACATTTGCCTTTTTTTTCTCCTTTTTAATTTAGTAACTTGTGAATTCATGCATTGACCCAGCTGAACAAAGGGCAAAGACTGTTAAATTCCAGAGCCCAGGAGATATTCGGTTACTCATTCAAGGCCTTCTACAGGGTTTAAAAATAAATAAAAATGAGCCTTAGCGAGGAGGAGTGGCATATTTGGAAATGACACTTTTAAATTAACAACTGAAAAGGGGAGAAAGGTAAACTGAGAAGAGATTAGCTGCCGGCTGTGCTGTGAGGGAAAGATGGAGAGTGGGTTGGAACTCATTAGCCCAATTACATAATAGATTGTTTTGGCCAAATTCAAAGGCAATAAAAGCAGAGAGAAATGAACATTAGGTACCAGCAAAGATGGAGGAGGTGGGGGAAAGAAAAAGAAAAGGCTTTTTATGATTTTTTTCGTGAAGCTTCTTTCAAAGATTCCATATTTCAGCAGGGAAGCACCGAGCAGAGGCAGGAATCTGGTAAATAACCAAAATAAGGCTGGGGGTGCCCAACACCAACGCTACAGTGGTAGGGAGAGAGTGCTGGAACACCAACCAAGGGAGAAAACAGAACTTGAAATTTCCCTGCCTTCCCTTCCTCCTGGCCCTGAAAAATCACATTTCATTGAATTCAAAAGCATTCTGAAATTTTACTAGTTTAGGAAAGATTGAATAAGCATGTAATTAAATTAATTACAGAATCACTGCTCTGCATCCTACTGCAGGAATAGCAGTGAATCAACCAAATGGATTCAAAATCACTTCCTAAATGCTTTCCAGTCAAATAAAACTTCAAGTGCAGCTTCAAACCACTCACGGCACAGTCCACAAAAGCCCAACCCCTCCATCAGTTTCCTCCAGCAATACAGGACACGCTCCTAAAGAGCAGGACCCGAGCTGGAGGATTTCCTTTCCCAAATAAACAGCAGCTGCTCGGAGCTGGATGCCTCCTGTCCTGTCTGAATCCCCTGCCTGCATCCCCTGCCTGCATCCCCTGCCCCACTGGGCACTGCTCAGCTGCTGTCCAGGACAGTTCCCTGGACAGCCACCACACCCTGCACCTGCACCCTGCAGCAGCACAGAATCATTTAGGTTGGAAAAGATCTCCAAGATCAAGTCCAACCTTTGATTGATGTCCACCTTGTCAACCAGACCAACTTCTTTTTCCAGCTCCACATTTATCACCCCTGAGCACAAGGAGGAGATGGGAAAAATCCCTCTGCATGTTCATGGCTAAAGGATGCACACAAAGTGCATGCACTAATTGAGGATGAGAGCCTGGTTCCCACAAGGAAAGTGCCACCACCACCCCCACAGCCTCTGCAGGCCCACAGCTGAGACTCCAGGGACTCAAACGAGGGTTCTGTGTGGCTCCACACAGTGAGCTGTGCTCCTGGCTGGAGTAAGACAGCCAGTGCTGGCCTACAGGAGAGCATCATTCCCTTTGCTGAGGCTGCCTGAGATCAGAAGAGCCTCTTTTTCCCCTGTGGGAGAGCAGAAGAGCACAACCAGAGCTGGATTAGCTACAAAAGGCACGAGCTGCACCCCAGCCCTGGCAAACAGGAGCCAGCGAGCAGCAGCATGAGCACAGCAGTGCAGGAGCAGGCACAGGCATCTGCTCCTCCAGGAACAGGGAACAGCCTCACCCACTCAGCTGGGGGTAAGGCTGCCTCTGTTAATGCTTAATGGGCAGGCAGGGTCACAGCCTCCCCTCGGCCAGCAGGGCTGGAGGCTGCCAGTAGCCCTGGATGCAGTGGGACCATCCTGGTGCACCACAGGGCTGCACCGGGGCTGCCTCGCTGCCTCCCCGCAGCACAAGGCCCAGGCAGGAGGCCCATGGGTTTCAGGGGGAAGCAGTTTGATGGCCAGGTGGGAGCTCTCTCTCTGGATACTCCCTCCCCTTTCACACAGGGGATCCAGCAGCTCCTGCTCCCACGGCACCAACACCGACCCTGCCAGCTCGGCCCTACGTGACACACACAGTGTCCCCTTCCAGAAGGGCTTCTAAAGATCCCCAAGGCACACACAGCAGTGACAGAGGGGCCTGTCACACTGACCTGAGCACGGCCACAGCAGCACACACCACTGCTCCAGGGAAAGCAAGTGCAACTGCTGACAGCAGCAACCAAACACCAACGCTGACCTGGGGGACTTGGCGCAAATGAAATGAAAGAAGTTCCTCCACCAGCAGTGCTGCTTCCAAAGATGTTCAGCCACACTCTCCACGGCTCCAGCAGCGAAGGCAGCAGCCAAAGGCAGCTTGCATTCCCTACCCTATGGGAGACACTGCCCCAAAATCCCTCAAGTGGCACCAAAGATGGAAACAGCCAAGCAGGGAACACCTGTGGAGCTGCACCCATGGAACAGGTGCTCAGGCAGCAGGACACCAACACCACCTCCTGCTTGCCCAGACAGAAACACTTATTAAAAATCCAAATAAGAACTCCAGGACCCACACTGTATTCAACAAGCTGATGGTCCTTTTGCCCACAGAAAATTTCACCGGGTCCCCCTAGGCCTGATGTGATCATACAGGATCCTCATCTTAAAGCAGAGTGACCAGCTGTGAAAGCCAGCTCGAGCCTGTTGGTGTATGCAGGGTTGAGCAGGAACAAATACAGACAGGGGGTTTCTCAGACTGTTGTCACTGCAGGAGGACTTGTAATGTCCCCCAAAAAACACTTTAGCTGCTGAAGCACCTGCCAGCATGTGCAGCCACACGTGCTGCCTGACCTGGTCATGGCCAGCCCAGAAGCCACCAAGAGCTCAGTGGATGGGCTCCAACTCCTCAGCTGACCTTCCCTGAGCCCAGACATGGCCGCAGGAGCAGCAGGACCTCCAGCACCACCCTGGGCATGCACAGAGTTGGTGCTCTCCCAGCTGGCAGTGACGTGGGGCACCCCGAGCTGCTCCATGCCCCGACACTGTGGATGGAGACCTCAGCCCCCCGAAGGCATTTCTAATTACTGCAGTAAAAGGTGTGAAACACTTCCTTACACACACACACTTGGCCATCTTCAGGGGCTGGGAGCCAAACCTCTCCTTGGCAGAACTAAAGCAGGCTCCAAGGCACCCTGGGGAGTGCTGGGGCTCTCTGGGGCTCGTGCTCCCCTGGCTCGTCCCTCCTGTGCCCCCTCACACCCACATGCATCAACCACACCTGCCCATGAAAACATCATCAAAGATCTTTGCAAGGCAGCCGACTTTCAGAGTGACTCAGATAAACTGAGCAGTGAAACACTGCCAAGACCAGCTAGGACTGAACAAAACCTCCCAGAGAAAGCAAAGGGGAAACGGGTGAGGATCCCCTGTGCTGACCATGCTCTGAGGAGGGGCTGGGAGGTGCAACCCCTCCCAAGGAGCTTCTCACAGCTCTGCAGGGGGAGATGTGCAGCACCAAGTGGGAGAATGGGCAGAAACCACTAAAATCAAGCAAAGCAGTCAAATCAGAGTAGAATTATAAAAAAGATCCAAGAGTTCCATGCTTTGTGTTAGGAAGGGGTCAAGCCTGATCTCAGTTGGCCTTTACATGCAGGGAAAACATCAGCTCAGTGCAAGTTACCAGTAGGAGAAGAAAAGGAAGAGAAGGAATTGTTTAAAAAGGTAAAATAAACAGAAACCACAATTGTGCCATGAACCCATCCCTACCACAGCCTGCAGGCTTGGCCACCCTGTCCCAAAACTACTCTGGGAGAAGTGAGGAAGGAATGGAAATCCACCAAGTTTCACTTTACTACTCCTTTATTCCAGCACCATCAGACATGGTGCCAAGATTTGTGCCAGGACTGGGGCAGAGGCAGGGGAGCACATGGCAGTGGCATTTCAGGCAGAAGTTTTAAGTAACTGCTATTTGGGAAATGGGGTACAGAGGTACCAAATGTGTTTTCTTAAATATTCGTATAGTTGATTTATTTTTTTTTATTATTTAACCTTTTAAAAAATTATTTAACTTTCAAAAAGGCAATTTTTTACATAGTAGCACTTTAAGCCACTAATATCAATTTACTCATTTTTCAGTTGAGCTCCAAAGAATCCCAGTAACAGGGTAAGCTCCTCATGTAAATTTAAATGTCCCAAATTGTCTTGATAAACCATCAGACACAATAGTAATGGAGTAGCCACATGTAGCTCTGGGCACCAACATTTTATGGGAAAAAACTCTAAGATATCAAAGTCAAGTGTGCTTTATTTCAAAATTCAGGGAGGCAAAAGGTCCTTTACATCCACATCCAGTGCTCAAGGCCAGCAGTCCCTGTCCCATGGAACAGGGAGAAGGAAAGGCTCTGCCGGGCTAAGAACACACTGTCACAAATTCTCGTTGTAACAGAAAACCCAGCTGGTTCATTCACAGCCATCCCCACGGTACCATGGCAAACAGAGCAGAGTTTGCTCAGAAATGACTGTGGTCCCTGGTGAAATTAGGTGCTGCCCTCCATTGTCACTCTGCTGATAAAGAAGCTTCACATTAAAAAAAAACCAGCATTGCAGGGAACTGCACATTTGCCTAATTCTGGGATTTTACCCTTTTTCCTGAGGCGGTGTGCTGAGCAAAGGCACGTTCCAGCACAGCTGCCTCCTGCCCCACTGGGAACACACAGCTGCTTCACAGCTTCCTGTCACCAACCCTTTGTACCCCCTGGTGAGCTGCATCTTGGGAAACCTGTGAAAATTTTGTAAGAAATGGAGCATAAGAGGGGGAACTGCCCAGTGCATCCCTTGTTCCAGTCCCTTGTTCCAGGACAGGTCAGACCACAGGACATCAATGTCCCCTCATGCCACAGGCTCTGGATTACTGCTGGCACTCCAGGACAGGCATGCTGGGATCCTGTCTGTGGGATCAGGCTGCCCAACACGAGCCCCTGCTGGGCCCTCGCAGCTCTGTGTGAGCCACACTGGCCAGGCACTGAGGGAGCTGCTCAAGAATCACATCTGTGAGCAAACAATTACTCAAAGCCAACATCCAAAGGCTGCAGCAGAGCTGCAAGGTTCCTGGAGAGGGCAGAAGGCTGGAAAGGACAAAGGGAGCCAGCCTGACGGCTTCCATGTGTCTTCTCAGGAGCCTTCTAGGACTGCCCTGGAGCTCAACCTGGCACAAGAGCCCTGCACACGCTGCAGGGGGAAGCAGTAAGATGGGACACAAATATTTTTATATAGCACGTCCTAAAACAGAACTCTCCATCTGGCTTCATCCCAAAGGAAGGTGCACCTGCTTCTTGGAAAGCAAGGGCTCCAACGGCCACTGCATGGCTCCAGCTGCAAGGCAGAAGCTCCCCGAGTCTTCAGGCATTAAATACAGTTACTGAGATAAAAATTCAGGGGAGGCCTGGCAGCAGCTGGAAGGGTGAGTGCACTGCTCGGGGGTGTTTTTGTTCCCAGGGCTCAGAGCCATGATGAGAGCTGGCATGGGGTCTGGTCCCAGCCCAGTGGAGGTAGGGCACGGCAGGGGGGACGTGGCATTGCTCTAGGGCTCAAAACCCAGCTCCTGCTCCTGTTTGTGGCTCTGGCAACCCTGGGAATGGTTTACTCTTCAACTACTTGTAACCAGCCTAGACACAGTGCCCAGCTCCACCAGACCTGAGCTCAGCCAGCAGTGCCGAAGAGCTGACGCTACACAAGCTGAAGAGCCCCTGCTATCCAGTCGTGCAAGAAAGCAGGGTCAGACCCCAGTGTGAGCACAGAGAGATGACAGCTCCAGATTTGGTGCTGAGCTTGAATCATACCATGCCTTAACACACGAGGGGAACAGAGCTGAGCCCTGAACGGAGCTGACGCTGCAGCAACATCCCCACGCAGGTCACAGCAACCACACGAGCTGCCCCACTGCAGGTTCAACCACGTCCACGTGAGCTGCTGACCACACTGCAGGGAGAGCTGCTGAAGGAAACTTCTCCCTCCACAGCCACACCATTGCTGAACTTCAGTGCTCTGGTTTTAATGCCACAGTTCTCATCCCCTTACACTGCAAGAGAGGTGAGCCCCTGAGTGGCAGTGGCCTGATGGTACTGTGTGCTGCCTTCCTCCTCATACCCCTCCAGCTCCTCTTTCTGTTTCCTGCTGTCCACTCACTGCTCCCCTCCACAAGCCAAGTTACTCACCAACCTGGCACAAAGCCCTGCTTTTTTTATTTTTTTCTTTTCTTTTTTTTTTTTTTCAATGTGCTTTTCCAAGGTTAGGGACATATAAATCAAGCCCCAGAAGGCTCCAGCAAACACGAGCCCGTGAGATCAGCAGTAGATGACCACAGACAGAAGGCAGAGGACCAGCACTTCAGTCTTTTGGCAACAGCGTGCTCTTGGCCAGTCTCCCTTTCCCAGCTTTCAGGCTCTGCTTGCCACCCACTCCTCCCTTCCCCGGGATGACTCGCAGTGTCGTTAACATCCAACAAACGAGAGCTGAGGGAGTTCACACCTCAGTTATTCAGTAACACTGCCGGCAAACTCGAGACTCCAACGTGCTGCTCTGCCTCCAGACTGCGCTTGGAAAATCCTTCTCATAAAAAGCACACAGCTATTTTTAAAGGAAATCCTGGATGCCTCTGAACGTGCAGGCAGCAGGCAGCCACAAAGGTACATGGAGCCAAGGAGTCTCTGGGCTGGATCTGGTAGTCTGACACCACATCTGCAGCGCTCTGGCGGCCGCGGCCAAGCAGGGAACGAGGCTGCGGCGCCGGCCAAAGCCACGGTGCTGCCGGTGGTGCCAAAAGACACAAGAGTGTGGCCAGGAGCATGGCAGGAGGATCTCAGGGGATGCAGCAGCTGCTGGTGATGGTCAGCACTCCCTGCCAGGCACAGCACGGCGCTGGCAGCTGTTACACCCTGCGCACATCACGTCCAGCAGCGCACCTGAGTGCAGGCGTGGTCTTGCCTTGCTTTCGTCAGAGTTAATGCAACCAGGTCAAACAGTGAAGGCTCACTGGAGTGAGAATTTTACTGAAATTGCATTACTCAGCCTTTAAAGGCTCCAAACGATCCTTTCAAGGAAGAACCAGTGAAGAAAAAGGATTAATTTCTCAAAGTTCAAAGGACAGAATTTATTTTTGGAAATCATGTTTCACTACAAATCCTGCAACTGAAACAGATCAAAACCAGCAACACCACAAACTAAATCTGAAGGACAGGACAGTTGGAAAATCTCTCTCCAACAAAACAGAGGAGTGATAGAACAATTCATGGAGGGAACATCTTGGTCTCATCCACTACTACTTCTACAGGCAGCAGGTCTACACAACTACCTCTCTGCCAGGACCTGAGCTCCATTGTTCCAGAGCAATGGCTCCTGAGTGCATGAGTCCTGACAGTGTCCTGCATCCCATTCCCACCTGCCATGGTCCCAAAGGCTCATTAAGAGACTCCATTCATGCCACCCCCTTCCTTACCCCTTCACTGACATTTGGGCTGATGCCAACCAACTACAGTGTGTTGGGACAGAGAAGCTGGGATTTGAGAGCAACTCCAGCACTAACACAACTCAGTGCAGGAACATCTCATCAGCAAACCCTCTCCTCCACCAGGACGTCTTGCTTTTATCTCCTCTTTGTCCGGGCTGGTGGCTCCAGGACTCCATAGTCCTCTTTTCCTTTTCCAGTACAGGACGCAACTTCTTTTGCTGCCACTTAGATCTGATGACAGACAAAAGCTTCTCCTCAAGATCTATCTAACTTTTGCACAAGTATCTCCCATATATTGGTTTTGGACTTTAATTTAACTTTTCTCCCCTCGAATCAAATTACCATTTTCCTCTGATCACAGTTTGGTTGGATGAGATATAAAGTTGGAGGATATCAGATTTGAGAGGAGAGGAAAGCAGAGCACAACAAGAGACATGGTGTGCTCGTCTTGCTTTATTTCCCATTCAGCTCCACAGACACCCTGCTCTCATTAGCACAATGCAGGTGGAAATAAAGAGGTTTAATATTAAAACAGCATGGGCACATGGAAAACATCCACCTAGACCTGTTGGAACTTGCCCAATATCACTCCCAAGCTCTTTCTCTATACAAGGAGCTTTTTCACTCCTAAGGAACTGTAACTCCTTATCTGGGCTAATAACATTCAGTATGAAACCTCTCAAATCCCATTTGAAAACTTAAGTATTCAATAATTAAGACATTTCTCCACTCCATCAGAAATGTAACAGCTTAAAGAAAACCATCCTGCTGCCATCATGGAACAGGCTAACCAGGTCTGCTGGCTCCACCTGAGCCCCAAGGTGTGAATCTAGGGGCTGCTGCTCTCCCACCCTACGATCTCATTTATGCCAAGGAAGGGTCTTGCTACTTCACTGCCTGCAAAGAAAGGAAGGGCTGTGCAAGAACAACCAGGAGGCCCTCTCTGAGATAAGGACACGGAGTGTGGGGCTGTGCGGAGATTGGCACCAACGCTGGGCACGGCTGGACACCTCATTCAAGCCAATGGAGCTGGCAGCCCCCAGCTGAACACACAGGCAGGCATGTGGGTCCAAAACGCTCTGTGCAACTGGTGTGATGCTTCAAGGGACAAGTCCTAATCCAGAAACAATGGGTCTGGTCGCATTCCCAGCCAGGCGAATTCCAGCCTCCAGTGAGGATGTGACACCAGGCACGCGGCGCTCGCTGACACAGAAACCCGGCCCATTGGCGAGGCACTGCCCGTGCAACCACAGCTCCCCGGGAGCAGCCCTGCACAGCCCCGCGCTGCAGCCGCCGGGGTCACTGCTCATCTCCTCACAAACTTGCTGAAATCCACACTGTGGTGGCAGCTGGGTGCAGAGCAGGGATTCAAACTCCAGAAACGTCTGTGAGCAGACAGTGACGAGGCACGTTGGTGGAACCAAGAGGAAGTGTCCACTGCTAGGAAAACCTCCCTGCTCCAGGCTGTGACAACTCATCTAGCATGGGAACACAAGGAATCCATCCTTACAAACACAAAAACCAGAACAAAACAAGATCTCCTGGCATTGCTGATCCTATTCTCCAAACCAGGGTAAGCAGGTGGAGAGGAGCCCATCTGCCCCTGCATCAGCCACCAGAAGAATCCCCAGTTTTCCCAGCCTGTTAAAGTCAACCCACTTTCCTAAAGGAAATGTTAACCACAGTGGGATATCGAGATACAAGATTGCTTTTAATTACATATACAAAGGAGTCCGTAACACTCCAGCTCTCCGCAAGGGCAGCTTGCTGAGAAAAGCAACTCTGATCAAAGCAGGAAAATCTAAATCCGGTGAGCTTAGTGAGAAACTGCATAAATCGTCCCCAGGTTTTTACGCACAAGAGGCGTGAACTTCCAGCCAGAATGTGTTTTAGTTGTGGCATTATCTTTCTTTCTGATTTAGCGCCTGTTGAACATAGAGAGGGATTTGTCCCTCTGTGTTTTGCACTCGTGAGGCCACACCATGAGCCCTGCGTCCAGTTCTGTGTTCCTCACATCAAGAGAGAGGCTGGAACGTGTCCAGGGAAGGGAAGAGAGCTGGGAAGGGGCTGGAGCCCCAGGAGCAGCTGAGGGAGCTGGGAAAGGGGCTCAGCCTGGAGAAAAGGAGGCTCAGGGGGGCTTTTCTGGCTCTGCACAACTCCTGACAGGAGGGGGCAACTGGGGGTGTCGGGCTCTGCTCCCAGGGAACAGGGACAGGAAGAGGGAACAGCCTCAGGCTGGGCCAGGGCAGGCTCAGGGTGGACGTCAGGATGAATGTCCTCATGGAAAGGGTGGTCAAGCATAGGAACAGGCAGCCCAGCCAAGTGATAGAGTCCCCATCCCTGGAGGTGTTCAAGAAATGACTGGACATGCTCTGCTCTGGTTGAAAAAGTGGTCAAAGGTCTTCTTCTGGTATCTTCATCTGAGAGGTCTTCTCCAACCTGACAGTCATGAAGGTCCTCAGAAAAATCTTCAGGCCTGGCTGTGGCACAGGGTCACCCCCACGTTCACAGGTGAGTGCAGTGACAAGGCTTTTTTGCCGCGCAACACGAAGACTTCAAGGCTCCTGGCAAGCTGCTCAAACATTAGTTTAAAAACAGCATCCCCACAACATGAAGGTGCTCAAGGGCTCTGCAGCTCCCTTTGCTGACCAGAGTTCCCAGCACAGGACACAAGCTGGGCCCTGGACACGGGTGTGCTGAGCACCCTCTGGAGGCACAGCCCCAGCCAGAGGCATCCAATAGCTCATTTACAAACAGGCTCTTCCCAGATCTCCTGCTCCAATCCCTGGCATTGTCTTCAGTGGACAGGTTTCCTCTACTAGCTTCTGTCTGCTCTGAATATATCTAAAGAACTCTTTGAAGTCAAAATATTCTTAGCAATTAGATCTTCTCTACTTCTTTTTGCCTTCCTAATTATCCTTTTAACTGCCTTCTGCTTATTTTAATAGATCTTCTATCCTCCTCCTTACCAGACTGTTTATACTTTTTAAAAGCCTGCTGTTACTGCTCCTAATACTGTTTACATCTTCACTCAGCCACCTCAGCTCAGTTGCTGCTTTTTTGCCTGATTTCAGAGTCAACCAGGGGAAATTTGCTCTCTGATCTCTGCAGCAGTTTGTAAATACCTCCCATTTTATCTACAAGAGGTTTTCTACAATAGGTTCCCTTTTCCACAACAGGTTTCCTCTTGGGAGAGGGAATGGAGTCTCCTCTAGACCACAAGTGCCTCCATAAAAATCCATATTCTTCTATATTGCTCTAAGCACTCTTCTCTCTGCTGTTCAGCCTATTGCTTTTGTATTAGGAATATAAAGCAGATTATTTAATGACTGAGTCCCATGTGTTCCCTAACTGCCTTATTCATTATCATTTCCTGCCTCAAAAAGTAAACAAATATCCTTTTGTGCTCAATGTTACAGGAGATTACATATGAATTTCTTTAGTTATATCTCTTCTAAGGGGGGAAAAAGCCACCTGGAAGTATTTTGACTTCATGCAAGGGCTTGCACCAGGGTGTGGGTGATGGTCTGGAGGGTTTGGAGCATCCTGTAGGGTTTGGAAGTGAGAATAATTTAGAGTCCATTTGGTGGAACCTAGAGAGTAAATTAAAGGGAAGCTGACTCAATATTTCCTCTGTTCCTTACAATCGTTCCCCAACCATCTGCTTTCAGACACTGGGAAACAGGACACCAAAACAGAGACAGAAAGTGGGATCCTTTGTGAAGCCACAGAATGGCCATTCTTTACACCATAACACCGCTCTGCCTGGCTCACTGCTCTGAACCATGAAGCACTTAATCCACACACACAGAGCAAGCACCAGCACCCAGCATGCTGCACCCCCAACTCCCCTTGGTAGTTTGTTCTAACAGCCAATCTGTCCTGCTGCTCAAAATTTCCATCTCCTACTTTTAGAAATTTTTTTTGCGTCTTCATTTTGTCATCTCAGTGTTTGGATCCTGCTTCCAGGTATTGTTTCTTGCTATGGACTTTGCTAAAACCAAGGGCTCTGCTACCTGCTTTTTTAATTTTCTGCTGTTTAAACCCATGGAGAACTGGCTCCATGAAGATAAAAATCAATGAGTGAGTTTTTTTTTGGCAGAGTTTCCAAAAATACAGTGCACGTCCCCAAATGTTTAAGAACAAACACTAATGAGTATTTTCTTTGACTCCTTAAACTGCTTCACTCCACTCACATGTTCTGTGTCTTCTCCAACTTTTCAACATCTCTTAAGGAAATGAGGGAACTGAAAATGGGGATAAATGTATTAAAGCACAGGCAACAGAAGAGCTGTTCACACACAGCTCCCTCACTGTGCACAACACTGGCATCCACCCACTCCTAGACTCAGTGTCACTGCTCACCCAGCATTTGTCCCTTTCCCACCCCAAAGCCTGGTTTGGCATTTCTGCTCCTCTCTGGTCTCCCCATACCAAAAGCAGATGCAGCCCCATCCCTTCAGGTGCCCAATCCCAAGATTCAAATCAAAGTTCACCCAATGGAGACAACTCCATAACCCAAATCCCTGTGGGCAGCTGCACTCCCTCCTTCTCACCACCACCACTGTCAATGCCTGTGCTCATGCCAGACCCTGTCTGCAGCCTGGTTCACACCACCTCATGCTGCCACAGGGCATTTTGGGGAATGACACAAAATCAGACGTTTTGCCAGCTCAGGACACACTCCCTCCATCCCTTCTGCTGGAGAACAAATCCAGCCTGACATTCCCACCGACTCCTGCCCTGCGATCTCGTCCCCACACTGGCCAGGCCAAGGCAGTACAACAGCAGCTCCCACCAAATCCTCTGCAATATTCTCACTGCAATATTCTCACTGTATCCAAATCTTACAGGAGGAAAGACAGACAGAAGCCCAAGGGCAGACCTGGCAGGAGTGCCCAGGGAACATCACCCCAAGGAGCAGCTGGAAACCCCTGCCCTGCTGAGCCATGGCAGCTCCTGTGCACATGGGCTGAGAGTGGATCATTTCTCCTCCGTACAAATAGGGAACAGCAATATTTATTAAACATGTCTAGTTTTTCTGCTTTATTATGCATTTTACCTTTCCTCAGCCGTGATAAGTCTACACAAACCATTATTAGAATTTCTTTTGTTCCTAATACAAATACTTTCTTACTGTTCCTTGCACTGACAGTCACAGATTTTTTTTCCCCTTGTGTTTTTAACTTCCTTTATCCATTTTCTGCACTTGATAACTTCTAACTCAAGGATAACTGTCATCTCTTCCTCTTAATATTCCTTTTTTTCCCTTTTATTCTGTTTTCATTCTCACCAGCATGATGCTGCCCCACTCATAGGAGCTCAGCCTGCAAGGGAGGGAGGGGAGGCAGGAGGGGGGGCTCAAGGTCCTGCCCTACACCAGCTGTACCCCACATGGAGACCAATTTTAAGCCCAGACTATGGCTTTCACTTCATGGCAGAGACCACACTTTGCTAAAAAACACCTGCAAATGGCACAGAGGACAGCAGAGTCTCAAAAAGTGAAACTCAGGATCTTTTTGTGAAATCCCACCAGATCCCACCTGTAACCAGGCTGCAGGGTGGGAGCTGAGGAGGGCTTGAGCCAAAGGGAGCCCCTCTGAGTAAGCCAGACACCGTCAAAACCAAAGTGAAAACAGATGCCAGCATATAAAACCTATTTAAACTAAAGCCTGGGAAAATCAAAGTTACAGGAACATCCAGTGTAAGTGAAGCATTTTCTATTGATGAGGTCATAAATGTACTGCATCCCTGAAGAGCTTCATAAAATTTCAGGTAGGAGACAAAAGACTCAAGGCATTGCAATCCATATCCAAGTTACATAGGAATGATGGAGCTGTGTTGACAGAGAAGCAAAGTGCAGCCCAATAAATGAAACAAGATTATTATGACAGGAGGTAGCAGAGAACCCTGATTGACTGGGAGCCCATGCCAGAAAAGCAGAGCACAGAGGGATGATCAAAATGCTAAGGAACACCAGAGAGGCTACAGGTCTCTGCCAAGGCAGGAAACAATTTCAGTCAGAGGAGAATTCAGATAAT
Source organism: Irena cyanogastra (assembly GCA_013397155.1). Classification (NCBI taxonomy): domain Eukaryota; kingdom Metazoa; phylum Chordata; class Aves; order Passeriformes; family Irenidae; genus Irena; species Irena cyanogastra. The sequence goes on along the minus strand of VWZV01017174.1, from coordinate 247,909 downwards.
CCCATAGAGATTTGCAAATGTGAAAGCCAGTTTGATGCAGAAATGGTGTTCAACGTCCCACACACAGGACTTCTGTCCCCACGCTGCTTCCCCAAACACAGCACATCAGGGAATCCCAGACTGGTTTGGGTTGGGAGGGACCTTAAAGCCCATCCAGCACCACCCCTGCCATGGGCAGGGACACCTTCCACTGGCCCAGTGTCCAGCCTGGCCTTGGACACTGCCAGGGATCCAGGGGCAGCCACAGCTGCTCTGGGCACTCTGTGCCAGGGCCTGCCCACCCTCGCAGGGAACAATTCCTGCCCAATATCCCATCTAACTCTGCTCTGTCTGAAGCCATTCCCTGTGTCCCTGTCCCTCCATCCCTTGTCCCCAGTCTCTCTCCACGTTTCTTGCAGGCTCCCTGAAAGGCCACAATGATGTCACCCCAAAGCCTTCTCTTTTCCAGGCTGAACAATCCCAATTCTCTCAGTTTTTCTTCACAGGAAGAACCATTCTATGATTCTATAAACAGGAAAATTTGTTAAGAGTGTTAATGGAGCAGCTAAAAGGTCTTGCAGGTGAGGTGGAAAACTTGGAGATGATTATCACCTACCAAATGGGGTTTGTTAAACAAAAATCATAGTTTAACAGCAGAGTAGAAAAGGCCATTAGAAATAAAAAGACACCCTCAGAAGGAAATCCAAATTAAGAGAATACAAACTCAAGGAATCTACACTTTAAGGCATAAAAAAGTCAATCCAGAAAAAGATTTTGAGAAACAGGTCACTGAAGAAAAAAAAAAAAATAATCAAACACAGAAGCACCAGAAATCTGCCAGATTTGGGTATAAATCAAGCACTGAAGAAAGATAAAACCACAGGATAAAAAATCCGCTTCTTTGGACCAGTGCTCATTTGTGACAGGGCTTGGCATTTCCCTTCCTGGACTTTTCCTTCATGAGGAATGAGGGGAGCATCTGCCTCAAACTGTGGGGTCACCAGGAAAAGCTGCAGACCTGCCTAGCAAAATTAACAGCAAAAAACTAAAAATCTTCAGGGCCCAACAGCATCCACCCAAAACTGTGAAAGGCATTAAATTATTAAAATCACCCAGCACCCCCAAAATCACTGCTATCCACCTACGAAGCAGCAAGCACTGAATGTGACCCCACTGTTTCAAAAGGGCTCCAAGGAACTGCAGAACTTCATTTTTGCAGCAGAAAAATTACTGTAAACAGTAATTAAAAAAAATAGAACAATTAAAAGTCAGTGTTCCCATGGATTAAAGAGGAACACCAGGAGTTACTCTGGTTCCTGCAGCCATAGTCACTGTGCTGAGCACTGCTGGCAGGAGCAGTTGCAGGTAGAACGGGGTGTGGTGCACCCAGACTTCCAAAGGCTTCCAAAAGAGCTTGCTCTGCCAAGGCTCTTGTGGCAAGTGCACTCACAGCACTTTCATATGCACAGGATGAAGTAAGAAGTCACCTCATTGATTAACCACTGATTAAGAGAGGGAAAATAAAGGGCAGGAATAGTTCATTATCACAGTGGGGTCCCGCAGACACCTGCTCCGAGCGCCGGGCGGGCTTTGGGAAGGGAACGGTGCAGGGAAAGCAGCCCCTGCACCACACCGAGGTGCCTAAAGGAGCCATCAGCATTCAGCAAGGCAGGCCAGGAGGCACAAGGACACCTCTGCAGCAGCTGGGGGCCTCTGATGGAACCAGTGACTTGTTATGGGCGTGGGGACAGAAATGTGCCCGTACAAAAAGCTTCACCCACAGCCCCCGGGGATGCACCTGCAAAGAGACTGCAAAACAAAACAAGGGAGCAGACAAGGGCAAGAAGGGTGACCCAGCCAGGCCATGGATAGGGTGGCAAGAACAGCCCCAAAGAGCACCTCAAGGAAAAGGGACACGCAGGATGGCTCGGCTTTGCTTCCCAAAGCACAAAGCTAAACCCTAAAAATAAATCCCACAAGCAAGCGAAAGCAAATATTTTTCAGTCCCCTATTTGCCTAAACAAATTGCAGATGCTGCAATTATCCAAATGATTGCCTTGGCATTGGGTAATGCCAGGCTATGGAAAATCCACATCCCAAGGGGCTGCCGCACATCCTGGGACAAGATCCGAGGAGCCTCCAAAGGGTGGGGACAGCACTGAGGTGAGAAAGAAACACCTGAACCAGTGGAAAATACAGCTCTGACAATAAATCATGTGTCCCACAGCTGGAGATACAAAGGACCTGGGTATGGGACAGCTGGCAAGGCTGCAGGCTCACAAGGAAACCCCAAAACAAGCCTCCAATCAGCATTTTCTAATTTCTGGAGTTGGTCACCCCACAACACTTGGTGATGGAGAACTGGGAATCAGAGCTGCTGATGGCCTTTGAAAAAGCTTCTCCTGTAATGGAGAGGGCACAGAAACACCCAGGGAGGGCAGGAGACACCAAGGACCTCAACCTGGGAGAGCAGAGAGCTCCTGCAAAGGGACAGAGCTGAGAGTAAAATTCCCTCTGCCTTGAAACAGAGAGATGGGGAAACACAACAGCACACCAAAGCCAAAGGAAAATACAGGAGGACAGACCTGGGGAGGTGTCCAAGGGGGGAAAATGGTTATGATACAACATCTCACCTTGCCCATGCAGAATTATCAATAGATCTTGCACAGAAATTAGGAATTAAGCCAGTGTGTTTGCCAAGCCCTCAGCTCTTCCACCCAGCGCTGGGTCACCTTTGACACCCTTAAATAATCTCCAGGAAGAAAAAACAGTTCCAAATTCTTTGAGTTTACAGCCTGAAGCTTGGAAAAATGTAACAAAAATAATTGGACAGAAAGTTGAAAACTTATGATGTCCCAAAAAGAAAAAAAAAATTTCTGCAGTTTGCTTCTGAAAAATTTCCTACTGCTTTTTTGGGTTTGTGGGATCATTAAAATAGCTGAGCTGGGAACGTCATGACTTGGTTGGTTTGGCTAATAAAGAGTACCTTCTGGGCTGGAACACTGGGGATGTTTATGGGGAAAAAAAGGCTTTTTGTGAAGAAAATGGAGTCAACTATTGATATGCAAAATAGACCAAGTTATTATTTATATAGAAACTACTCTAACGTGATCAAACTTTAAATATTAAAAAAAAACCTCAACTCAACACTTTAGCAGAAAAGGAGCTAAAAGTAGTATTCCTGGTGCCAGAATATTGCTAAATGAGAGGTTGTATTAATGGATTTTTACTTCTTGTGTGAGGGCCCTCCTGCCATAGAGACAGCTCAGGTAGAGGGATGAGGTGTTTTGGAAACAACACTGGGCAAACACTTGAAAATGCCATAAATCAAGAGGAGACAGATAATTTTTTTTTTTTTTTTGCTATTTTTGGGTGGCAGGAAGGAAGAGCCTTGAAAAATGTAAATATTCAAATGCAATTTTTTCCTCCAGAATGCTATTTTGCTCATGATATTCTCCTAACAAAACAAACTCCTCCTGTCCTGCAGAGGCAAAGGGACAGGCTGGAGCCCAGGAATTAGGGAATGTTTCACTGGCTTCAGTCAAAGCTGTTTGTAGGGAAATTTAACCACAAACCTAAATCCCCACACAACTTGTCCCTAAGTGAATTCCAAAGCAGAACAAAAATTAAAGATTGAAGATTAAAAATAAAAAAAAAATTTAAAAACCCCAAACCACATCTCCTATGAGGAATAGTCAAGACAGAAATGGAAAATTCCTTGCTGGCAAGGATGCTAATTGCATACCTTGTGCTAGGAGCTGAATATCATAAATTTCTACATATATATTTAATTAGGTTAATTTGCAAACTGTAGACATATGTCTGCTTAAAGCAGACAGGAACATTTCATTTTATACATTTTAAATCTCACATAATGAACTCCAATCACAAGCAGTGCTTATGCTGCAGGAGGATGGCCAAGGAGCTCTCTGTCAAAGGAGGGAAGCACAAACATTTCCCACTCACACAAACAAACAGCCACAACATGAGACTTATCTCCTCCACCTTATCAGGAACTGAAAGCAAACGTAGCACTCAGCAAATCTACTTTCTGGCAACTAAACCAAATCAGATTACATAGGGGAAAAAAAAAACAACCAAAAAGAAGCCCCAAAACCAGCAACAACAAAACAAACAAACAAAACACCAAAAAATTAAATACATGCAAGATTTCAGGAAAAGGGATCTCAATTTTGAGGGTTTTTCTCATTTATAAAGGGCATCACTATTCTTTCCATGTGGATCATGGAAAATATCCACAGCTGGAAGAAATCCAGAGGGATCATCAAATCCAGCCCCTGGCCCTGCCCAGACCCCCACCAACCTCACCCTGTCCATCCCTGGCAGCGCTGTCCAAACGCTCCTGGAGCTCTGGCAGCCTCGGGGCCGTGCCCATTCCCTGGGGAGCCTGGGCAGTGCCAGCACCCTCTGGGGGGCTGAGCACCAATAAATGTTCCAGGGGACTCTCCTCCATCCCTCTGGCATTGGCCAGCAGCCCTGGGAGCAGCACTGCATGGCTCCCAGACCACAAGGGATACAATATGGATCCCTGCATGTATCTCCACCTGAACGCTCTCTCTGGATACATTTACACTTTTTATTTCTTACCCAGCCCTGCCAGGCTGTGTCTCTGGCATGTCCTAAAAAACCCCATGGAGCAGAAACGCCAATTCCAACGGCTGTTATCACCGACCAGCCAAATTTAAAGGCTTCTAAAATAAAGACACATAAGAAGGTAAAAGTATCCCTCCCTTGGAGTTAATATGCAGCAGCCCCAGTAGTATCAACCATAAACAGAGAGATGCCCTGAAGCCAAGTCAAAACACACCCCAGGACAACCTTCCTGGTGGTCATTCATTAATTCCTTCCCTGGTGAAGTCCAACTCCAGCCCTGCCAGCCCCCACCAGTCCCACCAGCAACCCCAAGGCCACCAAAGGCCAGGTCCCAGACTGTCCCCTGGTGTCACTGCCACTGCCATTGCCCCTCAGCATCTTCAACAGCATCCCCTGACTGCAAAGAGAAATCCCGCTGATTCTCAAGGGGATTTTCAGATCCCCTCTGCTACCAGCCTGATCCAAGCCCAGACGTCCCTCTCTACAGAGGTTTCCAAAATGCATGCACAAATTCAAAGGGTGTTTCATTCCCAGCCAATAATTACCCTGCCTTCTTACAACTCTCTTCCCACCCTCAAAATCACAAATACCTCACAAACACCAGTGAAAGCTCAGGATTTGCAGCCCACAGAGTAAGGCACATCAGACCTCAAGTGACAGATTTACACCCAGAAAAGCAGGAGCTATTCTTGGGTTTGCAGCCAGAGCCTACTGGGGCTGCCTGCATGCTGTTCTCTGGGATGCTCCCAGCTCAGCCTCCAAGCTACATCCACCAGCCTGCAGACTGAACACAAGAAATTGTACAAATCTGCTGGAAATGGGTTTCATTCATTCATTCTCTCCTTGCGTAACAAAGTAAATAGAACAGTAGTAAAAAAAAAAATCTCACCAAAATACAGAGAACTTGATTTCAAACGTGCACCCCAAAGGCTCTGCAGCATCCCACGCCCTGCCCTGCTCCCAGTGGGGCCAGCCCACATCGCTCCAGGTTTTCCTCCAGGCTCCCCTCCTGGCTCTCCCACACCAGCAGAGCTGCTGGCTTTGGTAGCAGTTCTGAAAACTGAGGTTTAATATTTCTAAAAATAGGTCTAAAGCAATTAAATACTTGCACTAAAATTGTTCTCAACATACTGGAAGCAGTAAATGATGGCCCTTCAACACAAGCACACCCAACTTCTGAAAACTGACTTCTGCTGCTATTTTCAGGCAGGAAAGGATACCTACACCCACTCAGAGCAAAAAATTAACTTCCATAAAATTACTGCGGCCTGTGTGTATCTAGTAAAATGAAATCACAACAAATATTAAATCCTGAAGAGCCTGGAGACACAGTGGTGCCATTGGGACACCAGCACTGGCACGTGGCCACATTTGGCCCATCCAGCCGGGTTCAACTCACTGCCAGTGGGAAGGTCTGACACAGCTGGCTGCTCTCACTTCTATCAGTTGCTGAGATATCAAACCTTGTGTGATAACACCCCTAATTTCCAAACCAGGGCAGAAAACACCACGGAGCTCCTCTGTTCCTGGCCCAAGCACAGTACGGACCCAACAGCCCTCACAGCATCCCAGATCCACCAGAGAACCTCACTGCATCCAGGAGTGTCTCAGGCACATCCATATGCACAAACACAGCACAGGTATTGATCCCTCAAATACCTATGGCAGCTCCTCGAGGCTCCAGCAGCTCCTTTCTGCTCCACACTCTGACATTCATGTTTCCCTTTGTCAGCCCCTTATCAGTGCAGGCAAATTCTCCAGTCTCTACTTCTCCACTTCCAGCCTTATTTTCCACATTACACCAGCCAAATATAGACATGAAACAAGCAGGAGTGCTGGGAATCACAAGCAAGAAAAGCCTTGCCTATATAATTAAATCTTTGCAGGTACAGTACAGCAGCAAAACCTTTCTAAACACACATTGGGATACCTTGGAAATACAGGTGAGGGAAATAAAGGGAGAGACTCCAAGGAAAGCTGCTCCAGCAGAGGAGTTGGTGCAATGACACTGCTCCCACCACCAAAAAGCACAAGGCCTGCCCACCCTCAGCCCTTCCCACGGGGACAGCCTCATGCCAGGCTGACCCCAGGCTCTGCAGTTTCACCCCAAAGAGCCACATGGCCTCCAGCTTCTCCAGAGGCAGCACAGCTCCATCAACCACAATTCCCATCACCTGGCAAGATGGCACTCTGCCCTGACCTCGGCCGAGAGTCACCCGGGCACAGCCACGCCCAGGGAGGCACAGGCAGGGGGTCCAGCTGGTTTGACCATCAAGGGGAGGCAGAATGTGCCCTGTGCCCCCCAGGCTGCCCCAGGCAGCATCCCAGCTGGAGCAAGAGCTCCCAGCGTGCTGGCACAAGCCCTCGCAGCCCGCTCAGTGAACCAGAGCTAACTGCCACTCAACTGCCAAAAAGTGAAAAACACACGGCACAAGAACTCTTCTCCATGGGTACAGAGGAGGTTTAATTAAGGGGAGGGATTCTAATCTACCTGTGTCACTGCCATGCTGCTCATGCCCTCCGTGCTGCATCCTTGCCCAAATGCACCACTCAGAAAACAAAGCTTCTTTGCATTTTCAAAGAGCACAGGGGAGAATTTTCTTTATTTCATCTTTTTTCTGCCACTGCTCGCTTTGGGAGAATCCAACAAGTGAAACCCAAGTAACTCAGAGAAACACCATGGAGCTTGCCCAGCACCTCTCTGTGCATTTACACACTCAATAGTGTTGCAGTACAAACCCCACATTTCAGGAGATGACCCGTGTCCATCATTTGAGGTCTGACACACATGTTCCAGCATGAGCAAAGCAATCTCAGTGTGGGAAGAACCCTCACTGCTGAGCCCAGCCCAAAGGATGACCAACACTGACACTGAGCATCGTGCTCCACCACAACCCCACCAGCAGCAGTGAGAGCCCTGAGCAGGAGGCAGCAGAAAAGGTCCAGGGACGAGTGGATCCAATGGACTCCAGGTCTGAACATCAAAGCTCGGCCAAGGGACCACTGTGACTGTAACTCGAAATACCAAGGAGCGAGTGCAAGGCAGCTTTGATGTCTTCAGCACAGCTTGGGAAGGGAGCCCCTCTGCAGAGAGAGCATCTGCTCAGCCTCTCCCCTCCTCCAGAGGGGACACGAGTGTGCAGCAATGCCCCCCACAACCCACGGGTCACCTGAACATGCAGCAGCCACAGTCACATCCCAGCTTCCCCACAGCCAGGCCGGGACAGCAGGGACTAAACCCTGCTCCATCCAGAGCTCCCCACACAGCTGCAGCCACGGATTTTGGGAACAAACTGCTGCTGCTGAAGCCACCATCAACTCAACTTTCTGCTTTTTATTTTTAATTATTGAATTTTGCATCCTCTTGGTTACATTCCCAAGCAAAAGCTCTTTACATGTGATGTATATTGTATGTTACTGGCATGTCCTAACATAGACTCACGTTTTTCCACTCCCTCTCTGTTACAACTTTACCCCACTCCCACTGTCACCAGAGCTAACCGAGGTCACCAGGAGCTGCTCCTACACAGGGCACCTTCCCCACACACTCGGAGCCACTGCATTCCCCAGTCCCTTTTTGCACTTCTGGTGCCATGGTTTAAAAATTCAGCTCTCACATGACAAGGCAGAGCCACTGTGACAAGCTGCACCAGAGCCCTGTGCCCCTGATGAAAGGCACATTGCAAATGGTTATTTTTCATATACTATCCATGGTAAACAGCAGCATTCATTTCTATTCCCTTGCTCCAGACAAATCAATGATTGTTAATGCAAAGTCAACACGTCCAGATGTAGTTTGCATACTAGTTAACCACTAAATTGGCATCACATAGTACAAAATAATCAAGAGACATTCAAGAAACCAAACAAAAGCAAAAAGGAGGCAGATGACTAGCAATTAATCCATAAAAGACCTTTAAAAATTAGAAACTTCTTCCCCAGAAAACACAGTATGGCCAAATGGAATCCATAAATGTGAAATTCCAAATATGCACAATGCTGGATGCAGAGAAATGTAGAAATTGCAAGAAATAAATATCTCCTGGGGCCATTTCCCCACGTTCCTTACCAAGAACACACACAGCCTCCAGCAGCACTGGCAGCCCCTGCTCAGGCACCTCCTCCCCTCGCCCCACTTGGTACATTATGTACAAATAGTGCCTGATCTGGCAAACCTCTGACAAAACTCACTTTTTGGGGTGGCTCCCCACAACTGCAGGACCATCCTTGTCTGTTTTACAGCTCTCAGCACACAAATAACCACCTGCAGGGATCCAAGCATGGACTGGAGCAAGCACAGAGCCCAGTGCAGCACCCGCAGGGTATGGGGGATGTAGCAAACCCTTGGGATGTGCCACACTTCCTGCACACCCTTATCCCACAGCACCTCTGGGCTGGCTGGCACACTCTCCCGTGCCACTTCCGAAATCTGAGCCATGGCTGACACGCTTAAGCTGAGGATGCTCAAGTAGAAGCCACCAGTGGCTCCATGAGCAGTGCCAGGGACCTGACACTGCCACCCACCCAGAGCCAGCGTGGGCCTGCAGGACCTGTGCCATGGGGGCTGTGCCACGGGACCTGTGCCACGGGCACCACACCCAGCAGCAGCGTCCAGGACCTCGTACCAAGTCCTGCCGTGCCATGGTGGGAAGGTCGAAGTCCTTGAACAGGCACAGCATCCAAAGAATTATTGATCCACAGAATTTCCTGAGCTGGAAGGGACCCACAGGAATGATGAGTGCAGCCCCTGGCCCTGCCCAGACCCCCACCAACCCCACCCTGTCCATCCCTGGCAGCGCTGTCCAAACGCTCCTGGAGCTCTGGCAGCCTCGGGGCCGTGCCCATTCCCTGGGGAGCCTGGGCAGTGCCAGCACCCTCTGGGGGAAGAACCTTTCCCTGAGCTCCAGCCTCAGCTGCCCTGGCACAGTAGGCACAAATACTGATTCTGTATCAGCACGATCCTTAGAGCAGGTTTCAACCCTCTCCCCTCCAAAATAAAATTAAAATTATATTAATCTAATTTTTAGAACACTAATTCCACTCTAATTTCACTCCTGCACTTGCATAATTGCAAACTTGACTGTGCATCACCGGGGCCACGTGACTGCACCCGTGAACTGAACTATTCCCAGTGTAGCATTATGGCAGTGATATATATTTAAATTATCCTGGAGTCATGCAATAACCTCCCAAGGTTTTATATGGCATTTGTATAAATATTATCTACTACTTTAATAATATTATGTCTGTTTTCATTCTGGGATGAAAATATGTCACTGAAAATGAGGTCCCAGAAATTTTTCTTTTTTAAAAAATACATTTCAGTTATGTCACAAGAAATCTGTTGGTATCACTCAGCTGAGCTCCCTCCCTCCCCTTCCTCTTCCAGGCTGCCAACAGCAATTTTGAAAAGGATAAAATATTGATCAACCTTTCCCTGAAAAAAAAAAAGAAAAAGAAGAAAGGGAAAAAAAAAGAAAGGAAAAAAAAAAAAAAAGAAAAAAAAAAAAAAAAGAAAGAAAAAAAAAAATCTCCCTGAAGGCAGACTGCAATGAAAAATTATGAAATCTTTTCCAGGCAGGAGCAGGTTTGTGCTGGAAGGACAGGCAGAAAGGTGAGACTCAGACCCATTCCAACCCCAGCAGCGGGAGCTGGTGCTGGAAAGCTGCTGCTCCCCAGGGAGCTCAAGATGGGAAAGGCTGCAGCTCCCCCAGCTCAGGGAGGACACGGCAGAGCAGGCACAGCACCCCCAGCACAGCTGCAAACAGCAGCCCAGGCCTCCCCAGCTTCAGGAGAAACTTGAAAGGCATCACTGCCACAGCTGGCACTGTGACCCCAGAGCTGAGGCTCGGTCATTACTTCTAATTAAAATGCAGCACCCATCAATGTGTCCCCCCCCAAATCCCAAATCCACGGGGCTGCTCCCCACATCTCCGGGAGTGTGGCAGGGCAAAGGAAAAGCAGCATCAAAAGGTCTGATTCGCACGAGAAAAAAAATGTATGAAACCTTAAAGAAAAACAATTTACAGGTGAACAGTTTCTTGGGGTACAATCATACAGCAGGAAAAGTTCTGGGGTGCAGCTCCAGGAAGGGAATTCTTGGAGGGTAAGAATATGGAAAAGCCACCAGGCTGCAGCTTCCTGGATGAAACCATGAATAAAATATTCTCCAGGATTGTTTAATCCAATTTGGAGCATTGTGTGTAATTTTTACCCAGATGTGCCACCCGGCTCTAACTGCACCACTGCCGGGCTGGCACCGGCCTCTCACTCCATTATTTGCTAAAAAAGGGACTCAGGAAGAGGGTGGGTCCCTTTCAGGGGGGCTGGGGGCAAATAAATACAAAAATAAAAATATGGAGTTGACATTTTGGAGTGTTTCTTCCTCCACCCAAGTGTTATCCTGCTCTGCAAATTTTTTCCATTTCCCCCCCCCTTTGAAAAACTCAAAACATGAAACAAATAAAGGGGAGAAAAGTGAAAACAGCCCCCAAACCCTGAATTCACCAGCCACTCCTTTCTGATTTTCTGATTTCCTGCAAATAGCAAATTACAGGGAACAGAAAATCAAAACCAAAAT